>LR990108.1:14909181-15509181 GCA_905147225.2 Euproctis similis | reverse complement strand
TAAAATTATTTACTCTACTATCTAGACTCGAACAATTAATCTTCACTTAATAAAATAAATAAATAAACCAGTTTATAATATATTAACAGTGGTAGAGCCAAAAGCAGCACCGTCAGAAGATCGACGTAAAGTGTCTCATGCCGTATTTCGTTCGGTGAAAAAGGTACCCGGTGGCCAATCTCCCTTGGCCATCCTTCCCCATCCTACTCCCTTAAAGGTCGGCAACGCAACTGTAACACTAAATGTGTTTTGCTGATGTCCATGGGCGGCGCTGGTCACTTACCGCACTTATGCATGCTCGTTTGTCCTCGTATGCCATAAAAAAATACCTATACATACATACATACATACATAACTTCACGCCAAATCCCTTGCGGGGTAGGCAGAGAGAACAGAGCGCCATAGGGCACGATTCTTACACACCTCACTCGCTTCGTTGACTTTCATAACTCTTTTCAATACCTATAAAGAAGCGATAAAAAAGCAACCGTACTTTGAAAATATTTATTAAGTGTTTGCTACATCCTAATACTATCTTGTATCTAATAAGTAAGTATCTTTGACAATATTAGTTGACTAAGCAGATATAACACGTAAAAGTAGATGGAAATTTGGGGACGTCCCAGACACACCTTCCAAGACCAAATAGAACGAGTTCTTGATGGAGTTGATGTCAGAAGCCTTAAAAGTCGACAAGCGTGTATGACAAGAGTTATGAAAGTCAAGTCAAGTGAGGTGTGTAAGAATAGTGTTTGCCCCGCTAGGAAGTGGCGTGAAGATAAGTGAGTAATCAGATTTCCTACAAGAATATATCTCTGGTTCATTCATAAGTATATAAATGTATGAAGTATTGTGTCCCGGGAGGATCCAGAAATAACATGGGATTGATTGATACAGCTCGTGCAGTGTAAAAAAAAATCTACCATTCAAAGCATAATTGTCGCTGCCTACGTCTCTGGATATACAAGTCGTGAAGTTGTAAGCCAGTACAAGTTTCGGTTCTTTACGAGTTTAAATCTTACTTGCAAAAGGCAGGTTATCAACATTGCGAGGTTTTATAATTGGTATCAAAGAAAAATAACTAAGAATACCGTCTTAAAGAACTACCTTATTTATTATGTATTATTATGATTAGCATAAATTATAATATATTTATTATTTTTATTTGTAACTTGCTTTAGGTAATACACCTAAAAATATGTAAATATACAGGTTACATTTAATTAAAAAGCCTGCTTTAAAATCAACCTTTATTGTTTTTAAATGTAGTCAAATTTATTTTAAAATAAAATAGTTAGTTGCTGACACGCTGAAAAGGAAAAATAAAATAAATATAACATAAACTTATGAGTTATTATAGTAATCAAGATAATTTGCTATAATAATAATGATTAAAGTTTAAGTAAAAAATCAGTGGTCACCAAAGTCTTAACAATTCCTTAAACATTATATTAAATAGTCTTAAATAACATTTCCTTGTTATAGCAAAAACGTCTTTATCCTAATACTTTACGTCTCATAGCCTCATGGACATCGACGTCGTTTAATCAGGAATCTGTTGGAAGGTACACTTATTAGTTCGGGCCATCGCCGCCTTTTTTGTGGCAGCACTGTAGCTGATTGGATCTTGTAATTAATAATTTTATCATTAATATTATTATTAAAATAGCTAATAGTATTTTTCATAATTGAAAAATATTTTAAAGCTCCATATAAAATGAAATTGGTAATGTGTGAAGTATAGGTAATATAATATTGATTAGTTTCAATTTTTTTTAGAAAAAAAGGATCATCGACTAATTCTAAATTATTTTTCATATACAATAAATTTCAAGGAGAATCAAATAAAAAATATTTATGTAATTCATACTAGATAATTTATTTTACATTAGGGTATTATAAATAGCGCCATCTAGTGTGGAGTGGCAGCACTTTCATCACACTCACACTGTTACACTCCGTATCCTGTATTCAATAAAATATAGCAAGCACACTTTCGTATAAAAAACTAGTTATGGGCCGCGGCTTTTTTTTAGACTCAGGTATCGGGCTTAATTTTACTTAAGATTTTACATTAATATTGATATATATTAATTATATTTTTTTGATAGATAACATGAGACTGGTGGAAAACTAACAGCTTTTCTCCTAAATGTCTTTAGTTTACCCATTTTCTACCTTTCCTTTCTTGCAAATTTTCGTCTTGGTTACATAAAAATTTTATGCTAGCAAATATTTTTGTCTAATTATTCTAATATAAATATTTTGCAGTTTTAATTTGTCAATAAGTAAGTAGTATCATAACGAAGTGAAATATTTAAGATTACCACAATTTGGGACCTACTCGTATTTTTGTAAAAAAAATACAAAAAAACATTTTTAAAGTTGAAACTTTGTCTTTCTAATTATGTGTTTTAGTAACATCAGTAACTAAAAAGATCTCGGCAATAAACATTTTTTTATAAACATTACGATAGTTAAATTTGCAAAATTACTAACTCTTTTCTGGTAGTATCTGCCGGAATCAAAATGCCATTTTCGTAAAAAAGTGGAGTTATTAGGTTTGCCAATTAGAACCTGAAGAGAAGTAATTGAGGTTTTGTGAATGTTTTCAAACCATTTCTTTCCGCTACAAGAGAAACATCATTCTTACATCTCTGGTTCTTAAATTCTTATCCATAATATAAAAAATCTACCAGTTAATGGGTTACAGGCATTAAATAATGTACAAAATAATGTTACAGGCATAAAACATGAAATAATACAATTCCAAATAGGTATATTTATACAATAAATTTGCATCCAAACGACATATTGTAACATATTTATTTACACTATTTGAATACTAGGTATCTCATAGTAAAATCTCAGTCTGTATAAAATACATAACTTCACGCCAAATCCCTTGCGGGGTAGGCGGAGAGAACAGAGCGCCATAGAGCACGGTTCTTACACGCATCACTCGCTTCGTTGACTTTCATAACTCTTTTCATGCACGCGCGTCGGTTTATGAGGCTCTTAACATCACCTTCCTCCAGAACACGTTCTATTTGGTCATGGAATGTGTGACTTGGCCGTCCTCGACTTCTACATCCATCCGCTTTTGCATTGTATATCTGCTTAGTCAGTCTTGCATCAACCATTCTTTCTGTATAAAATAAATAACTTTATTAAAGTTTTATTTAACAACGTACTATTATTTTCAAATTAGACACATTTTTATTTTATTCTTCAAAATATTCTTTTTTTTATTTAGCAAAATAAATAAACAGAATATATATATTGAGAATATTAAAATCATATTAAATTAACATCTCAATAACTCATAATTGTCAGATGACAATAAATTGTTTTCTATATATGCAAAGTAGAGTTAAACATATTTAATAATTTTATCTGTTTAGTTTATTCCCTTATTCCACTAAAAAACTAATAGAAGCTATTGCTTTGGGTAAGTAACTTCTCCTCACCTTAATATTTCAATCTCTTGGCATTAATTTAAGCGGTTAAGATCCATCACTACTAATTCGATTTTGTTCGTATGGAATCACTTCATGTCTATCATTATTTTATAGTCATTTATATACATAGCATAAATCAAAGTCACTTTCCGCTGTCTCTCCCCTTATATGATTACATCTTTGAAACAATGCAACAGATTGTTGATGTGTTTTTTTAATAGATAGAAGTTGTCAACTGGGTGGTTTGTAAAATGTATTAAAGAAAAAGTGATAATTTTAGAGATTTAGCACTTTAATTGCAAACGCTGTAAAATACTTTGATACGGAACAAAGTTCGCCAGGTCAGCCAGTAAAGTAAAAAAGACAACTAAAACCTTAAAAACCTTAAAAAAAAATCAAAAATTTCTTGTACATATGCCTAAATACGTAAATAAAAATAATAACCTAAAATTCCAACTTATACTGGCCGAAAATAGTTATTAATTTATGGTTTCTTACCTGTCTGAAATACAAATATTATTATAATACTTAATTATTTCTTAATCATTTTCTTTCTTAATATTACATTTTTGTAATATAACATAATACCTATCTAGTAATAAAAGCTTTTACTAGTATTAAAAACTCAAACGACAAAATAAGCCTAGAAATTTTTACGTTGCTATATTCCAACAACAGTATGCATATATTATGTAAAAGAATAAGAAAAAGAATAATAATAAAAAAAAAAACAACAAATCACTTACGGTACAGAGCTATTTTGCTTAACAAAGCTTTTAATTTTTTACAATCACGCTTTGCTTGCAATAATGATCACCACTTTGTTTCGTAACTGCGGTAACCCGTAAAAAAGTAGAGCAAAAACCCATTGTCAATACATTACCCCTTTTTATATTTAAAGGGTTACGGCACAATATTCAATCCCTTTACAAACAATGTTTTTTTTTTATAGACCAGTTAGATGCGCCTACAATAGCTTATTATATATGTCATTCGTTTTTACAAATACGTTTTATAAAAATAACTGTAAGACATTGGTCCGATATTCTTGACTCAGTTCAGTCTTCAAACTTTGTGGAGACGAAACAAACGGTTGTCTTTAAAATTAATTAAATCATGAATATATGTAATTAATTTGATGAATTATTTCTGTACCGTGAATGTGTGAAGCCTTGTATAAAGTGGTCTCAATTGATATATACAGAAGTGTCTGACTTGTGTTTGAGTGCTTACACGTGTGATATGTTGATAACTAAATGCATAAATATATTACTTATATTTAAACGAAATTATCCAAGCGTTTTTTAGTAATTTTCGGTAAGAATATTTTTTCAATATTATGATTTATTAATATTTTTAATTGCACTGGCGTTGTCTCTACCTAAACGTTATAAAAGAGTTAGGGTATTAATTTTCATTTGATTTTATTTCATTCAAATATTTAATTAAATCGATATGTGTCTTTTAGTTGTTATATAAGATATTAATATTGTAATTGAAGTAGATACTGTACTATACCTACTAATAAATATCGATGACTAAAAACTTTGTACTCGGTATGACAATAAGTTCGCCACCTATTCCATTTGGGACGTAAACATAACGGCGAGTCGAGGCTTAACAGCCACTGCCTACACCTTCGGGTAGAAGTTATGAAGTTATGTTATGTCATATTTATACTGTACACGTTTTTACTGGTACACCTAATCTATTTAACTACCTATGCTCCTTATATATTTTTCATTCCTTCTAATTGTACAAAATCTAATAATGACGTTATTTTATTGTAATTAAAATAATTTGAAAAACAAAATGAAGGTTCTTGAAGATACTTTTTGATTTGTTATCGTATTTATGACTTACTATTTGTATTAACTAATCTTCAATTATGATCAGGTTATAAGTATTCCAAATCCAAATCAATTTCATATTAAACATTGCCCAACATTCCCTTGCTAAATAAATAAATATTAATTATCTACTTGTTCAATACATTTCTCAAGTGGAGATTCAAATTAATAAATCAAAATCATTCCGATACTTAGATGAGTAAAATAATGAGATATTGGTCTCATATTGAGGGCAGATGCTGGTATTGGAAGAGAATTGCTAGTTAGATTTAAAAATAAATTATTTCTACGTATGACTGCCAGAGTTTTTTAATTATTTAATATGTATATTGTTTAAATTTTTTATATCATTAACAAAAATACATGAAATAATACAAGGCTAAACATAAATACAAGGCCAAAAGTGTTATCGTACGCAGATAAAAAATACATATATAAATTTCAATTCTTAATACTTAAGAATATAATTGCCTGGGTAGTATGAGTGTAAAAAAAATCGAATTTAATAAAAAAATAAAGGCTAGATATTTAGTTAATTATATGCTTAATGAGACATAGTTAAAATAATTATTTTCTGTCTATATATTGTTATCTTAACGACTTACATTTTAGACAATACAATTGCCATATATGTTGCCTTTTGGAAAACTTTAATATTCCTAAGATAAAAGTGTTATTGGCAATTATTTATAAGTTATATGTTAAGTGTAAATTTATTTTATTGGTCCGGGAATTATCTACTATATAGATATACATATATAACTTCACGCCTTTTTCTACTAGAAGGTGTAGGCAGCGGCTGTTAAGCCTCGTCTCGCTGTTATGTTTACGTCCCAAACGGAATAGGTGGCGAACCTATTGCCATACCGGGCACAAAGTTGTCAGTCATCGATATTTATCACACGTAACTTCCGAAAATTTCGATAAGTCATTGGTGTGTGCCAGGATTTGAACCAACTACTTCTTGAATCAGAAGTGGGGTGCTAGCCACTGCGCCACCGAGACTGTAACTCTGTATACAGTTGATTGTTTATAGATATAATAATTTATATTATCAAAGTATATTTATATTTTAAAATAGGTGTGTATTTTTTTACATACTCCAAATTATTCTCGAATTAATTAAATATATCTTTATTAGATAAAAATTTACACTCGGACCGGAAACTAAGATAAAGACTACAAGAAAATGTTTAGTAATTTAAACCACAAATCCTGCCTTACATAATATATAATTGATAAACATCTATTTACGTTTTGATTATGTTAAATTTAAATTTACATATGATGACTATCCACCTCGGTCATCACAATAAGCGCGATGTTTATATTCAAATAGCAAACTAACAATTATAATTTCTGATCAATTTATATTCAGTAGCTAATCTAAAAGTTTTTGTTTATCTTTATTTGGTATGCCATACGTTGATTACGGTCTTGGGAAGAAACATTATTTGAGGAGTAGGTGGTCTTTATATACTTATTTAACGTTAAACAAGTCTCTTATGGGGTAGGCAGAGAGACCAGAGCGTACATAAGGCACAACTCTCTCACATTTTCATATTTCATAACTCTTGTACACAAGCTATTTGATTTTTAAGGCTGTTGACATCACCTTTTTCGAAGACAAGTTCCAATTTGATCATAGAAAGTACTCTGTAACAGTCCCCGACATATTTACCTTACGCTTTTTAACTCTATGTAGACTCAATTATATATTTAGAACCAACATTCTTCAACCGGTAATTTTTCTTGAATTTATCGGGATATTGTAAAATGATTACAATGTAGTTATCAGGTATGTATGGCATGAACCAGAAATTGCATGGAGTTAGAGAAAAGACTGAACTAGCAATACAGAGCTGACACGCAAACTTGCGTGCCGTCGGACACTCACGGCCGACGTTCAAACTGGCTCATACAACTCTATTGCGATATCCGAGAAAGGCAATATTTCTTCTCATACCAATCCACATACTACAACAGAGAGGTGGAAATCGTATGACAAATATATTGTTCAGCAGAAAAAACGTTTCATACAACTGGATATAGGCTTTACCAGCACGGGGGGAAGGTAAATGAAAAACAAAATGGACTCGGCAATTGGTCGATTCAGTAGTTTCTTGTAATTTGTGATATTATTTATGTAAGCGATACACGCATGTGTCTTCTTGCTATTCAAACAAGTCTTGAAGTCACATGAATATTGTCTTATTTATACTGGAATGTTGTTATTAAATCTTAACTATGTTATAGGCTTATTAATCTATGTAATTATACGTATAATTTTCTCTGTATCTACACTGTGTAATGTGAGAATCTGTAATTATAGACAGGCAATGTCATTATGAAACTATAAATTGTGTCAACACACGAAAACAACGTGTACTAAAGTAGATTTCAAAGTTTTTTTCATGTTTTATTAATATTATTAGTTCATGTTCCTGTGTAAAATGTCTCTTTTGTGTGGGAAAGAAAATAACAATATTTCCAACTGGGAAAAGTTAGAACAAATTTTTATTGGTGTAGATGTCAGTAGTTTTTATTTTATATAGAAGTAACAATGACCTTTTCGTGCGTAATACGCGTAATATAAAAACGTTTTTAGCTATGTTAGTTTAGGTTATGGGTCTAGAATAGCGAATTATTTAACTATAACATCTGATCGTGAGGTACCAAAGTTTGAATCAATAATAACAAATCAATAATTTTAACGAAACTTTTATTATAATAACAGATATTTTCTATGAAATTATGCTGTACCATCTTTTTTTTCGCCTCACCAGATAAATAACAATACTTATATGATGAAATTGAATTTATTTACAACTGTAATATTATAACTATCCTACTCAAATTCGAATAATAAGTAAATTAAACCAAATGCTGAATAAAATTTAACTCAATTTTTTAAGGTATAAATATAGAAAATTTATGTGTTTGTTAATTAAAATATACTTATTTGTATCGTTGATGCTAATACAACATTTAGCACTTTAATGGTTATCATTATCATTCATCATCATCATCATCAGCCTATTGCAGTCCACTGCTGGACATAGGCCTCTCCCAATGTGCGCCACAACATCCGATTCTCTGCCTTCCGCATCCAGTCTTTACCAGCAGCCTTTCTGAGGTCATCTGACCATCGGGCTGGTGGGCGTCCTACGCTGCGTTTACCAAGACGCGGTCTCCACTCTATGACCTTCTTGCTCCATCTACCGTCGGTCCTTCGGCAGATGTGACCAGCCCATTGCCACTTCAGCGAGCTTATTCTACGAGCTATGTCGGTTACTCCAGTTCTCTGGCGGATATACTCATTCCTGAGTTTATCTTTCAGAGATACCCCGAGCATAGCCCGCTCCATAGCTCGCTGAGCGACTTTGAATTTGTGGACTAGCCCCACCGTGAGTGTCCACGTCTCGGCACCGTAGGTCATTACCGGTAAGACGCACTGGTCAAAGACTTTGGTCTTCAGACATTGCGGTATAGGCGAGCTGAAGACTCGACGCAGTTTGCCGAATGCAGCCCAACCAAGCTGAATCCTCCTTTCGGCCTCCTTCTCGAAGTTTCGTCTACCTAACTGGATGATTTGGCCTAGGTAGACGTATTTGTTTACGACTTCGAGAATTGACCCTTCGACGCTTATCGGTCCGGGCACGACATGTTCATTGAACATGACCTTGGTCTTGTCCAAGTTCATGCCCAAACCGACGCGCCGGGAGGACTCGTCCAGGCTGCGCAGCATTCCGCTTAACTGTTCCAGCGACTCTGCCATTACAACAATGTCGTCGGCAAACCGAAGATGCGAGATGTACTCACCGTTCACGTTGATACCCTGTCCAGTCCAATCCAGTGTCTTAAAAACGTCCTCCAGAGCATTGGTGAAGAGTTTGGGAGATATGACATCTCCCTGTCTTACACCTCTATTCAGCTCAATGGCGGTCGTCGCCTGGTCCTGTATCTGGACAGCCATCGTGGCGGTGTCATACAAGCATCTCAACACCTCGATATAACGCCAGTCAATCCGACATCGCTGCAGTGCATCCAGAACTGCCCAAGTTTCGATGGAGTCGAAGGCTTTTTCGTAGTCCACGAATGCCATACACAGCGGCTGATTGTACTCTTCGGTCTTCTGTACAATCTGCCGAACAGTATGGATGTGGTCCACGGTACTAAAGCCTTTTCGAAACCCGGCCTGCTCCGGAGGCTGGAATTCGTCGAGTCTTGCAGCGAGACGATTCGTGACGACCCTCGAGAACAACTTGTAGATATGGCTCAGGAGTGAGATGGGTCTGTAATTCTTCAGTAAGGTTTTATCACCTTTTTTGAAGAACAGCACCACCGCACTCCTGCCCCAAGCCTGTGGTGTTATGCCCCGGTGTATGACGGAATTAAAAAGACTTGCTAATTCCTTTAGGATAGGAGTCCCGCCGGCTTTTAGAAGCTCTGTAGTAATTCCGTCATCACCGGGTGCCTTGTTGTTCTGAAGTTGCCCGAGAGCCGCACTAATCTCGCTTTCAGTGACATCGGGAATGTCCTCACTATAGTGACGCGTTAGCGGGGCTCTGTGGTCATCATCGCTGTGTCTCGTCGGCTTGGTCATCCGTGTGGAATAAAGGAGCCCATAAAAAGATTCTATCTCTGCGAGAATCTCAGGCTTAGAGGTGACGACACGTCCATCCGCAGTTTTCAGCTTCGTCAGATGGGGCCTTCCAAGCTGCTGAGCGAACACTTTCGACCCTTTGTTGCGGTCGATCGCGTCCTCGATTGCTCGAGTATTCGATCGACGAAGGTCACGCCGCATCAGCTTTCTAATACGCTGGTTTAGGCTTTTCCATTCTGACGAAGACAGCTGGTCGGATGGAGTTTCTCGTCTTTGCCTCATCAGCTCGAGTGTCTCAGCAGAGAGCTTGGACTCCTTTTTCTGCGATATCGGGAACAGCCTTTGAGACACTTTCCTCAGCGTGTTGACCACAGTGTCGACTTTTTCGTCCACGTTGCCTGTGGTTTCCAGCAGATCGAATCGATTTTTAAGTTCCGTTTGGAACTTTTCGGTTTCGGCTATTTGGGGTGGCGTAGGTCGGAGAATAGACCTTATCTTCCGGGTCCTTTCAGCTTTGAAGTTAATGTTTAGAGAGCCTCGAAGAAGTCGGTGATCACTTCCAGTATTGAACCTGTTGATCACAGAGACATCTCTAAATATATGCTTACTATCCGTAATGATAAAATCTATCTCGTTCCTTGTCACAGAATCGGGGCTTCGCCAAGTCCACCTCCTGTGGAGACTCTTCTTGAAGAATGAATTCATCAAGAAAAGCCCTTCAGACTCCAGGAAGTTGACCAGCATCTGGCCCCTGTGATTCCGGCACCCCAAGCCATATGGACCGATTTTCGATTCGCCGCGTTCTTGTACTCCCACTTTGGCATTGAAGTCCCCCATAACAACGCTGTAGTGAGCCTTGGCGGTACAATGTATTGCTTTCGCAATATCCTCGTACATAGCCTCGGCTATCTCGTCAGAGTATGTCGAGGTCGGCGCATATACCTGTATAACCTTCAGGGTGTACCTGTTAGTGAGTTTCAGTACAAGGTACGCTACCCTGGTCGACACACTACTGATCTCCACAACGCTGCTAACGAGGTCTTTGTCAGGAGGTGTATCATTATCATTACATATTATAAAACAAAGTCGCTTCCCGCTGTCTGTCCCGTTACATGCTAAGATCTTTGAAAATACTGAACGGATTATGTTGCGGTTTTTTAATAGATAGAGGGTATCAGCAGGGTGGTTTGTATCTATAATTCATGTATACTGTAGCAAATATAAGTGATAATTTTCGAGATTTAGCACTTTAATTGCAAACGCTGGCTGAACCCTAACTGATAGATCAAAACAATGTACTACATTATTATACACATTGCTGTGTGGCGCCGGCTTAGAATACCGCCACCCCATCTCTTCCCGTGGGTGTCGTAAAAGGCGACTAAGGGAAAAGGCTAGAAGAATGGGCAGCAGCATTCTCTCTCAACAAAATACAGCCTACTGCGATCGCCAACCCGCCTGCCAAGCGTGGCGATTATGGCAAAAACCTCCCCATGAGTGAACGGACCGGCAGTTGTGGCGCTCTATGGGGGAGGCCTGTCCAGCAGTGGACCTCAAAAGGCAAATGATGATTATACACATTCAAAAAGGTCTCCTAAAAAGTCTGCAACGGCTCTTAGAGATAACCCACAAATATCGCTGGGTCAACTAGTAATAATATATAATACAATCAAATAGTCTAACGAATGGATTTTTGTAATTATATTAGCATAATATGCACTTTAAAAGCTGTATAAATAAGTAATTAAATCATAATAGTAGATACCAAAAATAATAACAAAATAATGATGCATATAAATTAAAAAAATATAATCGATATTGAATTAATTAAATTTAATAAGTATTATTCCAAATTCCATAACTAAACAACATGTCCAGATATCTCGCTGTGTGCTTAACGATAAGTGTTAATATCTTATGTAATTTTATGTATTTGTATTTATTTTTCATATATATACAAAAAATATAAATACAATACATATTTAGTTTATAATAGATATACCTATCTAATAAGTATTGTAAAGGGTTTGTTTATTTCAACAAGTTTGTTCTCTGTAATTATACCTTAACAGAGGCCATGTGTAAAAAATGTTAAGGATATCCTGGAGAGACAAAGTACGAAACGAAGCAGTTCTGCAACGGATGGGGAAGCAGGTTGAGGTTCTCAAAACTGTCGAAAAAAGGAAGCTGGAATACCTTGGAGATATAATGCGTGCACCAAAATATGATCTGTTGCAGCTTATTATCCAAGGCAAGATACTGGGCAAAAGAGGTCCAGGTAGAAGACTGAAAATCTTGGCTGAAAAATCTACCGCAGTGGTACAATAAAAGTACACGTTCTCTATTTAGAGCTGCTGTGTCTAAGGTTCAGGTCGCCATAATGATTGCCAACCTTCATTAGAAGACGGCACCCGACGAAGAAGATTAACTGAATAAATGCCATGAAATGAACAGAGTCCATATCTCCGAAACTAGATAACAAATATTCATAGTTTGTTTAGAGGATTCTCAAAAAAATCTCAAAAATCATCTAAGTCGCTTATGAAATGCAAGTGAAAGAAACCACAAAATAAAGCATATAGCTTAGTTTACTAGTAAACTACTCCCAATAAACCATACAGGCTGTTTACATAATATCATCATTTGAAAGAAAAAACCTTTCTCAAGTAAAAGAATTTAAATCGCTCTACCCGCTTCGAGTGGTTTCGAAAGGCCTAGCATTTAAAGGTGACCTTTAAATATTTTATCTTGGGAGTTCGCTTGATTGTCGACCCACGGGTCCCTTTCTCTAGTACCTTTATATTTATCCAACATATCCTGACACACCTCGTCTCCCCCCCTAGATAAGAGAATCGAGCGGTAATGAGGAAGCCCCCTACATTTTTATGGCTCTTTCAAAGTTGGATGCCACGTAGGATTGGATAGGTAGTACTTATCTTGAGAACGAACTCCGTGTTACACGAAAATAATTCCGTACGTTGCTAGATACTTGAAGGTTCAACGATTTACTGAGGCTAGATAGAAAAAAAATAATCGATTTGGTTACAAGTGGGACAGGCATTTTTTTTTAACTAAACATAGTTGTAATTTAACATAGCCCGGTTTGGTAGGTTCGAGTCCAGGCCAATGACTTTTCTCGAAATTCCTTGTTAAAAGTTATGTGGGATTACTATCGATGATTGAGAACTTTGTGTCCGGTGTATGGTAATAAGTTCGCCACATATTCCATTTGGGACGTAAACATAATAGCGAGTCGATGTTTAACAGCCTTTGCCTACACCTTTGGGTAGAAAAAGGCGTGAAGTTTTTTTATGTTATAGTTGTAAATGTTACAAAAAGATTTCGTGTTTAGATAACAAATAAATTACCTTATTCGGAAGCTTTTAATAGAAGATTCCTTAAAAAACTTACAAGTTGTAATTTATAATTTATTTAATACTTAATTAATATTTGTTGATATTGTTAAGTAAATGAGTCATAAGTATAAAATGAATTAAATTGAATAGTAAATGTCTAAACATGTTTTTAATAGCTTGTTCACTGAACAATGTTTTGTAAATGAATGCGGTCGTAAAAATAAAGGAGTTTGCAATAATTACGCTTTACAAATGTATATTGTTACTAAAATAAATTGTAATTGTGAAAGAGTATGATTGCTAATATTCGTGTTTATTAATCAATCAATATATAATTAACTTTAATTTTTTTTTTGAAAATTTAACTTAATCAATTATTACTCGCTCGTGAAATAATTTCGATACCTCGCTACTTAATTTAATATCAATAATTAACAAAATATATCTTTAATTTTCTCAAGTTAATTAAAATATTACGGACTATCACTTACCAAAATCAATGCCTATTACAGTAAAAAAAGTCATTGTAATATAAAAGTAAGCTAAGTAAGTTCGTTTTCAGTACCTAATTATTATTGCATATTTAAATACCTGCGAAATATTTCAAAGCTTAAAAACGCTTAAGTAGGACTTTATTTAATTTTAAGTCATCCGTTTTATTTCAATTTTAAAATCAATAAAATAACAGTTTTTTAACAGAAAACTCATTAATAATTTTAGCTAGACTCGTTAATACATGTCGGTTAAGATATTTCTGTACGACATATGAAAGTAAACAATATACACGTTTATATCTTTCACAGAGACACATATGATCTTCATATAAGTAAGTTTGTGTCTGGTCATAAGTTTGATTTCCATCTTAATGTACGCACGCACTCTTAATATTATCTACAAGGCCCTTAAAACTCCAAAATCAGGCGTAAATACTTCGTACAATTCTAATCTCGAAATCTCATCTGTATTCATCACAATTCCCTACAAGTAAATATATCCTTCATAGTGGCCCCAAAAAAAAAACACTCAGCATATTTAGAAAAATAAAAAAAGGAAAAAAAAACCCCTCCATACTGACTGGGTACCTCTACACTAGTATTTGTAAATTTTCCCTTTGACCTACTTGTGTATCTATGAAACCATTATATAAAGATCTACCTTGTCCCCTTGTATTCAAGAATGAATCTTTAAATAAGGGGATCAGATGTATATTTGGAGGGGTCCAATTGTGCTGGTGGTGTGGAGGCATGGATCGATAGTACCCTGGCAGGTCGCCCAGCTCGGTTCCCGCATTATTGTTATTGCTTGCCTTCAGTATCTATCTGCTTCCGCTATTGGATCCGAGCCTAGTATCTTATACCTTGATACAAAGATATGCTACGAACATCGGTGTTCCGGTGTAGGTAATATCCTATCTAACTCGATACAAGTAAAATGTACCGGTCCAATTTTGTTATTTTTATGTATGATTGGAAAACTACGAAGTTGAAATGTCGGTACTGTATTTCTGACTTATTCACTGAATACAAGTTCGTAGATATGTACCTATATATTTTATTACGTATAAGAAAAACTTCTAGATTTGATAAGAATTTGATTGGAATATAAAAAAAGTTTCGCATACATATGTTATCATAATTTTGAGACATTTAGAAATATCATCAAAATATTTTACAATGTAAGAACATGTGAGTTGTTACTTAACTGAATAACCGTTAATTATATTAGGCTCAAATACTTATAATTACTTATAGTAATTATTTCTAAATCAGTACAAGTTAATGTTAATTTTATTTTAGTGTTTAACAAACATCCTTCCTTACAACCTTGTTTTCCACGCGGTCAGCGAGAGTTACTCCGCCCGCAGATTTTGCGCAGTGCCCTCATTTCTACCGTTTTTATTCTACTTTCATGCACACTCTGCCATACCCAGCTCTCGCTTCTATAAGTTAGCGTTGGGATCAGGACTGCATTGTAGATTGCTAGGTGGGCTTTTCTGCTAATGTTTTTTGCGCCCAGGAATCTGCCCAATGACTCTCGCTGACCGCGTAGAAAACAAGGTTGTAAGGAAGGAAGTTGGTTTGAAAGAGAGTGTCGGTGTAAAAGTAAGAAAGGGCATGCTCCGATGGTTCGGACATGTAGAAAGAATGGTTGATGCAAGACTGACTAAGCAGATACACAATGCAAAAGCGGATGGATGTAGGAGTCGAGGACGGCCAAGACACACATTCCATGACCAAATAGAACGTGTTCTGGAGGAAGGTGATGTTAGGAGCCTCAAAAACCGACGCGCGTGCATGAAAAAAGTTATGAAAGTGAAGCGCGAAGCGAGTGAGGGGTGTAAGAATCGTGCCTTATGGCGCTCTGTTCTCTCTGCCTACCCCGCAAGGGATTTGGCGTTAAGTTATGTATGTAGTGTTTAAATTTCAGTGTTTTTAAAAATGAGGGAGTTATTTTTTTTAAAACAAGACGATAAAATTACTTTACGCTTTACTTTTTGCCTGCGCTTGGAAACATATTATCTCCTTTTTGAAGATGTGGGGTACAATCCCACAGTAATTATTGCAAAAAAACTTGACATGGAGCTGATATATTTAAATAGAGATACAGTCAGAACGAAAAAATTCGTCAAATGCCTTTGAAGCTCGCAAATGAATAAATAAAAATAAACATTTTAGAATACTGAAACGTTTATTTATGTTTTTGGAGGACATACTTTTTAATTAGGTTTAATTTTTACACAAAATAACACATTTTAACAACTGACATTGATGTTTCTTATTCCGTACAAATGAGGTTATAAAGTGACACTCTCAGAAATTTATTGAATGTCGGTTAATTATTTTAAATTATTAGAGCAATTATGAAAATTTTCTCTCAGAGTAATAATAACCCGCATTAGCTGGAAAAAATATTTTAAATAATTTTATTGGTATTTCTTCATTTTTAAGTACAAATTTAATTCTTTAATCAATTATATAACTTTCTCCTTCGACTTTATGTAATTTAAAATCAGAAAAACTGAACTTAAATTTAAACGGATAGATTATTTATTTTATAGGTATACAATTCTGAGATAGTTGTGTTATAATTTTTTGATATACCTATTTTTATACATTTGGTTACAAATGTTTAAAATAACTCTATACATTTACACATTTTATCCGACTATATGTATATATAAAAATAGATCCAAATAAATACGCCCTCATATTTATACTAATGTAATAATTGTTAGAACGATATATAAACAGTTATATAGATACAATAAAACATAAACATAACTTTTTCTTAGATTGTTTTTTTATAAGTCGGTACCCATAATAATGTTATAGGAAAGTGTCAAATAATTCAATTTATATTCGCAGTTAAGAGGAACACCCGTCACGTGGGTACATTATTTCAATTGACAATTTATTTAAATTAATATTAGTTAACATATTTATATACATAGCCTTTGATTTTGTAAGTGTAAGAATAACATTGATCAATATCTTATGAAATAAGGATAAATATATACCTCAAAAAGTATATCTTATTAGTGTTTTAAAAAAAGTTTAAGTAGTCTCGGTGGCCCAGTGGTCGAGCACACGGCTTCTGATCCAGAGGTCCGGGTTCGATTCCAGACACTGGCTCACACCAATGACTTTTCGAAATTGTTTTCGGAAGTTATGTGTGATAAATATCGATGACTGAAAACTTTGTGCCCGGTATGGCAATAGGTTCGCCACCTATATCGGACGTAAACATAACGGCGAGACGAGGCTTAAATTAACAACCGCTGCCTACACCGTCGGGTAACAAAAGGCGTGAAGTTATGTCTTAAAAAACTGAAATATAATAATTTATAAGACGTGAAAACGACTACAAATACCTAATTAATGTATATTTTGCAGACTTAACATATATAATAAATCTATCACAGTTCAAACATACAACAGATGTAAGCGAAATTCATGATTTATTTAAGGCATTCGAGGCATAAACAAAAGTTGAATTTGTGAGTATTTTTCGAGGTCGTATCCATGCTATTATTAACGATAAATTTATACATATATCAGTACATATATATACATTTATTCAAAAGTAAAGAAAAAAAGCAGATGTCTAAGTATTAAAACGACAAAATTATAGAACCACTCACAAAAACGCATATACTTTTTTTTTTTGTTTCTGCATCAAAAGTCCGTTCGGAGAATTCAATATACATACTTTATTATACATAATCGAGTATAATCGAGTAGTTACATTAATAATATCGATAGTTGTAAAATACGAATGTGTATTAAACAGGTATTATATGAGCTTACAATGTTGCCAATATATGTGGTGAAACAAGAATATAATAATTAATTTTCTTTATCAACCTGTTGTAAAGTAAAATAATTACTTAATTATGAATGTGTATATGTATTTTATAATTGTATTTCAATAATGTATTCATAGTAATACAGCTCAGATAATTGATACAGAGAGGAAAGATACAAAAATAGAATGTCGAGACGACTTCATTACTCCCTTGCCAAACGCGTTCGTCCAATCGATGCGAAGACTCTACATTGTTGCTTACTATTTAGGTACCACGTAATCATATCAAATAAGACATTTACATATACATTGCTACATTTGTTCAAAGATAAATCCGTATATAGGTTATGTAAATGACTTTGTACAGCGTACATTAAGTTTTAACCAGTTTTTTCTTTTTACAAAATTAAATTCAATAAAAGTTGCCTATCATGTATGGTTTGGAAATATGAATATACAATTGGAACTGGAATATGGTACTGTAATATTAAATTCACGCGATTAATTAAGGTGTATGCAGTAGTAATTATGCTTTAACATTTGGGAGTAAGAGTCAAAGTCCTAGACGAATATATCAAGATTTATGATACGAGATATGGTCTGCATCAGTTTGACTTCAAAAAGATATATCTATTTCAGTTATTGTATATTCTATAGCAAAAGATAAAAGCTTTACATTTTTATATTGTTTGCTTTGCTACGTACACAATATTACTAAAAAATTTCATTATATATTTTACCCACATATATTTTGCGAGACATTTTGCTATTACTAGAGCGAGTTCGGGCAAAATACAAGTTTTATTATACTAGCTGGGTACCGAATGTACATGAGTTATGAGATGGAGAAGGAGAAAGAAAACTCCTTGGAAAATATTTGAGTCACGACCGAGATTCACAATATCTCACATGTTGACGTAATATGAAAGTAACTTTCATCTCATGTTATTAAATATATTATTTATAAGTCAAAATTATTTATCTAATCAAAAGATTATCTAATAATATTTACTTTGTCTCTGAAATATAAATTTTAATATAACATCAAATTATTACGACCACATTCAATTATTAGAGTTAATAATTTCAATAAAATATAACTGAAAATTCTTTTTTGAATTAATAAATATATAAAATTCTGATACTTGAATGTGAATTATTAACGGCATACCTAAAATCTCAACGTTAGTTTATTTTCGTCAATGGAATATCGCCAAGACAGTAATTTTAAATAAGCCATCTTGTGGCTACTTTTTATGATATAATAATATTAATGACGTATACATATAAATAAATACACCCGCCAAATCTTTTACTGAGTAGGCAGAGAGTACAGAGCGCCATAAGGCATGATTCGTACACACTTTACTTGCTTCTTTGACTCTTGTCATAGAGGCTCATCGGTTTTTAAGGCTCCTGACATCACCTTTCCTCAAGGACTCGTTCGATTTAGTCATGGAAATATACTTTTATCTAAGCATTTCTTCACGTTTACTAATGATAATTAAATTGAGCGTGTCCCAATGGAAGATGACGTCAGGTGCCTTAATAAGCAACGCGCGTGTATGACGAGTTATGAAAGTCAAAGAATCGAGTGAGGTGTGTATGTATCGTGCATTATTGCATTCTGTTTACTCTGCCTACCCTGTTACAGACTCATCGTGAAGTTTTGTACGATGGTTTATCTCTTTATCTCAATATTTTCTCCGATATATATAATTTATTCTATGATATAACATACATACATAGATAGAGAACTTCATGACGATTCCCTTGCAGGTAGGCAGAGAGTTCAGAGCGCCATAAGGCACGATTCTTACACACCTGACTCGCTTCGTTGACTTTCATAACTCTTTTTATACACGCGCGTCGTTTTTTAAGGCTCCTAACATCACTCTGATATAAAATATAGTACCTTTAATTCATTTTAATTTGAACTAAAAACGCTGCTAAAATCTATATCTGCTTAAACATCAATAAATTAGTTATTGAATGAAGACGTTCTCATCGATTTTTTCATAAAAATAAAAATGTCGAGGCGTGTTTTCCAATATGATTATTAGCCATAAAATTTTTCTATCAATTTTTAATAGCGAAACAATAGCGGAGCTTTGCGTCTCGTCACCATTTTCAATTTGTTCTACGACAATAAAAGCATCTCCACCTACATCTGGAGTTTCGATGAATTGTAATTTTATTGTTTAGATGACATTTTCCTGCAGTTCTATTAATTTGTTCTTTTTTTATGTGATATTAAATAAAAAAGATGCAACCAATACGTGAACATATTACTTAAATGTCTTAATAATAAACTCTATCAATAGTACTAATTTATTATACAGACATAAAATAGAGTAAAATTATATCTAATTAATAAATAATCTTAGGAAAATATAATAGTTTTAGATAATAATGTTATAATATAGAGTCATAATGCAAGATATTGATATAGATGACTGACAACTTTGTGCCCGGTATGGCAATAGGTTCGCCACCTATTCCATTTGGGACGTAAACATAGCGGCGAATCGAGGCTTAACAGCCGCTGCCTACACTTTCGGGTAGGAAACGTTATGTTATGTTACGTTTAATAAAAGAAAAATATTCAAAAATACTTATATGTCAAAACAAAAATTCATAAAGTAATTTTAAAAAAAGATTATTATTGACCAGTATTGTCCCAATACCTTATGGTACAAAAAAGAGGTGCTAGTTATTCCTCCTATTACGAAAGATAAAACGAAATTTTTCTTTAACCAGCACTAATCAGTAGAGAAAGTTTTGAAATGTATTAATTAATCTTTAAACAATAAAAATATCTCTGAAGATGATAAGGTTCTACGAGTTTCATTAAAAACTATCAAAAATACAATCTAAATTATTATTATTCTTTACAATTCACATATCTGTTTTGATTAAACGAAAACAAAATATCTTTGAAATATTTAAATAAACTAACGTATAAATTTTCTATGGAAAATGTTTATAGCTTTTACATAATAAAGTAATTAAAGTATCTCGTCTAAGTATAAATAAAGACGTGGTCCAGATTACTGGTACAACTACTATGTAACAATACTATGTTAACGAGTACAAGTATTTCCTGTAATTAGTGTACTGTCAAGTCGCTGTACTGATCGTAAGAGACTGTATCTTACTGCCCGTTTATCTATGTAAATTGTTCTAGTTAGCTTGTTGTTAAAAGTGCAGTAACATATAATTTAACTGCAATTCTGTCATATCAACTGCTGCATCTACTGCTGGTCGCATAAATTCTGCCAATGTCAAAATAGACGTGGTTAGATTTGGTTTGGTTTTGGGGAAAAGTTTGCCTATTACATAAGATTTAGGCGTTAATTAAAAACAATGTTCATAGAATGTCTGTCTATATGAATTCGTATCTACTTTTTCACACACATGGATGCTAAAATTGCATCCAATAACATATTAACAAATAGTGTTGAATTCTTAAGAAAATAAAGTACCTAATAACCTCACTCCTCACCTCCACTCACCTCCTAATAACTTCACTTTTTGTCAAAAATGAAAATTTTGATACCAATAGAAACTAGATAATATCTAGTATATGCCGGAATCAAAATGCCATTTTCGAAAAAAAATGGAGTTATTAACATAGCATAACTTCACGCCTTTTTATACCCGAAGGTGTAGGCAGCGTCTGTTAAGCCTAGTCTCGCCGTTATGGTTATGTCCCAAATGGAATAGGTGGCGAACCTATTGCCATACCGGGCGTAAAATTGTCAGTCATCGATATTTATCACACGTAATTTCCGAAAATTTCGAAAAGCCATTGGTGTGTGCCAGGATTTGAACCCACTACTTCTTGAATCAGAAACGAGGTGCTAGCCACTGCGCCACCGAGACTGTTTTATTTTTTATTAGATCTGCAATTTAGGGTATCGATATAGGAATTTGTGAGGGCTGAAGCCTTGGACCAGTTATTGTAAAAAATCTTATATAGTAATACCTAGCTTTACTTTTTAGCTTTAATATCTAACTATATTTTTCAATATAGATACTGTCAAAAGGTTACGTAACAACACATATCTTTTAAGATTCCGTTATCTAGATACCTATTAAGCTAATGATGCTTCTAAAATAGCAATGGCTAGTTAGGGCCTGGTTAAACGTTTCATGGTGAGTGATGTAAAGTGACATTCACCATAAAACCGCTCGTATTCCACATAACTGCAATGTCTTATGAATATTGATTGAAACTAGGCACACGTATATAATCTACCTAAATTATTTACTCGAATTTATATAGAACTTTTGGAGTTTTGACACAAATATTACTTATTAGTACTTACTGGCAGGTGAGACAGTTTTTTTTTTATTTTACCTATGAGTATCTATTAATTTTTTTGTTAGCTTAGATGTTACAGGAATATTGCTACTGGCCACTAAGACAGTTTTATTCTTTTTTTTCTATTGGGAATTTCGTTTTTTTTTTTTGTTAGCCTAGATGTAATAAGTACACGACTGGCCAATAAGACAGTTCTTTTTCTTTTTTTTTCTATTGATAAGGTCATCTTATTTTTTTAGTTATATTTTATTATATATACGGTAGGTAGGTATGGTATTATGTAATAGGCATTGCGCGACTGGCCAGTGAGACATATTTTTACTTTTTTATTTGAAGTGAAAATTTCTTCTTTTTTTAGTTAATATCTGTGTGTATGTTTAAGGTGATAGGTTACAGACGTAATAAGTCACCTAACGGGTCAGTAACCTAGCGAGTTTTTAATTTTCAACAAACTGGCAAGTGTTAATGATAATTAGTGTATTTACAAGTTTGTTTAGTTTTTAACAATTGATATATCTAGGTGAACATTAATATGTTTGTAAAAAGTCTTATAGTTCCTGAGATTAGAGGATTTAAACAAACAAAATTATAGGCATACAATATTAAATAGGTACAGGTAAAAATAAAAATATATCGTAAAATAATTTCATGTCTTATAAAAGAAACCAGAAAAATTCACATGTACAAGTCAGTAATATAAAAAGACTCATTTAATCAACTATATAAATCATTCATTTTTTTTTTTTATGTGATATTAAATTTAAAAGATGCAACCAATATGTGAATATATTACTTAAATGTCTTAATAATAAACTCTATCAATAGTACTAATTTAATAATCTGTCAATAATATTTTATAATACAGACATAAAATAGACTAAAATTATATCTAATTAATAAATAATCTTAGGAAAATATAATAGTTTTAGATAATAATGTTATAATATAGAGTCATAATGCAAGATATTGATATAGATGACTGACAACTTTGTGCCCGGTATGGCAATAGGTTCGCCACCTATTCCATTTGGGACGTAAACATAGCGGCGAATCGAGGCTTAGCAGGCGCTGCCTACACTTTCGGGTAGCAAAAGGCGTGACGTTATGTTATGTTACGTTTAATAAAAGAAAAATATTCAAATGTACTTATTTGTCATAACAAAAATTCATACAGTAATTTAAAAAAAAGACTATGATTGACCAGTATTATCCCAATACCTCATGGTACAAAAAAGAGGTGTTAGTTATCCCTCTTATTACGAAAGATAAAACGAAATTTTTCTTTAACCAGCACTAATCAGTAGAGAAAGTTTTGAAATGTAATAATTAATCTTTATACAATAAAAATATCTCTGAAGATGATAAGGTTCTACGAGTTTCATTAAATACTATCAAAAATACAATCTAAATTATTATTATTCATTACAATTCACATGTCTGTTTTGATTAAACGAAAACAAAATATCTTTGAAATATTTAAATAAACTAACGTATAAATTTTCTATGGAAAATGTTTATAGCTTTTACATAATAAATTAATTAAAGTATCTCGTCTAAGTATAAATAAAGACGTGGTCCAGATTACTGGTACAACTACTATGTAACAATACTATGTTAACGAGTACAAGTATTTCCTGTAATTAGTGTACTGTCAAGTCGCTGTACTGATCGTAAGAGACTGTATCTTACTGCCCGTTTATCTATGTAAATTGTTCTAGTTAGCTTGTTGTTAAAAGTGCAGTAACATATAATTTAACTGCAATTCTGTCATATCAACTGCTGCATCTACTGCTGGTCGCATAAATTCTGCCAATGTCAAAATAGACGTGGTTAGATTTGGTTTGGTTTTGGGGAAAAGTTTGCCTATTACATAAGATTTAGGCGTTAATTAAAAACAATGTTCATAGAATGTCTGTCTATATGAATTCGTATCTACTTTTTCACACACATGGATGCTAAAATTGCATCCAATAACATATTAACAAATAGTGTTGAATTCTTAAGAAAATAAAGTACCTAATAACCTCACTCCTCACCTCCACTCACCTCCTAATAACTTCACTTTTTGTCAAAAATGAAAATTTTGATACCAATAGAAACTAGATAATATCTAGTATATGCCGGAATCAAAATGCCATTTTCGAAAAAAAATGGAGTTATTAACATAGCATAACTTCACGCCTTTTTATACCCGAAGGTGTAGGCAGCGTCTGTTAAGCCTAGTCTCGCCGTTATGGTTATGTCCCAAATGGAATAGGTGGCGAACCTATTGCCATACCGGGCGTAAAATTGTCAGTCATCGATATTTATCACACGTAATTTCCGAAAATTTCGAAAAGCCATTGGTGTGTGCCAGGATTTGAACCCACTACTTCTTGAATCAGAAACGAGGTGCTAGCCACTGCGCCACCGAGACTGTTTTATTTTTTATTAGATCTGCAATTTAGGGTATCGATATAGGAATTTGTGAGGGCTGAAGCCTTGGACCAGTTATTGTAAAAAATCTTATATAGTAATACCTAGCTTTACTTTTTAGCTTTAATATCTAACTATATTTTTCAATATAGATACTGTCAAAAGGTTACGTAACAACACATATCTTTTAAGATTCCGTTATCTAGATACCTATTAAGCTAATGATGCTTCTAAAATAGCAATGGCTAGTTAGGGCCTGGTTAAACGTTTCATGGTGAGTGATGTAAAGTGACATTCACCATAAAACCGCTCGTATTCCACATAACTGCAATGTCTTATGAATATTGATTGAAACTAGGCACACGTATATAATCTACCTAAATTATTTACTCGAATTTATATAGAACTTTTGGAGTTTTGACACAAATATTACTTATTAGTACTTACTGGCAGGTGAGACAGTTTTTTTTTTATTTTACCTATGAGTATCTATTAATTTTTTTGTTAGCTTAGATGTTACAGGAATATTGCTACTGGCCACTAAGACAGTTTTATTCTTTTTTTTCTATTGGGAATTTCTTTTTTTTTTTTTTTTTTGTTAGCCTAGATGTAATAAGTACACGACTGGCCAATAAGACAGTTCTTTTTCTTTTTTTTTCTATTGATAAGGTCATCTTATTTTTTTAGTTATATTTTATTATATATACGGTAGGTAGGTATGGTATTATGTAATAGGCATTGCGCGACTGGCCAGTGAGACATATTTTTACTTTTTTATTTGAAGTGAAAATTTCTTCTTTTTTTAGTTAATATC
Organism: Euproctis similis; assembly: GCA_905147225.2. NCBI lineage: Eukaryota > Metazoa > Arthropoda > Insecta > Lepidoptera > Erebidae > Euproctis > Euproctis similis. The sequence goes on along the minus strand of LR990108.1, from coordinate 15,484,047 downwards.
TGTGTGTATGTTTAAGGTGATAGGTTACAGACGTAATAAGTCACCTAACGGGTCAGTAACCTAGCGAGTTTTTAATTTTCAACAAACTGGCAAGTGTTAATGATAATTAGTGTATTTACAAGTTTGTTTAGTTTTTAACAATTGATATATCTAGGTGAACATTAATATGTTTGTAAAAAGTCTTATAGTTCCTGAGATTAGAGGATTTAAACAAACAAAATTATAGGCATACAATATTAAATAGGTACAGGTAAAAATAAAAATATATCGTAAATTAATTTCATGTCTTATAAAAGAAACCAGAAAAATTCACATGTACAAGTCAGTAATATAAAAAGACTCATTTAATCAACTATATAAATCAGTTTAAAAATAATCAAGTACACTAACAATATACAGTGCATCCGTTGTCTTGATTGAATGAAAGATGTTATTTGCTTGCGCCTGCACTCGAACCCTAATCACCTCGTAAGTAATGATCCAATACGACACATCTCCTTATTGGAAACGGACAGGAGTTCAACGACCACGCTGGCAGATAACGGCTCGGTTCCAAAATGTCGCCACACCCAAAATTAGAACGAGTTTTGTTGTATGCACTTGCATTTACAGTCAAATACGTTCAGATAAATTTTATCAAATTCGATATTCAAAAATGACATTTGTTTTTTTTTAAATATATTTTAACACTTATTCTGCTATGTTGACGGTGTTTTTTTATTTTATTATTCTTTGAAAGAGAAAATGTTGTTATATTCATGTTTCTATTATGTGATTGAATCTGTCATCTAAATATTTTTTGTTTGTTACAGGTGATGTGCAGTATTAGTGATGAAACCGTGTCCAGTGCAGGTTGGTCGATCGTTACAAAACCTCAAAAACTTCCATATTATTATAATAACTATATTTAATGTAACTTATAATGAGTTATTAAGGTGTAATCCCGGGCAAAAGGTCTTAATTAACACGGGGGGAAAAAATAGGTCGGAGAAAAGTCCGAGACAACCTCACGTTTCATTACAGTGATCCCTCGGTCTCATTAAGCAGTCGGTGTTGTATAAAAAGCTGGGTTTTATATAAGAAGTTAATTCGGCATCACACCTGTCGCGGTCGTAACTTCTCCCTTACAGATGGTTATACAATGAAGCTTGCCCTCCCATCTACTGCCAACTCTATATTATTTTTACCTTTCAGCTCATCCGTCTCGGGCGGCATTCACAAAGAAAAAACATAAAAATATATAAAGACTTCATTGAATTGACGTTTGACAGTTCGATTTTCTCTATACCCGACCCGCTGATTGGTTGAAACATTAACCGTCTTTGGGTGTCATAAAAATAGATTCGATTTTTGAACATAAACATAATTATGACGTAATAATGGTTTGAATGTAATTTATGAATAAAAGAATACATTCGAATTTGGAACACAATTATGACGTAACCTTTTTTGAATGTAATACGATTAGCGTGAAAATAAAATATGTGAGATTATGACTATGTTTTCCGGTTGGTTTCGTATGTTCAAAGGTGGCCTTTTAAAAATAATGACCCCCGTCCAATAGATTGTACTACAATAGACGTAAAGTTTTAACGTTCTCCCTGAAACAACCATTTCGAGTGGATTACATCCAAGTTGAATGTTGATAAAGGTTAGAACTTTAGGGAAAGTGTCAAATTTTAGGGGTAGTTAAACTGTAAGGTTTTGTAATAGATATTATCCAGAAATTATATAACTTATTTTTTAAAATTTTTGGCTAGTTCTATCTATGTGATTTTCGAAGTGAAAATAAATATCTATCCTTTTTAAATTAAGGTATTAGTAGATTATAAAAAAAAGTTTGTGCGCTAATTTTACTATTTAAAGATACACATATACAGGTTCATTTTACATTGCGTGTTGTTACTAAATAAAACAGTTTTCCAAGGGTGACAAATATATCAGAATACCTCTTTGCAATATTAGAAAAATATATAAATTTATCATTACTACGATAGTAGGTACCTACATTGAAAAATTAAATAAAAAGCGTGATGTTATTAACATTTCATGTGCGTCGAAGTTCGATTACCCACCTGATATCTACAAGCAAACGAAAATATATTTTTTTTATCTATCAAATAAAATACTCAGCGTAAAATATTACCTTTTACCCGAAAGAAATTCTATTAAATTGTGTTGGTTTGCTGAAAGCGGTTAAAGTGTGATGGTTTCCCTCAGCTAAGTGAACCAAAGTATATACATATATACATATATATATATTCTGGAATTTTCTACTACGGAATGTACCAATTCCATCTCGGTAAGAGACTAATAATACACTTTTTTTTTACTCTTTTTACTTCTCATTTCCACCCTTTACTGTTATTTACGAAAATGGAAGGGAACGGAATGGAATAGAGCCTCCATTGCGAGCGTAGTATTATTTTTAGAGTCTCACACAAGCCAACTGACTATGTATTTTTTTTTCATAGAGTATAAAAATCTAGTCGCTTAAGTCATGCGTAGGCTTATGGTATCAGTTATCAGTATTAGATATAGAGTTTTAAGAAATATTAAACGTCGATAAAAATCAATCGATTTTAAGATTGCTAATAAAGGCAAAGGATCTTTTTATCAACATACTATTTTATTCAATGAGTTTTCATTGCCCGGGCTATTTTGTACTTTAAATCCAAGCCCACACCAATGACTTTTCGATTTGTGTTAAATAACTATGACTGAAAAGATTATTTTGCAAATTTCAATAGGCTTCACCACCGTTTAGGACGTGTAAAATTCCGCGAAACCAAGCGTTTTACCGCAGTTTAGAGCATCAGATAGAAAAAGAGCGTGATGTTAAAAAAATAAAAGTAATAAAACTAGGCAGTCTCCATTCCATTTCTGTTGTGTGTGGAAGTATTGCAAGTAGACGGACAGTGAACCGTCCGGTCCAATTATTTAGATTGGTGTGCTGGCGTCGCTTCACCCCGCTCGTGAGGAGTAGGTATCCACGTCATCCTTGTGCAATACCATCTTCATTTCTTACTGCGATTAATAATTTAAAAGACTTACTTATATATAGATACGTAACAGAAGTAAGTTTTTTAGCACATATTAAAATGTTGCAGAACGTTTGCGAATTTTGTTTATAATAAGTAAATTCTTTGACACAATACACACAGCGCCCTCTAGATCTAAACTAGGCAACTCAATGCTTATGCTATGGATACCAGATAACGAATTTGAATACATATATACTTTTTTTTGTAAATACATACATAAAAAACGTAGAAAAACACCCAGACACCATACAAAGATTCATGCTTGTCCCAAAAATTTGTACTCAGGTGAGGGACAAGAGTTATAAAATTTAAAGATGCGTGTGAAAATCGTGCCTTACGGCTTTATTCTCTCTGCCTATCCCGTTAGGCACTTGGCGTTAAGTTAAGAATTTATGTATGTTCACGCTTTTAATTCACCAACGGCTGTTAAAGTTATTTAATACATTGCGTAGATTTCACAGTCAACCTCCGATATCTAACTATCCCTATATATACCTACCTTATCATTCACATGTAAACTTATCTATATAACCTGTGTAGGCTAACATTCTCCAAGACTACTAAATATATATAAATTAACTTTTCTAATAAGTATAAAATAGACCGGATGTTATATGACCAACCATCTATAGGTACCTACCGACAGTCTTAAGAGATCAACTTCTTATTCTACATCAATACTTCCACGTAAGGAAGTTGGTATATATAGTAGGTACTTGGATGTTGGCTACCCAGTGTAGAATACGTAAAATTACCACGTATCAGATATAGGAGTATGGCACAATTTATAAGATTCAGCATAAAACAATAAAGTTAATACTTTATAGTCTCGGTTGTCCATTGGTCGAGCACAAGGCTTCTAAATCCTGAGGTCGTGGGTTCGAATCCTGCCACACACCAATGACTTTTTCAAATTAATTTCGAAAGTTATGTGTGATAAATATCGATGACTAAAAACTTTGTGCCCGGTATGGCAATAGGTTCGCAAAAGGTTCGGGTAGAAAAAGGCGCGAAGTTGTGTTATAAAAAAATAATGGACCAACATTAACATTTCGCTCTCCGCTCTGAATAAAAAAATCTCCGAATCAAAACTCATCAAATGAAAGCTACATAGCATAGTCTTTTCGAAATACTTTTCGGTGCTTATGTGTGTTAAATATCGATAACTGTCAACACTTGACAGCGATTCTAGTAAACGTGACGTGACGTATTCATTATACTCGTATATTAATCAATGCGATGTCACAGGTATCTAATTTAAAAGAAATATATTTTTTCTCTTGTTCAGATATCTAGTAACCAGTTTGTGTTTGTTTAAAGTTGCATTGACTCCAGTAAATATTCGTTAAAACGCTTAATCTTATGAATCAGACGCAACTTTCAAACATACCGGCCAATAGTTCGGAGTCTGAGCGCGTTTGCCCGCCGTATATCAATTGGCTGTCGACGCGCGCTGGCTTTTCAAGTTGCTATTATAATATTATAACTATAGTATACATTTATTTATGAAAGTATTTATGTATATCTATATGTATAAAGATATAAAATAACAGCCTGTATGTTTTTAGTTAAATATCTAACACCCTATATATATATTAAGGGTATATTATAGTAAACGAAATAGAGGTATAACATGTATTTATTTCATACTAAAACTGAATTTTTCTTGCGTTCTATTAATAGAGATATACAGAGTAATATTATAGATATACTAAAACACCAAAACTTTAAAAATATGTACATAATTAAATTGAGAAGCAATATATAATTTTTTTTCTTAATTGAAGCTCCTGTTTGATAGTTTCGGTTGAAAGCTCGTCGTGTGTTTTAGTTTTTGAAGTCGGTCGTTTCTAACAGACTTTACCCGCACATTAAGCCACGCTCTGTTACGTCACGATATTCCGCATTCCTTATAATCTGATGCAATAATTATTATCATTTTTATTGCGTTTCCATTGAGTTGAAACGATGACGTGTGGTGAATATAAAATAATACTATTCGTCAATTGCCGTATAACTCCGCCTCGCATCGCCCCGCTCCGCTCCGCTTATCTCCGCCTTAATGTAGTCACATCCCGATATTTTTTCATAGAGCTACTTAAGTGATTGTTATAAAGTTTGCAGTATACATTGTATTGTATTATGAAACATAGAAAATGTAACTTTTGTAACTTCACGCCCTTAAAACTCGATAATGTAGGTAGATGCAATTATGTCTGACACGTTTGACAAACTCTTTTTAGTCATCAATATTTATCGCGAATAAATCAAAATGATTTATTACCTTCTAGAATTAATAGACTATTTAATGCAAATAATATGAAATAATTAATGTAGAGTTTGTTTATTTGTTTTTTTTTTCTCATCTAAGAATTACAATTTCTATTTTTTACATAATCTAGGTTATAAATAGTTTCATACTGAAATAAGAGCAGTAATCGAAAAAATCATGTCACTGTTTTTGACCAAAGACAATAAAATTGTAGAAATTACGAATGATAAATAACGTCTCATACAGTTTTCGTCTAACGAACAAATGAAGGTATATTTTTTTTAATTTAAATTAAAAATAAAAACATTCTTACGCAAAGATGTAGCTAACTGGTTGTTGTTTTTTTTTTTCAAATTACGACATGCACATGATTTTCGAGTGAAATTTATATGTACGACAGTTAATTATTATTTATGAAAATTTACACCCAAATATGTATACCAATTATTATGAAAGACATGAATAGAATTTTTAAATTAAGTATTTCTTTCACTGGAATAAGTCTATTGTGTACAAAGAGCTACTGTTTTAACGATAACAGCATTATTACTTATTTTGAATTTAAATGAATATATTGTTTAATAAATTAATCTATGTTAGTCTTTTCATTAGTCTGTGTTCTTTTCACGCGAAAACTGATTGTTTTTTTTTGTAAATTATTTTAAATGATAATTTTAAAGACTTTTGTGAAGTAAAAAAAAACTCTTACCACAAACTCTTATCCACAACGAAATATAATATTTAGATTCGAAATTGACGTAACTGGAAAGGATTTAATTACTTTTGCAATAGCTCATGAGCTTATAAAAAGAAGCATTAAAATAGGCAATAGGGTTTTTGTTTATTTTTGTAACTATTAAAAATAAAACGGAATTTCAATCTTTGATCCTAACAGATATGACACATGACTTAAAATTTTTAAACACCAACTTTGGGAACAGTATAATTAAATTAACAAAACCTTTCACGTATTAAAATTATGACAATGGAAAAATTTAAACGAATGATTTATTCAATTTGTATGTATTTAATATTCAAAGCATGTTAATAAGAAGGGATATATATGTATGTACTTAAACATATACGGGAAGGTATTGGTTGGTATGTATGGTTAAAAAAATTTAAATATTAAATTTATTGTATAGAAACTGACGCCTAACAAATTATTACACGATATTTTTTGATTGTATAAATTAATTTTATAAGTTATGTATGCCTATATTATGTTAGATATTGAAAAAAAAAAAGCTTTTACAATGTTACAGCCACGCAGCTTGCTGCATGATTGGGCCGGCTCGACCGGTGAAATAGCACGACCTCTCAGAATATCGAGGTGTACGGAGGCCCAACCCTTGTCCTCCTACTCATCCCATCCCACTTCCGACCCCTTCCGTATCCCATTGTAAGGGCCGACAACTCATCTATAACACTCTATGTGTGCGGGTGTCCATGGGCGGCGTTTGTTGCTTACCATCAGGTGAAAAGTCTGTTCGTTTGCCGCCCTATATACCATAAAAAAGTCTTCTACAAGTAATTTCTATGAATATTTAAATAAAAGATTAGTCAATGTTAAACTGTATCTCCCCGTCTAATTTCATCCAAATCTTTTCAGTCTTTTTTGCACACCGTTTTTATATAAACTGGTAAATAATATCAAACCTTTGACGTAATATATGTTAAGGTATTTTTTTAAACATTTAAATTCTCTTAAAAAGGAATTCTTTCTTAAATTTAGATGGCTGAAGTGTCATATAGGTTAGCTACATTGGAATCTGTTGGATATGAAACCGAAGACTTTTGATAGTATATAAATGTAATCAAAACTTGGGGACTCGTATCAAATTAAACTGGGGTAGGTAGATATCGTCGTTCACCAGGCGGGGGAAAAAAAACAATAAAAAAAAGATATTTTAGTATTCTTAAAATTCTTGCACATATTTGCATCGAAACAGCTTTTGGATGGAGTCAATTTCATTATGCAAAATTTGCGGCATCCATGGCTGGCAATTTGCAATAAGTTCTGTATTATTACCGCGCTAAGCGAGTTGGGACGTGTTCAATGGGGTACGAGATACTACCGACCGAGTACCGAGTAGGGACCGAGACTCGCAAAAATCATACCAATCATTTGGATTTTGAAGACATCTTTATAAGATATGTTAATACTTTTTAATATGCAGGTTTAGGACGTACTTTAGTATATATTATTAATGTATTTTTCAGAAAAATAAAATGTAGGTATATTCTATTTTTTTTTAAATACATTGGACACAATTTTGTAGCCATGGATTTATATCTAGGCGATCGAAAAAAATATACGTTACTATACAAGACTTGCTATTAGGTACTATAAAATTAATGCAGCAATAAATCGATAAACAAATATCAATCGTCTCGGCGGTCCAGTGGTCGAGCACACGGTTTCTAAATCCAGATGTCGTGGGTTGGAATCCTGGCATACACCAATGACTTCAAAATTAATTTCGAAAGTTATGTGTGATCAATATCGATGACTAAAAACTGTGTGCCCGGTATAGCAATAGGTTCGCCACCTATGGCATTTGGGACGTAAACATAACGGTGAGTCGAGGCTTAACAGCCACTGCCTACACCTTCGGGTAGAAAAAGGCGTGAAGTTATGTTATGTTAAATATTAATTGTTTATAAAATTTGTTTATTTAAATAATTAATACGTTTGGTTAAAAATAAAATAAGATAATATATCTATTTTTTTTTTCTACCAAAGTCAACGACAAAATTATTCAAATGGATCTGGATACTAATTCGGTAGTAAACCGGTATTAAATTACGGTTAAGGGACATTGACGATGCTCCGAACTCCACCCCCTACTTCCTATAATAGAGTCACCCACCTACGCCTAATTAGAATTAATTAAGAAAAGGTCACTCTATTTTTACGTTGACTATTCGATACTATTGACTTTTCGACGATTATCAACATGTTATACATTTAATTATATAGAAATTGTATATATTTATTTTACTAATTTGTTATTCTATACAATAAATTATAAAAGCTTGCAATACTGAAGTTATACTTCTAAATATCTATTAACATGAACCACAATACTGAAACACTTTAGTCGTTCAGAAACGTCGGTTTTTTTTTATATAAATTTCAAATCACTAGACTTCCTACCTGACCAATGATGAACACATTTTTCGTATTTTTTTTTTTTGATAATAAATGATATAGATTTTGAAATTTTATGAGTATGACACTACAATAAAAAATAAAATCATTTCAACTTAATCATTTGCAATGTTGATTTTTTTTTTAATTTGTTTACCGTAGGTATTCTCGTTGACGTCTGAAACGATACTCGTTGTTAATTAATCTGACAACATTCATATATTTCTTACAACGACGTTTCCATTTTAGAACTGGTCTATTTTAAGGAGACCTTTACGAGATTGTAACCATGTTCCAGGGAATATCACCTCGACCAACCTGCACGGCCGCACTAAAAGTGTGCAGTGCATTTTTAAGGGGGAACGCCCCAGTCCGTTTTCCAGTGCTTTCCATTATTTTAAATACTCAGTGAAGTGCAGTGTCTTCAAACCTCAAGACTCGTACGTAGCAGCATCTTGTATAACGGTATGTATTCTTTATATAATAATATTAATTCTTAAATTTTCATCAATGAAATAACATAATTATTTGTAACTCTTTCATCTCTCACGGTATAAACAGGTCTTAATTTATCTTAATTAAAATTAATCGCTCCATTGCAAAATTTAATGTAAATGCCCTATAAAAATATGCCGTATAACAAGATGGAGAGGCCCAGTAGTCTCATTAGTTCCCATCGCTGCTTTTACTCAAACTCGTTATTCAGCTAATTTTGCGTCCTTGGTCCAGCATTAAGTATAACGCGCAGGCCCCGGTAAACTGCTGCCTCCACATAGCCGGGGCATTAAACACTCCCAAAGGCACCGGCTATATTCGCACAATTATTCCCCTGAAGCGAACCCTTCGCTTAACATAGCCTACAATTACCTTTCATTCAGCTAGAGGCGTTTTGTTCGCTGTAAAATAAAATAAAATTTGAAGTGGAAAATAAAATGAAATATCGGGAGATTCGTTCGCATTACCGCTGTTCGTGTATCTGTCTGTCTGTGTGCGCCCATATAAACACGTGAGCCTATGTTTTCAGGTATACTTAATTTGAAACACTCATAAATTTCACGCCGCTATTAAACTGTTGGCACGAGTACAATCCAGCCAAATTTAAGAGCATGTATCTGCCAAAAGACTAAATGCACTAGCGTACAGACAAATTAAAATTCTTGTTTTGCAAGTATTATAAATCGCACTTTATATGGCGGTAGGTACACTCGTGCTCAATATCGAAATAACAATATTTTTATTAAATAAATGTACCAACTTTATCTTTATATCCAGCTCCACATGCTTACAAAGATATTTAAACGAGAGAGCTTATATATACATCTCAAGTTTTTCTTTATAAGCTCCTCAAAACGTTAAATTTATTTCGGCCCGGGAGTGTTGAATTAAGAGCCGCCTTAATCCTTTCCAAGCGAACTTAACCTAATATCATAAAGATGGAGCAAGACAACTTATACAGAGCAAAGTCAAATATTATTCCTTCAGAAAGATTGATGTGTTCCTAAAATTAAATTCATATATGCTGGATTTAGGATATCATAATAAAATATTTTTCGTGATATTTAATGTTTAATAATTATTATAACTTAAAATAAAATAATAAAAATGACAAACAAATGACTATAAAATAATCATATAGTCAAATTAATAAACTTAGATTTTACTTTTCTAAAAATCTCATCAAATGGAAATGTATATTAATAATGTTCTTTCGGATCAAAAAAAGACTCAGCCAGTTCACTGTATACACTTTACCTTGATCTATCCACAATAACTCTGGATCAATTATTACTGCCTTTGCCTAGATTTTCAATGTACAGAACATAAATTTCGATATAATAGATTTATCTAACTTGTAGATACTATCCGCTTGTCAGATGAGCCAAAACAAGCAACTTTGTATAAAATTGGACTCATTCCAAGTCCTGTATAAAGAAAATATAATATGTTTAGATACATACAATGTTATGTCTTCAACAAACAAGAACATCACTTTTGAAACAAAACAAAACAAAACAGAAATAAAATAGATTGGTATATTTTTAAACACACAAAATTCTATTGAAGAATACTGAAAAGAATAAGCATAAGTTACAAAATGGTGGGCTCTGGCAAAAAATAAGAGAGAACTGTCAGCTGTGTGCGGCGGCCATCTTGAATCTGCCCGGGAGGGGCGGCGCGATCGAACATCTTTTGATTTATTTAACTAACACGCTTCTACTTAAATATGGTTTCCATAAAATTGTGTAATTGACTGTACCTACCTAAGTATGTAACACTTTTGTGAGTAATAAATCATTAAATATAATAATATTAAGAAACAATTGAATAATTACATTAATTTTATGGTCAATTATTTATACATATTTTTTTCACAGATTTAATTTAACGTTCCTATTAATAACTGACAGCCATTTTTTTTGCTATAATAAGCTATAATAAAGCCTACCAAAGTGCTTATCTAATATAAAACCGTTTTAGTTTTTAAACATTTTCTCTTCAAAATTAATTGCGAATAAAACTTGAAAATGTCGATATTTCATTTAAAAACTACAAATATTATATTAATTTATTATTGTTGCTATATGTGTGACATATCAACGCTGCGGTAGGGATCCTAAAAGTCACGAAACGTTATCAATTAAAATATAATTAACATTATTAATTATCTGGAAATACAAGTGGGTACATAATTAAATGAGAAAATACGAGCAAAATGTTTGCTTCGCGGCATTTTGACTTGTCTCAATCGCTTACATTGTAAGAACCAGCTTACATGGAATGAAATCTTTATATCCACATACGAAAGAACATAAAACCTCTCCTAAACCATTCGACTTTAAGCTTTATATGTGTAATAATAAAGTTTAAATTACTAAATTAAAATATGTGAGTTGATACGTTTAAGGGTGAATTGTTTTGAATTGAGACGCAACATTGTTCCACGAGATTAGTCGAGATGGGTGCACCGTCCTTTTCCAACACAAAATAAAGATATTGAATTTTGATAAGGCCGTCTCTGTCTGATCCAAATGTCTTTCATATTCTCCGTTAACGAATGATGTTGGAACTTGCAAAGGTTGGGTTTTGCCTTGAAGTCTATGTAGTTACAGTGTAGTGTATGATTTTATTAAAGGTATTTGCAGACCTGATATTAAAAGGTCAATTAAAATAAAATGTCTGTTTTCGTTTGCCAAAAAAAAATGTCTTGAGATAAATTTATATGGATTTTTTTGTATTCTTTTATGGAATTAAATTAATTATAATAGATTCACCTGATACTAAGCAACCAAAGCAGACCATAAACACCCGCAAAGCAGTGTTACAGTTTTATTGCTGGCCTTTAAATTGTGATAAGGAAGGGGTCAGATTTGGATTGGGAATGGGAGAGTGGAAAGATTTGGGACTCCGGATACTCCCACCAAGCGGAACGCGGCAAGAGCCACTTTCCGTCAATATTCTGAGAGGTCGTGGTATTTCACTAATCAAGCCAGCCCGTTCATGCATTTGCCATTATTTTAAATAATTAGTTAATAGTTTAGATTTTAATTTGAGGTTATTTAGTTACGAGTGTATGTGACATGCGCAGTAAGGACGTCCTTTTAATACCTTTTAATCTTAAATATTGGAAATGTTGGAGTTACTTTTTATCTATGTATTACCACTTGACTCTTAAACCATTGAACTGATTTAGATAATATCTATGTGGAGATAACTTAAGATTATTTGCCTATCCGTGAGAAGTTACTCTATCTCTTTTTAAAACTGATTGGTTTTGAAAACCTAACACATAGTTGATAATTTTATAGGTATTATTCATTGACTGCTCTTGGTAGGTGCCTATCTATAAAGTATTGGTAGGAGCCTATCTAAAATAATCCGTATATAATCTGGTGCTTATTATTTACGGTTATCCGAAAGCTAAAAAAAAATATTATTTTTATTCATCTAATTTTCCAATAAATTGTAAGTAGATATACTATACAAAATATACAGATGCCTACACCTTCGAGTAGAAAAAGGCGTAAAGTTATGTTTAATAAAATCATCTTTTGAATGTTTTATAGACAGAGAGAGAGACATAAAAATACATACCTGTCTAATGATAAAAAATACCTATCAAATTCAAATTAACAGTCTAGCTTAATCTAAGTACGTTTAAGAACCTTCTTATTAGCAGAACTTAAGTATGAACTTGTCCAAATAATCTTACTGTAATAAGAAAAAACTAATTTATCACAAGCAAGTATTATGACAGTTCAACTACTGTAATATTACTCAGGTGTGAAATATAATACCTCTCTGCCGTACCCTTCAGTTAATTAAATCACTTACCTTTAAGGTGCTAGGGAGCAAACCATTGTCTCTAACTTAATACAGCCCATAAAATACGTATCTACCTACACCTTTGTGATAGACGAGGTACAGTAATAAGTTGTCCTGACAAAACTTAAACGTAAAGAGTAGTGCCAAGTTTGGTCGTGTTTTTATATTGGTTAGATAAAAATATTGAAAACTTGATAGATTGGACTATGAGCTTAAGAAGACTATAGAGTTTTCTGTTGTTTTGATTTTCTTTAGTTTTAGTTGCAAATAAAAATATATTATTTTATATGGTATCCTCTTACAGGAACAAAATACAAGAAAATAATATTGTAATTAAAACTTATATTAATTGCCTAAAAAAAACTACAAAAACTCTTCTGTCTCACTTGCTTATTTTATGTAGGGAAATTATGAAAATGCTCCTTTTTATGGCGGTAATTTTAGTTTAATCTTAGTCAGGTTAAACTTTTAACCGATTTATGCTCGGAATAAACATTAAATATCTGGATTTAAAGAACTAGTCAATAATCAAATTTCAGTTATTTTAACATTTCCACTATACTTATTCTACTTAGATGAAACAAACTGGACTTAAAATTACTAAACTAGTGTGTACATACTTATAAAAGTAGCTGTGCGTTATTTCTAAGGTTTCGTTTTCTTACCTTGGCCTCACACACTACCGTACCTATAATTAACATGTATAACAGTAAAAGTTTAATCTTTAAATTTATGATAAAAACTAATGACTCAGTAAGTTCATTTTTCTTATCATCTTTTTTCTTCAAATAGCAAATTTTAAAGTAGATAAAGATATAGAGTAGGAATAAAATGTTATCATCACAGTTAAATTTAAAATTAAAATGAAATTAATGAAGTTGACGGGCCTCGTGGCGCATTGGTAAAACTACCGGCTGCAGCACTGAGGTCGGGGGTTCGATTCCCACCCGAGCACAAATATTTGTGACAAACATTAATATTAGTGCGGCGTCTGGGTGTTTTTCTATGTATTTTAAGTATGTATTTACAAAAGAAAAGTATATATGTATTAGTATCCGTTATCTAGTATCCATAGCACAAGCATTTAGTTGCTTAGTTTGGAACTGGAGGGCGCTGTGTGATTTGTGTCCAAGATATTATTATTATTAATTACGTATATAAAATACCTACTTTTTTTAGAAAATTACAACTGGATATTACGGGTTACTGTAGGCACTAAATTCGAGTTTAAAATGACAACACTACTGATATTTTGCTTACAACAAAAGAACAAGTCATGTTTTTTTTTAATTCATATATTAAATTAACCTTTTTGGTACTTATTGAAATGTTATGTACCGAAGCTATTTTGGTATTAATCATCTAGAGTTGATATATTTTTAGTTATATTTAGATTGTGGTTATAACATACACGGCGGAAGTATAGTTGGTTCATAGCCGTCTCAGTAATTTTACAATTTCACGCTAAGCTGGAGGCTGTTACCGGAGATTTGGTTCTTACACTCCGGCAACAGCGAATGTTCTGGAACGAATCCTTGGCACATATGTAAAAATAATTACCTGACATTAACCGCCCTGAATCCTTCATTTCATCGTGAGAATTCTATTCTAGTATTACCATTGTTAATTATTTTTAAACAAAAGAAAATTAGTAAAATGGTTGATAATTTGTTCCATATATTCGACAAAAAACCTAGTTTTGGTAAGTTATCAAGTCAAAATATAATATAATATATTCTATATTTAAATCAAAACAGTTCTGACGTTAAAGAATGTTCAGGCGCCTAAAGAAACATCAATATTTTAAACGGGTCTCCAATCTCCTCAGGAAACGGCTTATTGACGTGTTTAAATTTTTAGTGACGACAAAAACCTCGCTTGAACAAAACACTGTCGGACTTACAACATGAAAGGGACGGGGTGATAATTGTTTTTTTTCTCTCTCTCATTCTCCATTCTTATCCCTACAATTTCGCCAAAAACATTTTCGGTAAGCGATAATAAAATGTCTTGTAACTATAACTCGGCCACAAGTTCCACAAAACTCTCTCTTGTCAGCGAATGGACGATAATCCAACGCTTAGTCGCTTTTTTTACGCGGATAAAAAAGAGAAACTTTTCCTTTTGAATAAACCCCCCCTTATTTTTCTGGGAGCGGACGACCCCTCTTTATTCATAAGCCGCTGACGTAACTTTGGGAGATCTCTAAATGAATGGCTGTTCGTTGTTTTACGGGTCTATTCACAATGCTTTTGGTTGGAAACTTTAGGAGATTTGGCACACACAAAAAAAAAGATGTAGACGAGATTTCCTCATGAAATTATATGGAGCCTGCCAAATTATTATATTATCTTGCAATGACCGTAGTACCCACGTATAACTTTCTGGATGATTTTGAAGTTGGGACAATTTTACATTTCAAAAAATAACTTTATAGCAATCTCTGTTTAAAATTGAATTGTTGGACAAGTTATTTAGAATATTCGAAGATAAACTCATGGATCAAGATTAGTTTAGTCAAGATTAACTCGTAGTTATTTTAGAATAGCTCACTATTAGTGCGGGACCAAGAAAATAACAGTTCTAAAAATATATATCAGTAATATATCTTATGTCAGCTATTTAAGAAGGTGATATCATGATCCTTAAGAACCTACTATCGTGTATGACAAGAGTTATGGAAGTAAAAGAAGCGAGTGAGGAGTGTAAGAACCGTGTCTTATGACGCTCTGTTCTCACTGCCTACCCAGTAAGAAAGTTGGTGTGAAGTTATATATGCAAGGGAGCTATTGCTAGTCGAATGCATGTCAGACATAAGTATTACTAATATAATTAAAAACATTCAGTCTTCTATATTAAAATATATAGTTAGTAATAGTTGGAGTCGCATGGCTCAAGACGATTGAATTACAATGTAACATTTTAATTAGTCGGTTTACTTTGATGTAAATTGCAATTAACATTTTGTAGGCTAACGTTTAGTTGCTTGATAAGTAATAATATTGTAATTTCTATGCAAAAACATGAACGATCTTGAAAATGTAAGTTATTATATTTATTAATAATATTATAACTTACGAGATAAAAAACACGATATAGGTATGTACAGGTTAATAATTGCTATATTTTACGTTAAGTGGATATAGGTAAAGAGTGATATAGAGAATGGGTGGGAGTATCAAAAATTAAGAACTGAGTACATATAGCTAAATATCTAAAAATTGCGAAAGTAAATTCACAACTTTTTCTACCCGAAGATGAAGGCAGTGGCTGTTGAAGCCTTGATTCGCTGTTACGTTACGTCCCGACGCCCGGGATCGAACTCACTACTACTAAATCAGAAACGGAGAGCTCACACAGTACCACCGACACTTCATCGGAAAAACTTCATTATATTTTTTGTAATATAATCTCTCATATACCTGTATATAAATAAGAGTTTTGGCTGAAATAGATTTACATACGTTCGCGTATAAAAATAGTAAGAGAGAAAGGTAAACGGGTATAAAATGGAATTCATCTCATTTCATGCAGATAGGGTGGAGGTCGTAAGGTTTTTGCGCTACAGTTTTCGAGAGAGACAGAAAAATTTGAATATAGATGTCGCTAGGAGTCGCATGGTTTTTAGGGATCCTTCGCTTTACGACACACCGCTAAAATGCTGCTCTCAACTCTGAAGCTGAAAACTGAACTGTGTACACAGTTTATATACGAAACGGAGGCGGAGAAGTATCCGAGGGTACGCGAACCCAAATGGCCACCTCTCCGGGCGAATGCTATGGACGACCATTTGTACAGAAAATGGCTGTGAAGACTTATTCTGTATTTTTAAAAGAGACTGGTAGTTGTTTTCTTGTTAATTATATATTATTTCATAAGAAATTAAGAAAAGGCAAGATTGACTAAACAGATATACAGTGCAAATGTGGACGTATGTAGGAGTTACATGACTGTCATCACACATTTACCATGAACAAATTGAACAATGAACATATCAGTCCGGAAGGTGATATTAGAAGAATTAAAACCAACTAACGAAACATGTGAAGTGTCTACCTGTCTAACTGCTCTCTCTGCCTACCTCACAATGGTGTTTGCGTGATATTATCTAGTTACTTCATGTATTTATAAGTACTAATAATATTGGATAGTATTGCAATGTACGTTACGTTGTGTGTACAAATGTTTAACGGTTGTAATTCAAAATAATTAAGCCCGGACTCGAAAATCATTACAATATGTCATTTTGCTTGTATTTTTTTAAAAAATGTTTACATAAATTCCATCTGCATAGCGACTGGTGTACAAGCAGTTACCATTGAAACACGGAATGCAACTTATTATAGAGGCCCCGGAGGAAGCTCGCTCAAGTCCGTTACATACAAATGCCTTTCATTAACTTCGTCGATGTTCCGTCCGAAATTCTATGGGACCATTGTATTCTAAGCCCATCTTCCATCCTATTACAAGGAAAATATATTTTTCGATTTACAGTAAATAGCAATAAATATATTCTACAAAGTTTAAGTACCATACTCAAGTCTTTATATTATGTAATAGACTATTTCAGCTTCGTCAATTATTAACGAAAATTCTATCGGTAAATTTTAGATGTACAGAAAGTAAATGGTGGTTGTATATAAAAGAAAATGAGATCTTTCGGCCGCAGATGCACGTTCCTTTCCGGTGCGCGATCAAACTTATCCGTTTGGAAGACATTTTGATAAGGCATGATATGAATTCAGATTTGGGCCAATCTTTATTTTATGTTATTCGAAGATTTTTCCTCAACATTTATCCGTTTTTGTTCTACGCTTTTTTTCTTCTTTATATAAATAACGCTATCGATATTACGCTACAAAAATATATCATAAATGTAAAATATTATATATATATATATATATATAAACATATATATGTACCTATAAATTTGATAACGTATTCCGATGACAAAATTGTGAAATGTCATAATACACACAAATAGGGAAGCCCACGCGATGAAATAAGCTATTAACGATATATCGTTTATAAAATCAGATATTTTGTCGTCATAACCTATATCGACAGATAAAATGAACGATACTTTTTTTTCTTATAAACTCCTAAAAAAAAAAACGCAAAACCATAAACGTTCGTTCAAGAACATCTATGTAACATTTATAAATATAAAATCAGACGGGTAGAGATGCCGGCGTGGCTCATCAATATTCTGCGCTCCCGTTGTTTTCCTTGAAGGCTTTAAAGGCAAAAACAAAAGAGGTTTTGTTATTTAACTCATTTCCGATACTGCCTATGCTTTAGTGCCGAAAGGAAATTCTCTCATCTATCTCACTTGTAAAGAGGCTGTAATAAAACTAATAGGATCAAAATTTGCAGATACGAAATGAGTTTGTATCGATCGGCGTATTATTCTGAAGAAAGTATATTTACCTATATTTATATACTTGAATGAGGTAAGTAGATCTTCGGTCTAGTGGTTGAGAACCTCGTTTCTGAATCAAGAAGTCGCGGGTTCGAATCCTGGCTGAAGTGATTTTCGGAAGTTATGTGTAAAATTTGTGCCCAGTAGGTTCACCACCCATTCCATTTGGGACGTAAACATAACAACGAGTTGAAGCTTAACAGCAGCTGCCTACGCCTTCAGGTACAAAAACCGTGAAGTTATGTTATGTAATTAATACTAATATAATATTAATTCCATTCTGACTAATATCAATAATATTAGCAGTGATACTAACTAATACTGATATCAAATATTATGTATTGTCATCCCTAATATTTTGTATTCATTTAACGTGTACAGCATTTCTTATATTATAGTCAGAGAGCTGATTATTAGAGCTCCTACCAATCACACTTTGGTATAGCGCAACATACGCAACCAACATTTTCCCTACGCAATAGGAAGATCTGTTTTCCTATTCGGTAGATGTAGATCATAGTAATCTTATTTATATTCCTTCATCTTGGCCAAATATCTCTACAAACTCGCTAAGTTTTCTTTACTATTATGCGAGCCTTTATTTCTTTATTGTTCGTAGCGAAAAATATTGAGTAATCTTGTTTGTTTTGATGTTTCATAATATTTGGGAAAAAATATTTTCTTTTCTGTACCTCGAATATATTTTAGGCTAAGGAATCGAGTAGTTTTGTGATTGAAATAATAACAGTATCTATATATATATTAACTAGCTGACCCGGCAAACGTAGTCTTGCCAAAAAATCAATTATAAATCAAATTTAAAAAATAGGGTTTGCTATTAGGGCGTTCAAAATTTAGGGTTATATATATTTTTGTATCCTGTTCTATAAAAAACAGAAATATATCGAATAATTAAAAAAAATATTTAGGGCCTATCCTTAACATTTAGGAGGATGAAAAATAGATGTTGTCAGATTCTCAGACCCAACGGATATGTACACAAAATTTCACGAAAATCGGTTGAGCCATTTCGGTAGAGCATAATTACAAACACCGTGACAGATTGAAAAAGGTAAAACTCGTCCACAGATCCACTCAGTAAATAAAAAAAAATAACAAACTAAAACATATGTATTATTTATATCTAGATACCGTTAATAGTTATATGGCAGTACAGTTGTTTTCTAATTCACTTTTAATAAGTAGATACCTATACCGTAGGTATATATGTAATATGCAACATTGTAGTAACGTAACATTTACCTACAATGTAGGGGGCATGTTTAGCAGCCTTCGCAATAGTTAACTGCTTATCAGTACATCAATGATAATTAAAACTCGTCGAACATTATAGCAGGTATATTTATTTATTTTTAAATATACATACACGTCTGCATTAAAATGTCAACTATACAATAAAACCGTCAAGTTACATTTTACTTGTTCACTTTTTTTTTTGCTAGACTTTTATTTCATATTTCCATCGATATTTTGATAAAGAAATGAGTCTGAGTTAACAGGTATTTTTACGGTCTAGGCATAACAGCGGCTTAACAGCCGCTGTCTACACCTTCGGGTAACAAAACGCGTGAAGTTATGTTATGTTGAGCTGGTCCATTCTTGCAACGTAATGCATGGCTCTACCACTCTCAAAGGTAAATATATTTTTCCAGTATATAAAGTCATAACACAAGGGTACGATGTTTATGTATATGTAGAGGGTTGTTACTTAAACACATTCCACCTTCTTTTACTTTATACTCCACGTGTGGAGAGTGGGCCAAAAAAAAAGCAAGAAAAAATATATATGACGCAAAACTTTCATTGCTAGAGCCCAAGCTTTACTTTTCTACACGTGTGTGTCATGACGCCGAAATATCTGCCAATTTCATTTACACACTCACCTCCCCGGAGCATAGTAAACACCATCCCGAGAACCTTCCCCCTATTGTCTCCCTCCACAACCCACTCACTCCCGTGTGTTTGTCCAACAGATATTTCTTGATGATACACGCAACCAGTCTGAGAAGACCTGCCTTAATTCGCTTCTCTTCGCTTACCAAACGATTTACTAAAAGAATTGTATTCATGTCAGGAGATCTTCTAAGAATAGTTAGAAATTTAAAGTTGAAACACTTTGTGCAGTTTGAAACAAACATGGTGATGAGTCTAGGAACTTTTCTAGAATGTATTTATCTACTAGTTGAAAATACTTTGATTATTTCAATAATAAGATCTTCGCTAAGCTTCGATGCGAAGAAACTGTATCATTATTAAAAAAAATACTTTATAAAACGCTGAAAATATTGAATAAATACCTTTATATTTCATTTAACACAACTTCATGCCTTTTTCTACCTAAACGTGCAGGTAGTGGCTGTAAAGACTCGACTCGCGGTTATGTTTACGTTCCAAATGGAATAGATGGCGAACCTATTGCCATACCGGGCACAAAGTACACATACATTATAAGGAGATAACATTGTTTTTTTTCATAATATTTCAAAACCATTTTAAGTCTTAAGATTTGTTTTCTGTTAAAGTCATTTGATAACTAAAATGTAGGTATAAGACAGTCTGGTCTTATAAATAATCGTCAAATTGAAAGCAAGTGACAAATGTTGTGTAGCTGAACAAATAAAGCTTGACACGTAATAAAGTACTCAAACATATATATATATATAAAAATCAAACAATCAGTACATTCGATCTGAACGTCTCTTATTTGCTACAAGTACTTGACACTCCGCAATATTTGTCCGTTTGTCCACTCTCATTAACTCTGTTTGTGTGGGAACTAATTTACGACGTGTTTACCCTCCGGTACCCTCACTAATTGACCGATGAAGGATCTAGGTAAGAGCTATAGTATATAATATAGCTTAATCCAATCGAGCCTTATTCCAAAAGCTACGGCAATTTTTTTTAATCCATAAATCGGTAGTTCTTTTTGAAATTAGAACTGTTATTGTAATTGGCTATTATATCTTAAGTATGTACTATATTTTCTAAATTCTTATAAAAAAATCCTTACCTTAGATACATTTTTCAATTTATGTATTATTTTTGTTGTTGTTTTGGGGTCTAAGCTACAAAACACATTATGTCACCACGAAAATTAAAAAGACATCTTTAATGACTGTAACAGGACAGTTCTGCCATTCAATAGCATAAAGATAAAATAGGTGAGACAAAATTGAAAAAAAAACGTACTAAATATGCATAACCTGTCTTATGAATAAAAATTATCTACAAACAATAAAAACTACCTTAAACTTAAATATTTAAAAATAGGTTTTACGGTTTCACAGACACCACAGAACTTATATTGAGATATATTTAATTATATTGTAATTTATTTATAAGTAAAATAACATAACATAACTTCACGCCTTTTGTTACCCGAAGGTGTAGGCAACGGCTGTTAAGCCTCGTCTCGCCGTTATGTTTACGTCCCAAATGGAATAGGTGGCGAACCTATTGCCATACCGGGCACAAAGTTTGTCAGTCATCGGTATTTATCACACATAACTTCCGAAAACAATTTCGAAAAGTCATTGGTGTGAGCCAGTGTCTGCAATCGAACCCCGGACCTCTGGATCAGAGGCCGTGCGCTCGCCCACTGCGCCACAGAGACTGTAAGTAAGTTTATAAGTAATTTATTTATATTTAGATATATTTATGACTTTGATTTGTATAGCAAAATTTTAAATCGAGTAAAAATGTAACGCCAACAGAAACCTAGAATAGCTTAACATTCAAAGTATTATATTAAAAGGGACTGCAAAGTTTCAAGAATATTGTTTCACAGAATATTTCAGAAGAAAGGAAGAAATAGCGTTTATTTTTAGAGAATAGTGTATGTTAATATCTGCGAACTTCTTCACCGCCCACCCAGTTACTGAGGGGGGTGGTGAAAAATGAACAAAGGAATGAAAAAGATATATTAAGATAGTCTTGGTTGAAGGAAATGTTTTTTGTTTACTAAGTTATCAAAAAAATTTTCTCTTAAAGGGATCTAGAACAATAACTAATTTTCGTTACAATTAAACAAAAAAAAATCTAATTTTAATTTAACCCCTTTCATATAAAAACACAAACAATTGTTAGGTAAATGAAATGAATCACTAAATAAAAATAATAAACTTTTAAATAAAAAAACTGAACATCTATTTCAGATATAAAAATAAAAAAAATATTTACAATTTTCATCTATGTATTTATTGCTTAATATCTGAAACGCCTGCACACATCTTGAAAGATCTTTCAATGATAGACGACTGATGTAATAATGAGTAATATAAGTAATAAAAATATTATAAATTATTTATATAAGTAGGTACTATAAATTATTTTTCCCTTATTTAAGATATTTATTTTTTATTTGTGCCAACAAGAGTGTTAAACAGTTAAACAATAAATTAAATAACAAAATACTTACTATATTTTACTTTCATAAAATAGGCATAAATTTATATAATTGAAATCAAAACGTCAAAACCTATTAAATTCAAGATAACTCTATTATATTAGTTAGATATAAAAACTATAAAAAACCTATCAAACAGATGAACAATAAATTTTATTCATTTTATTTTAATAAATTCTGGCACATTCCTAACAAATTTTCTAAATAGTTTTATTTTTCTCTCTATCTTTATATTAGTCGGACGTATGATGATAATTTAGATATATATAAATAGATAATACAGTTTACGTAATAGGGTAGGCAGATATGTTATATTCCAGTAGAGTTATGGCAGTAATGAGTTGCCTCACAAAATTCTTGGTCAGTCATTAGTCGATCGGGCTAAGAACCGCAGGAATAGCAAGGTAATATTATCATACAGTATTGTAACTCAGCCATATGTTTAAAACAAATCTCCACAGCCGAGCGGTATATTAGTAGCGTAAATATGATATGGGGATGCCCTCCTTCAGGATTTTAATAACATTTACCAACTTTGTTGTTTATATTTACTTTTTTTTATTGTTATTTTTTTTTTTGTATAAACCAATAGAATACTTTGCGAATTCTATGGGAAGTTTATTAGAAGTATTCCAATTTAATTTATTTACAAATCCACCGTAATGAAATATTTTTTATTAAATAAAACAAACCGTTCGTTCGTAAACGCTACACATTCGCAACTGCTTTTATACCGAGCGCATACCAAGTTTGAGGCGTAGGCTTCGTTCATGTGTACGCAGTTGGAATACTGTATAGATAATATTACCTTTGTAATAGGACGGCCATGTCGTGGATACAACCAAGCGAGACGTAACGACGGACCGGCCAATATATGTGAGATGTGGTTGGTGTACACTGCTACCTGAATAGTTACGTAACGCAATATCAGTTAAATCTACATGAATTAAATAGAGAAAAATCGCACTGCTGTTTCTGTGAAAATTATATCCATATGGATTTTGCCATTTATTTTTTTGTAAGCTATAGTTTGTATTTGAATATTATGTGGTAGAACAGAATAGAATGAACTTACCTAAGAAAATCAAGGCGCAGTTATTTTTGTTGAATTCAGAAGACATCCAGGTACATCAATATATTATAATTTAAAGTAGTAGTCTGTAGTAGCAGTGTTTGTATATTCTAGTCATTTTAGAGACCTTATACATATTACCTCTCTAAAATAGCTGGGTATAATTCCATAAGCAAATTTCCAGATAAAAAAATACATGAAAAGCTTCTCTTAGGTATATAAATAGTCCAATTCAATTCCCAAGTAAAAATTAACAATATTGAAACATAATCTCAAATATTTTCCCAAAATATAAAAATTAATACTGTTTATTTTTACTATAACTAGTTAATTAATACTTTGTCAAGTAATAATATAATTAAGAAATTAAAAAAATAATAAAACAATGTCATTATGGCCCAGTGTACATGGTTTTGCAAATACACGATGTCGATATTCTGACACTTTGAGTACACGCCTCTGCGTGTATCCAGCGTTACACCTCGGCTCGGTCGTATGACCCCATTATCCCACCCTTATCAGACATCCCACCGCAAAAACCAACCTTACCACCTCTACATTAAAGTTTAAATTAGATAAAAGTCTACATAGTAATGTAAACCAACAAGCAACTCTGTCAGAACACGAATCAGATAGTATAAGTAACGTATTTTGTAAGTTGATTTCGAGCAAATTGTTGGACAAGATGGAGATTATCGGGTTTCTGATGCTGATAGTTACAATAAATTACCTTTGGTTGGTATAATATGTAAACGCATTACCTTCCTATATGATATTACAGATAAATGTGAGGATTGTGACACTGACGATACAAAATATCTCATCTGCAATAAACATGAAAAAAAATGTATATAGGTACCGTCGGCAAAATTAATTTTTCTTAGTTTTTGATAATTTTATGATGAGCTTTTCTTAACATTTTAATTTAATAATACTATGATGAACTGTCCATACTAAATTTTATTTTAATATTATGTTTTTATTAATCCTTTCAAGAAATACTTATTCGAGCGGCGAAAATCGTATGAATATAACGTGTGAATAAAAGACATCCCTTGGGTAAGATAGTGTTTAGAGCTAAGTTGGACGTCTAACTATTTATCGGTGAAAACAAAATT
The DNA here is from genome assembly GCA_905147225.2 of Euproctis similis. Classification (NCBI taxonomy): domain Eukaryota; kingdom Metazoa; phylum Arthropoda; class Insecta; order Lepidoptera; family Erebidae; genus Euproctis; species Euproctis similis. The sequence continues at coordinate 15,459,213 of LR990108.1, read as the reverse complement.
ACAAACGGTACAGTCGTTTTTAAATAATGTGCGTACACGCAAAAAGTAGGTAATGTAAAAAATTAGAGCTATTACATTTTTTCCGTTTAAAAGCCTAATAGAATTACATAATTCAGTACAGTGACAGTCGTAATGATTTTTAAGTTTTATATTACTTACATAAATTAGTTATTGAACCAGTAATTAAGTCATTAAGAATCCTAAAAGTAACACGTACTTCTGTAAAAATATCAACCTCTTGGTAAGTTAATAAGTTTATGCCAAAAGATATAAAATTTTAAAATATGTACGAACATACTATATTATCTTAGCCATAGTACCTAATCATCATGACATAGGTTCATTTGTTCAAACATAAAACTGAGGGGTCACAACAAGAGATGTCCTTAAATTATTGACAGTCATGCATTACTCTCTTCTCTACTCCATCTTCCTTTATTAGGCATAATAAAGTAGTTCAGTAGTAAGCCTTACGACACACTAAACTAGTTTTGTTTACAATTATTACACTACATTTATTGTAGGACTGTGTAAGTGGTAGCTGTTTACGGTGTAATTGTAGACGCAGTTAACGTAATTGACCCTACTAAATTTCAGCAGCGATGTCGCCTCCATATTTTCTGTAAAGTGCGTTAAATCTTGACAGCCTCAGATAAAAAAAAAATATAAGCCGGCTCCATGTTATCTTGTTAATTATCAAGAGAGAAGAACAGAGACATTTTCTTTATAACATATTTTTTTGTTAGCAAATCACCTGAAGATTAGGAAAAATTCTTACTTGAAGTTATACAAAAATAAATGTGTATACCAAATGTTTCTTTGTTTATTTTAAAAAAAAGTAGGTTCTTATTACTGGAGGATATTTTTTTAATAAAAAGTTTGAATAAGTATTCTTATGAGACGCATATTCTTTTATTTTTTAAATACATTCAACTACTTGCAACTTAAAACTGAATTATTTAGTCGTTGTATGTTTAAAAAAAATTATAGTGCTGACTGTACCGTTTTAATATATATCATACTTTACATAATATCTATTTATATGTATATATCCAGTAATGTAAACATTAAAATAAAGTAGTTTTTTTATCGGATCAATCGAAACCTGTATAGAGATATATCTGTCCTACAAAATATAATTACGAAGTGAACGTACAGATAATTGAACTCATGAGATTTATTCTTGAGATGTGTACGATAAAGAAAGCTTAACAAACTTTCGTTATTTCAACCGTATATAGATTGTTTAAAAACATCCAATCGTGGTATTACAAACCAAAAACATATTTAGCATACGCGACGCCACATATCACAATATGAAATAAAAAAAAAACAACACCATCCTTATCACGCCAAAGTAGAAAGATTCTTACACACCTCACTTTGCTTTTTTGACTTCCTCGTTTTTATTTCTTCCTAAATACCTACTACGAGCACAATAAAAGTCAAATGTATTAAAGACAATATTTTATGACTGAATAAATTTTAATTTGTTTTGACACTCGTCCAATTAAAATGATATTTAGAACGCTTATTTGTCAATTTAATTTAAAACTTCGTGCTACAATTTCTAATGTTTTTTTATTGTTTAGATTAAAATTTATTACAGTTGTTTATGATTGTAAATTATTCATATTGTAATTAGTTCTTAAGCCTTTGCTATGGGACCGGGCCGTAAGAAACTTCTATCTATCTAGCGGTGAATGAAAATGTGATGGTTGATAACCTACTGATAATATTAATTAAATGAATCATTGGAAAACGTCAATAAATGGTAAAACATAAATTTGAACGAGAGGGACAGAGATTATTGTTCTAAGATTACACCTGTTCTTTATTATTTGTGGGCTAGTTCCTTGGTAATAGATAATATTTATTTAAAAAATAGTAGTAGTAGCAAATTATTTCCTGTATATACATTTTTCGCTCTATGGAAGATCTTTTTCTCGGGTATAATTTCCCATTCTCATAAAACATTAAACTTTAAAGATTAAATATTTAGTATTTTAATCTCGTTTCATAGTGCTTATGCATGGACGTAGCGTAAGCTAAGTATGTTTACAGTTATACCCTGCTCTCGTCGCCCAGGATGGGTCATGGCCGCTTAAAGCCCTTGAAAGCGATTAGGTCGGGGTTTTATTGCAAGACCGAAGCGGTGAAAGTTACTGACATGTACAGTTAACGTAAACATTGTTCTTGCTTGTGTTAATAATGTCATATATTTAAAGTAATTAAAAGTCATATAATTAAACCTTTAAATCACATCATACATATTTAAATTTGAATGTATTTAATAAAGTAAATATGTAATCATGATTCCGTCATCGGAACTTTTAATTATATCACAGAGTTTAAAAAAAATTCAAAATTCAAAATATCTTTATTCCATAGACTTTACAAAGTACTTAGAATCGTCACATGAAAAAACACGGAGCTTAGATTCCCTTTCATCACACTGTCTTGAATGTGAAAGCGAATCTAAGTGCCAGTTCCGTTAAGTTAAGTTAACTTAAGTTTAAGTATTTTAAGAATTTATCAAATATTTATTTACTATTCTTGAATAGTTGAATAGTGAAAATAAAATTCATATATTTCTTTATATATAGATATAGGTATTAGTAATTAAAATGTTTTTATGTCATAAAAACGAAAGCGTATTTCAAATATTTTGAGAGTGTCATAATTTTTTTTTTTGTTATTTTGGAATGTCAATAAGTCTATTTGGATGTCTGCCTACCTCTCTGACAAGTTTTCTTGTCGTTTATGTGTCAACGCTGTCACACATTAACGTTAATTTACAGACAATTTTGTTCCGTGAAAACTGGATTCAAGATTCTCAAGTGGGTGATTTTGAATTATATTTAAAAGTGTGTAGATAATATTGCATAAGTATAGAAAAAACTGAAAAAATGCTTAAGAAACTGTATAAGAGGTTTTGTTATTATCATACATAGTAAAAAACCAAGTCGCTTTCCACTGTCTGTCCCCTTATATGATTAGATCATTGAAACTATGCAATAGATTTTGAAGTGTTTTTATGTTTAATTTCTGTAAACTCAAGCAAATAAAGCGTGGTATTTTCTTTTAGATTAAGCTCTTTAATTTCAAACGCTGGCTGAACTCGGATCAAAATCTCAATTTATCCTACTACACCTGCAATGGCCATTTTCAAATTCAAATTGTTATAAATAAAAGATAATACTATTATTCGTCAACTTTAAATAAATACACTATTAAATATGGATATTATACTATTTTTAGTTGATACATATATAATTCTTCAATAACTTAGATTTACCCGTGGCGGTGGTCTGGAGGTCCGCGGTGGAATCAAAAAGTCGTGGAATGAATTCGGGCTCACACCATAGAACTCCCGGAATACTTTTCCGAAGTCTTTGTGTATAAATATCGATGACTGACAAATTTTGTGCCTCGCATATCACAATAAGTTCCGCCAAATATTTTATTTGGGTTATAAAGATTCAGTAAACCGAGGCTTAGCAGCCGCTACCCTCACCTTCAGCTAGAAAAAGTCGTGAAGCTAAAAAATAAAAGTTTAGACATATTTTTATTCACTACCCTCAACATAAACCTATGAAATACTATACGATCCAAGCCTGTTGTGTTCAATCATTTGTCTAAAAATACAAAACCCTTTGAAGTCTGTGTATTTTTTAAATGATTTATCACCACTTGTAACATTGCCATATCATTGTAGATCATCGCTAAAGCCTATCAATGTGGTTAACCTTAAAATTAAATCTTACCAATCGATGGTACACTCGACCGAGAATCGTAAAACATAACGAGTTCATGATTTATGTTCAGACAACAAGGAATATACATATTATATTTAGACTATACAAAAAAAAACATATATATGAATATATCTTGGAGACGGATGACGATAAATACGAGAGGAGGGGGTAAACCACTCTCGACAAGTACGCTGTATAAGTAGGTAATATCCGGGTAAGACATATTTACCCTGTATATGTATGCCTTTAATAAACGGTGATGTAGTCAGCGGCAATTATGACTCGATCCGTCGGCATAACATGCTTGCATTTATATAATATTTACATATTTGATGGATATTGTATTGTTGATTTTGTGATATTTGATTATTTAAATATGTAATAAAAAATAACAGTTATGCAAAGCCGAAATACATTTTATTAGACTTTAGAAAAAAAAACAAATATTACCGATTAACCAAACTAAGTTTCAACATTAACATATTCACCAAATAGACATAGTCTTATGATTTTGTTTACTAAAAAAGAACAACTAAAAAAAGAACTAAAATCATGTTTTAAATAAAATACACTTTTTGGAGAAGATTTTTTTTATATTAATTATGACCTTTTTTAATAATTACCTAATATATAATATCTAACTTATGTTTCGATTGATTTTGTTAAGTAAATATATTTTATAAGGTTTGGTATATGTATTTGTAAAATAGTAATAAGTAAAGGGGCTCTAATGAACGCTTCGCTAGAGCATAATTATGAGAATGGGTGGGGCTTGGTCTTGGAAAAAAAAATGTCGATGTTGCAGCGCGCGGCGCTTCCTATGCACGCCGACCAATACATTGAAAAAGAATGTACGTTTTTACGTCACGTATGTGTGAGCCTGCAACAATGTAAACATAGCAAATTAATTATTTTAGAGTTCCGTTTAAAATATTAGAAACCTTATGCAATATTTTTTTCGTACTTCAAAATATTTTTACATACTTTTAAACAGTGGTAGAGCTAAGCAGATCGCTGCTTGAATGAGCAGGCTCTTCCAGTTAATTACCACGACATCTCAGAAGATTGACGTAAAATGGCTCACGTCACGCTTTGTCCGGTGAGAGAAGTACTCAGAGTATCACCCCCCTTCCACATCTTTTCCTATCCTATTCCCATAAAAGTCGGCAACGCAACAATAACACTACCTATATGTGTTGCAGGTGTCCATGGGTAGTGCTTGACGCTCACCATGAGTTGACACGCCTGCTCCTTTGCTCTCCTATCCTCTATACTCATAATTTTACATCTAAATACTTAATAGAATATTAGTAAGCAAAATTAAAAGGTAGAAAAAATATTACTCTATGTTTTTTTGTGAGCTTACCTTTAAATGAATACACAAACCCTCAGTACAGGAGTACCAGTTGCACTTGACAGAATTTTATATACATTAAGGAGTAAAAAATAATAGCCAGTACTTTCATGAACTAACTGGTTCTCACATCAGAACCCACGATACATTGACATCTGATATAACCTGATTATTTCCTCGGTATGCTCTGGTTGCTTTTTAGCACAGGAAAAAACTGCTATCCTTCTGAAACTGTATACCTAAATTATATTTGTATATTGATATTTCTGCAACAATATTTCTTGAATATAAGTTTTTATTATTTCAAGGAAATTGACATGTAGAAAGAATAGGCAACACAAGACTGACTAAGCAGATATACAATTCAAAAACAAATGGATGTTGGAGTCAAAGACAGCCGTCACACACTTTCTATGGCCAAATAGAACGAGTTCTGGAGGAACCTGGTGTCTGGAGCCTTAAAAATTGACGCGCATTTGTGACAAGAGTTATGAAACTCAAAAAAAGGAGTGAGTGCGTGTAAGATTCGTGCCTTATAGTGGCTCTTTTCTCTCTGTCTACCCCGCAAGGGATTTGGTGTAAAGTTATGTTATGTATAAAACTAAATTATAATTATATATAGATACCTACTTAGTTATAGATGTATCATTGTTATATTATTATCTTTCAATGTCTTTCATTCCCCCTGCCTGTAGTAAGAGTATCAATATTGGAATTTTATTGCCAATTATAACGGAACAATCCCCCCCTAATAGGCGATTTTTCATGTATATGAATAAATATTGAACAATAATTGTATTTATTTATCAAGATTATTGTCTTGTTTTATAATATCTAATGGTGTGTGGAAGAATGAATAATGATCTACTATCATTTGATGTTTTAAGGTGCGATAGAGGACTTGATCAGCCATGAATAACTTAGTTGTCTGAATTCAGCATTCTGAGTTATTTTTCAGGTGTGACAATTTTTATGAAATTCGAATTATGTGTATTTGAAAGTTTCTCGAATATAATAATAATATCTTGGACACAAAACACACAGCGCCCTCTAGTTCCAAGCTAAGCAACTATATGCTTGTGTTATGGATACTAGATAACGGATATTAATACATATATACTTTTCTTTTGTAAATACATACTTATAATACATAGAAAAACACCCAGACACCACACAAATATTCATGTTTGTCACAAATATTTGTGCTCGGGTGGGAATCGAACCCCCGACCTCATTGCTGCAACCGGTAGTTTTACCAATGCGCCACGAGGCCCGTCAAATATGTCGATTCATATTTAGTTACAATAACTGAGTATAGTTTTTATATGTTGTGATAAAGGTATATTAATAAAATAATCCAGGACGATATATCAATCAATTTATTATGATATTCGACTGTAAATATGTGAAATATTAACTGACATGGGTATATTATTTAATATTGGTAGTGGACTAAAACCGAAATGTTATTCACCAAACAGTTTATTGTGAAAAATCCTTAAGTAAATCTATTTGCTTTTTTATGTACTAAGTAGATAATATACTGTAAAAACAATTTACACATTTAAAATAAAAAATTTACTCATTACAAACTCTATATATAAAAATATGTATGTGTGTGTACGTATATTTAAATTTATTTTGGTCTTCAATACGTTATACAGATATTTTATGGCTTGTCATTCAAAAAAGACATTTAGTGTTGTCTCTGGTGATCTGGCCAAAACCGTGTCTGCGTGGGCAGGCAAACCCTTTCAATGTACAGCCAACGCACATTGCGCATAACTTTTGGACAACAATACTACGACATTCTGAAGGAAATAACTTCACAAAAACCGTTCTACATAACAATAGCCTTTTTCGTCTAGAATAGGACTAATAAACCCCTTTTTTGCATATCATTGCATAACTCGAAAGAAAAAAATGTCAAACGACAATAAACTTAACTGGAGCAAAAGAACAAAAGTACAAAAAAAATTGTTTCCAATAACGGTGTATTCTAAGAAAAGGGTTTAAATATTGCGGTTAACTGTTAAACAATCGGTACAGTTATTGTGGAAGGGTTTTTAAATACTTTTATGGGTTGTAAATCATGACGAAAAGAAAAAAAATATGTGTAGTGACGTCACTGGGTTGTTAAGATTTTACGGCGTCGTCGATCAGCTGAGGTGTGAGGTTGCATTCCGGTCAGAGCCTTCTTCTGATCGCACATAAATAACTTAGCTACACTTATATATTGTTATAATGTTACTTACTTACTTGAAATACATGTAAGTTACGTAATTTGACCAAGATTTCATCTTATAAAGAGACATTTTTCAAAATGAATTTTTGATTTCTTTTTTTTTATTTGCAACGGATTTTATTGCGTTATTTAAGTAACTTGTTTCTTTTATCAACTTTTTAAGTTAAGAGACAATTCTTTTTAAATCATCCGTGTCTGTATCTTTCGGTGATTACTGTTTATAAATATAGATTGGAAAGAAATATTTGTATCTTATTATATTAAGAAAAGCTAAGGATATATCTCAATTTCCATGACTAAATTGAAAGCGTCCTTGCGGAAGGTGATATCGGGAGACTTAAAAACCGACAAGCGTGTATGAGAAGACTTATCAAAGTCAAAGAATCTAGTGAGGTGTTTTGGAGAGGAGAATTGTGACTTAAGACACTCTGTTTATTCTAGCTATTTCTACCTTTTTGTTAAGTAAGTTTACACATTTAATATTACCAATATATTCAGCTTAGTGTTACTTATAGTAGAGTTTGTTATAAATTTCCATACATGTTATAATCTCACGCTAGCCAGGCACAATAACATTTTCTGAACGCAAATCTTTGCGATAGGAGAACTGGAGCAAACTCTCGTGCTGCTGCTGATAACGGAGCTCGACTTTCTACGCATATTGAGTTCTGATAAGAACTACTGATAAAGAACTCCCTATTGTCGCAAAGAATTGCTAATCAAATGATCTCTATTGAAAAATCCATTCGTGAATATTATCGTAACGTGTGTTATCAAGATTGGAATGGAATTGAAGTTAGATATTTATTCATAACATAACATAACTTCACGCCTTTGTTACCCGAAGGTGTAGGCAGCGGCTGTTAAGCCTCGTCTCGCCGTTATGTTTACGTCCCAAATGGAATAGGTGGCGAACCTATTGCCATACCGGGCACAAAGTTTTTCAGTCATCGATATTTATCACACATAACTTCCGAAAACAATTTCGAAAAGTCATTGGTATGAGCCAGTGTCAGGATTCGAACCCGGACCTCCGGATCAGAAGCCGTGTGCTCGACCATTGCGCTACCGAGACTAAGATATTTATTAAGACTTTTGTTGATATATTAGGTTAAGTTGTATATTATATTTAAGAACTAGTTGACTCAGCGAACTATTTTTCGCCTTAGAAGCAATAAGAAGAAATAACAATGGTCATTTTGGGTTATTCCTAAGACAAAGACTTACAACATTTTTTGTAGACCTTTTGAAGGTAATAATGTAGTATATTATTTTGATTTATCTCTTAGGTTTCAACCAACGTTTGCTATTAAAGTGCTATATTTATTATTATAATAGGCAATTTAATAAATAGGCATATCTAGCACAGATTATAATATAAAACTTAAGAATAAGTCTCAAATTTACCCACATAAATATTATTAAGTAGGTTCAATTTTTATAATGCCAATACTCAAAAATTGCAGTTTTTATCAGCAGTATTCGTACGCATGATATTGATACTATAAATAATGTAAAATATTGTTGACACCTGCGGTTTTGTCTGCGATACCAACTTATTAACTGTAGTTATAACTAGCAGATACAGGCAGTTTTTATTGAATAATAATATTTAAATATTTCGAATATGAGCCAAATTAATATCCTAATGGTTTTACTTAGATTAGAGAATTTTACTTAGATACTATTAAATAAATAGTATCTAAGTAAAATCTATTTCAGTTTATTTTTTTTTAAGTTAGTTCACATAACCGAGTTTGCCGAGTGCAATCTCGTCGTCACATATTCCCATTAAAATCTGCCTATAAAACCTATTATGGTCGGTTTTTATCGGTAATGCATCAATTAAACTCATAAGTGTAACCGACCCGTATAAATTGGCAAACTAAACAATGGCTGATGCAGTTTCGCTCCACATTTCCACGTAGCCGGGTATTATTTTCATTGCGCAAAAAATAAAGTATACCATTTAATTTGATCACAGTTATGAGAATAACACGCGTTGGCCAGCACGTCTTTACGGTTTTTAATTAAACATCACAAGTGTGTCTGCTGTGTGCCTAATTTTGTTCACGACTGCCCAACTCGTACCAAGCGTGCCTCGACTCCAAAATTGTCCAGACATGTTTATTAAAACATGTCGAAAACATACCTCACGGGAGATCAACAGCGAATCTTTTGGTAAGTGCCCAAATGTACACCTCTTGTTTCAATATCACATAACAAAACTTTAGCTACACGTAGTGCCATCTATCAAACCAATAGATAACAACCATAGCACAAACAGGCTTTTTGTATTTAGGCACATAAAACTGCACACACGCAAACGTTAACTGTCTTCACGCGTTTGTGTGCGTAGAGGCTTTCACGCACACTAACATCTGTGTGCGTCGTAAAAACAGCCATTGAAAAGCTTCAGCCGTTCGCCGCGCGGTGGCGTTATTACAATGGTTCTTATCTTGACCGATTGCCGCAAACTTTACTCGTTTGGCGCTGCTGTGCCGTACCCAAAGTTTAAATTAGTTTTCTTATTGGACGGATCCTTTTGTCGGCTTGCACTTATTAGAGTTAGTCACGGAGACAATAGACGACGACGAATACAGATAAAACTTTCCTTTGTTGATAAAATTTTAAGGAAATATTTTGCCGCATTAGGAATCCTACTACAGAAGATAACTAGTACCAAAAGCTTAAGTAGTTATATATAGGGAGTGTTTTCGATTTGAGGAGAGAAAAAAAACTATCTTTTGGGATAAAACTAATTAAGCAAAAAGGTTTTATAGATTGCTAGTTTGCCTTCATAAATCTTATGTATCTCTCTCAGTAAAGAGAATACCTACATATTTTGATCAACAGAATTTATTTGTTTGCTTATCAAAACGCAAATATTAAGCAGATCCTAATCGAATAATATTTTGATTCGATTGCCCAGAAGCAGAGCAGTAGTGATGAATAAGAAGTATAATAAATCGACCAAAATTAACCAACTTAGATATTATAAAGCCAAATTTAAGTTCATTTCTTTAAAAAACTTATCTTAAAAAAACTAAAAAGTCCTGTTCAATTTTCAAATAGAGTTTAAGATACATCAATATAGATAGGTAGAGTACAGCTTCTTCCCAATGGTTGGTTTAATCTCGCCTTGAATTTTTCTAGTCAATTAAAATTAACATAGAAATTATATTCACGCAGTTTCGTAGTTATATCATCAAAATTCTGAGAAGATCGTTAGAATAACTGGTGTCCATCACGCGTAACGTAAACTACTCTCAAGTGTAACTAATACCAACAATGAATACCATATTTTTTTAAACATATATACCTACACGCCTATCTGAAGTCCATTTTCAGAGACGTCGAGGTATTTCACCGGCCTGCAATCTGGGTGACTCTACCAATAGTAAAATATAATTATATTTATATACATATTATAAATAATTTAATAATAATTTCTGGAAAAAAAGCCTTGAGATAAGTCGCCATATTTAACTGACTGCAGTTGTTTAAAAAATATCTACTCAATTACTATTATTTATTTAAATTTATTTATCTATTTTTCTATTCTAATATTCTCTATCTATTATACTATTCTATCTATTCTATTATCTATTATTTATTTTCAAACTCGGATCCTATGAATATTAATTTAATGTGCTGAAAAGAATTAAAATTAAAATAGATATTTTATTTAAACACGTCATAATATTTTAAAAGTAAATTTAAAGTAAAGTCAAACTTTAGTGACGTCAACTTTGGCGGGAGTTGTAGCGATAGATCCGTCTCCGTCCCGTTTCATCTAACTTGTGCCATTACCGGGGCAGTTCCATTCGTTCCAATTTCAAATTTGAAGCTGATGGCACATCTATTGCACCGCAGCTTAGGCGGAGTTTCGGTGGGATTGGGGCACAGAGTACATACCTACTTGTATAGATGCTAAAAGAAATATGACGTGTCTTTGGAAAAATAATATATTTTCTTATTATAATGTATTCAACATTCATTCACAGTCGAATAAAAAAAACATTTATTGATTGGAATTTACGATCATTAATTAATTTATATTTATACTCAACTATAGGTATTTTGTTCAATCAATTGTTTTCAGTCAAATAACATTAAAACATTTATTCACATTTTTTGTTACTTCACATTTTTTTCTAACTAAACATATAGGTAGCGGTTACAGCTCCGAAACTCGCTGAATTGCCTTAATTAGGAAAAAATTTATTCAATAAAATTTTATCACGAACGTTGTGAAAATAATTCAAATAAGTCATTGGTATGAGGTAGTATTGGAATCCGAGACTTCTTGGTTCAGAACTTCCAGACAAATATTTTGTACCTACGGGGTACATACTGTACCTAACATACGACTGTGCGGGGCAGCTCGTTACGCCCCTAGCTCTGGTACTGAGGCGGTACTGCAGATCCCATGGGCGTCTTCTCATTGCTGTGCTATGAGTTTTCTTGTCTTGTGTTTACATGACTAGAGTCCCAAGCGCAACTACGAGGAGAGCTGATAGATTTGGATAAAACTTGGTACCGAGATAGATTTAAGTCAATAAACTACTTTTTTATATAGGAATAGATGACTCATATAATGCTGAAGGCAAATAAAGAAAGAGTCATTGTTAAGTTGATTTTTAAATATCGTTATTTAAAAATCAACTTATTAGGGCTTTTAATACTGTTATATAAACAATTGCTTCCCTAGTTAACTTTTTACATTACAAAATGAAATTTATGTACTTTCTTATAAGAATTTTGATGAAAAAATTCATGACGGCGCCTCTTCCAACAGCTAATTTGTTGATTATCTTATAACTCGATGGTTTCGGGTTCAATCCCCACCTGAAATAATATCTTAGATTTTCATAATTCAAATTTTTCCTAAGTGAAATTAATTAGTTAAACTAGTTAAAAATTCGAGTTTGCATATCACTGATACAGTATAATTCGAAGTGGCTTATTTAATTTTTAGCTAATCTTAACTGTTATCTTAAGAACCAAATACAAAGTTTCTTTATTTCTCAAAAGAACCTTAATGTACTACCTACTTTTATATATTAGTGGTATATTATATTAAATGTTATGTTAATGACTGAATGTTATATCATATTGCCATGTTCGCCACCTATTCCATTTGGGACGTAAACATTACGGCGAGTCGAGACTTAACACCTTTGTATAAGAAAAGGCGTGAAGTTATTTTATTATAATAGTTATAGCATTTTTTTGAATACCACTCTCTATAGATCGTTAAGTAAAAGCAATTTCCACAAATGATTTTTAGAGCAATTTACAACTAATATTTGAATGTTGTTTTTATAGATTTTTATCTTACTTATAGATGGCATATTTGTGTATATTTAAATTTAACGGCAGTCTTTTTATTATCTTGCTTGTTACTTATCAAATTTGTGTTATGTATTTTTTTTTTTATTAATATATATTTAGTTTAAAATAACTTACTAGATTGCTTAACAACTAGACAAGGTCTTGTCGATCAGTTGTGTTAAATGATTCGTAGGTGCTAGTGGGATTAAATATTTGTATGATTTGTGTTTCTTTTTTAATTTTTAATTCATACTAAAGTTTTGAGGAGTGTATTGTGAAATAATTGTGATTGTGAAGCAATTTTAAAACATACAAAATACAACTAGTGAAGTTAAAAACATTTTTAAGTATGTATTTAAGGCTTTTTTTAATTATGAGGACACAAGAACTGATCGCTTATCTTTTAGGTAAGCGATCTACATAACCTTATTTCTACTTTGGTGGCTACATATTTCAAAAATAATGAAATATATTTTTTTTTTGTAATTTCACTACATAGTATAAAACAAAGTCGCTTTCTCTGTCCCTATGTCCCTTTGTATGCTTAAATCTTTGAAACTACGCAACGGATTTTGATGCGGTTTTTTTTAATAGATAGAGGGTGTCAACGGGGTGGTTTTGATCTATAATTCATGAATAGTGTAGTGAAAAAAAATGATAATTTTCAAGATTTAAAACTTTAATCGAAAACGCTGCCTGTACCCTAAGTGATAAATCAAAACAATGGACTACATTATTATACACCTTTAAAAGGTCTATAAAAAAGTCCGCGAGGGCATATGTCTATGTCTTAGGGATAACCCACAATGACCATTATTATTTTTTTACTTTTTACGAGAAATAATGGCTTATTTACGAAGCAATTTTAAACATTACAGCATTAATTTTCATCCAATTAAGTGTCTTAAATAGATTGTACTTTTAATATAGATTAATATAGCCATTTACAGCATGTAATTTAAACTAATATTTACGAAGATATTACAGTATTAACATAGCGGTACATAGCAGTTGCGTTTGCGCGCCAAAACGCGTGCCGATAAATAGCACAAATTGAACTTTTTAAGATCCAAATATAACTAATTTATTTCTTTTGATGCGGAACGAAGTTCGCCGGGTCAACTAGTTTCGTAATAAATCACTCAATAACATAAAATTGTTTAGGTAAGTATAATTAATAAAGATTATCAATAAACTCAATACAAATACAATTTTCAAAAACAGTGGTAGAGCCGGGTTGAATAGTAGAGTGACCGCTGAAATAATACGACCTCTCAGAATATCGATGTAAAGTGGCTAAAGCCGCGTTTCGCTCGTTTAGGGAAGTATCCAAAGTCCCAACCTCTTCCTGTCTCCCATCTCCATCCGCGTTTCCTTCCCTATACCATTTTAAAGGCTTGCAATGCAACTGTATTTGTGATTCAGGTGTTCATGAGCGGCGTTAGTTGCTTGCCATCATGTTTGCCCCACATCCCATAAAAAATATAACAATATCTTTATCCGTATAATAATGTCTTAATTTTGTCAATCCAAAGCTTGTTTTCTGGTGCCGTATGCTTAATGCCGGGAATAGAAATTTTGGGATTCAATTGTCAAAATCTTTCATAAATTGCGGTTACCACAAATTCTCAGCAATATTATCCAGAGTTAATTATATACATTGTAGCACATTTCCCGTTGAAATCTTTGAACTGAAAATTTAATTTAAAACTGATTTAAGGCAACCATTTAAACAGCGGGGCACTGTCTTCCCTAATTACTTTAATCAAGGCAGGCTGCATTCGTTCTGGGGTATTTCTTAAATAGATGAACTTACTATGTAGGTACCTATAGGTAGTTATGTTGGTAATACTCACCAAGTAATTGGATAGAGGAAAAAACCCGGTCTTTGGTGGTCGATTTTCTAATTAACGTTTTTGTAATTTTCTAAAAATAAGTATCGAAAACAAAAAATAAAATAAAAAATAAAAAAAATATTTTGGCTAAAGAGCTATAAGTCAAGAGTGATTATATTTTATTAGAAGTTTGAAACACGTTGATACTTAAATCACGTCTAAAAATAACTTATGTCTGTATATACTTTGAAACGTTGCAATTGCACAGTGCCTCTAGGTCTTATTAACTTGGGGTAGAATTTTGATATACTTTACGAAATAAAACTATGAATTAAAACAGCCTTTCTTATTAGTAGCCAGTTTATTAAAACCTCCATAATATTCAATTGGATGAATGAAATATTTTCCCTTGCCGCGATGAAGATATCTATAGTGAAAAAAAAACAACAGTAGTCATATCGGTACGTACTTAATTATCTATAGATATATTATTACATTCACGTAACCATTTAATGACTACATATACACATAAAATCAAATATACATAGAGTCTGCTAATAGTTCCCAATATCTTTGTGCATTCGTGAAACGAGAAATAATACCTTAAGGTTTCCAAGCACGTCCGTTCGTTATTTTAGTCTGGTCAATTCCACGGTACGGACTTACCCCTCCACACGACGACTGAAATCTGAAATCATTCATTCACTCACTCACAAACACACAAGGATAATAAAACTCAAGATTCGTTGAGAAACTTTAATTTAATTTCAAATAATTTACATTTCTTGGAAAGCAAGGCTTGAAGCGTAATGTTTTCTGCTTCGGATCAAGATGCCGATTTTCAAGACGATTCCCAGATTTTAGTACAAATTTTTGAGAGACAGTTATGAAATATAATATGGAATGATTTCTTTATGGAATGTTTTACAAACCATTTTTACACATTATTATTTAATTACAAATCTATTTTTAACGACTAAATATGCTATAATCAGTCAATCCAGTCAATATTTGATTTTAAAAAAGCAACTTCAACACAAATTTATTCAAGAACAACAGCCAAACTTATCTATATTCTTAAATATATTACTCCACCCGTACATAGCAACCGATGGACTTAATATCTTTCAAATATGTGGAGAGGGGAGAAGGAAACTAGGACAGAAGTTTCCTACCGATAACACGATCAAACTTAGCTACACTTATATAAAATGTGGGCATGTTTTTCTGTCGCAATACGTTACAAACAACTTTGTTTCAACGTCAATATCGTAACGTTGTTGTTAGCGCAACATGTTCTATAACAAATGTCTATATATCTCTACCTATACCTATTGTGTAGGGTGGATAGACCAATATGTTGTAGCCACGTATATTTTCTAACTATATATACTAACATCAGTAGTGTAATATCAGCCAATATGAATAATACGCGACTTGTATACGTCGTTCAAGACTTACAGAAAAAAAATGGAAAAATCTGCGTAAATAATTCACTCATATTTTTATTGTATTAGGTACCAGCTAGATTTCTTTGCAAATTTTTTGCCTCGTGTCAAACATCGTATGCGAATTGTGTAATTTGGCTTCAGACAGATTTTGATTAAGTACATATTCTTATATATATCTTTACGCTTTTTATCAACTCAAAGTGCAGGTAGACTGAACGAATTAGAAGGTCTCATGGAAATAATTGGGCAATGTAGTTATCGGGAACAATATAGACGCCATAAAAAGCCTTACTTAAGCTAGTTTGGAATTACTTTGAATTGAAGATTACAAAATTCTTTTGCTTGCCCACAAAGTTAAAGATCGTCTACAAAAATAATCCTTATTACTTAATAAATTTTATACAAGACTAATAGACAATATGTACTTATATTAGTAAAACTTAAAATATCTTCACGCCTTTTTTACTCGCAGGTGTAGGCAGCGGCTGTTAAGCCTCGACTCGCCTATATGTTTACGTCCCAAATGAAATAGCTAGCGAACCTTTTGCCTTACACAGCGCACAAAGTTGTCAGTCATCGATATTTATCACACATAACTTCCGAAAAGTCATTGGTGTGACCCAGGATTCAAACCCGACGACTTCTTGAATCAGAAACGTGCTCGCTTGACCACCGAGACATCCAAAAAAATATTATTATAAAATTCTTAATAATATTAATGTACATTCCGAGATGTAAACTTACCATAATAGATATTAATAATCCGCGTACATTAAAATCATCTTGTAAAATAAACATACATAAATATTAGATATAAAACTTTCAAAACAGCAATATCGCTAAACATTTCTGCCAATAAATTTCTTAATTTAATTAAACATATTGCTTCTGTGTCTGACAGTAGTAGCGTCAGTAAACAAAGATTTGCTCTCGCGTAGGGTACATAACAACTTTGTCACGAACTCATATTGAATTATGTTCGGTCATATTCATTCATTCATTCATTGTTACAGTTGATTCTATGAAGAATTTATTACTTTAAAACTATTGCAGAAATATCTCAGAGTGAGAAAGAGTTCTCAAAGAATAATAAATACGACGCACATTTAAAAGAAATAAATCACAGACATGATATTATAAAAAATGATGGAAATTCCACGTCTTCTAAGATGACAGATGATTTTAGTGTAAGTTAGCATAACTTAACGCCTTTTTCTACCCGAAGGTGTAGGCAGCAGCTATTTCTCATATGTTTACGTCCCAAATGGAACAGGTGGTGAACCTATTGCCATATCGGGCACAAAGTTTCCAGTTATCGCTATTTATCCCACAAAACTTCCGAAAATAATTTTGAAGTCATTGGTGTCAGCCAGGATTCGAACCCGCGGCCTCTTGATTCAGAATCGACCACTGGACCACCAAGGCTTTTTAACCCATTTTAGTTTATTTATTTAGATCATTAGCTTATTACAAATGTCCAATGTTTAGCAACGTATTTTGTAAAATGATTAAGTCGATGGAGCAGGTGAATATAGCAGACTAAACACATAATATAATAATACCTACTAAGGACATTGGAAGTCTATAGGTCAAATGGAATTACTTTTTTTAAGAACTTATATATATATATATTATATATATATATATATATATATATATATATATATATATATATATATATATATATATATATATCAAAATTAAATAATACCTAGATCATTAGGATACCATGTTACAAAAAAAGAGAACTGAGATCTATAAACCAAAATTGCAATATATTTATCTACCAATAAATCGACACACCTGCTGCTTAGTCAGACTGTATAAGAGTAAAGGTTATTCTTATAAAAATAATAAAAGACAAACACAGAAGAACAAAGATCGTTCAATACGAGGATTGTAGAACGGAAGCTTGTCTGAGGGAAATTTCAACTTCTTTTACGTAACACAGACACTTCATGCAAAATGTATTGTTCTACTCAAATTTGTAGATACAAAAAGTAGGGGGTAGGGGGGAAATAGTTTCTACATAGCGATGCCCGCTTTCCTAAGTTTGATATTTGTTATATTTGTCTTTTATTTAAACAACTAAGAGCAAACATCTCACTTTATTGTTATTTTATTTTTATTTACTAGCTGACACGGCGAACTTTATTCCGTATCAAAAGAATGTTTACTGCAGTTACAATTAAAGTGATGAATTTAGAAAATTTAGAAAATTATCACTTATTCTTTACTGAATTATACCTACATACAAACTACCTCGTAGACACCCTCTATGTATTAAAAAAAACCGCAACAAAATCCGTTGAATAGTTTCAGTGATCTAATCATATAAGTAGACAGACAGCGGAAAAAGACTTTGTTTTATACAATGTAATGATTTGCTACACATTTTTATATGACCAGAATTATACTTGTCAAGGTTTAAATTAATGAAAACTGTTGTACATATATAATATATCATATTCATCCCTTGGTATTTATATTCAGTGTCTTTGAATAAGATAATCTTTATATTCGTGTACTCAATGTACGTGCCTTTCTGACTGTAGTTTTTGGGACGAGTTATGCTAATGTTTGAAGTTATATCCACTAACTCAAGTACCTACCTGCTAGTCTTAAAATTATCATTGTTAAATAGTTATATTATTATAGTTAATGCTCATTTAAAAAATGAAAAAAAAAAGATTAAATGTTTGATAACCAACTTTTTTGCAAAGGTTATAAGTATATAGATATTATCATGCTATCATCCAAGCATTTAATTTGTGCGGTTAGTGAGCAAACTAAACTGTTCTTGCTTAAATAATTATATAATATATAAAAATAAAGCAGATATACAATGCAGAAGCGAATGGATGTAGGAGTCAAGGACGGTCACGACGCACTTTCCATGATCAAATCTGACTGTTATATAATATAGCAGAATTTCATGTTTCAACCTTTCAACGAACAGCTAAAAATTTAACTTCATTTCATCATTGAAGTGAGAATCGCGTGAGATGATATCGTAGTAAGAGGTACGGCAGAATATTGTGTGTCGTGTTTTTTGACTGGAACAATATTTCATCTCGAGTTTGATGGAGGTGGAACATGCGATTGAACCGGGGTCCCTTCGACATGCCTACCCTTCAAGTCGCTTACCTGAATAATTTATTGTAGAATTCAACCTCTTGTAGGTAGATATCTACTACGTAAGAATACCAAAATATCTACGGATATAGGTAACATAGTTGGAAATTTTATTTAGTAAAAAAATATTGTTGCATTGATATGTACCTGTATTTCACCTGTTGGAAGGGAATTATTACGAATTATTTTTTTATTTTCTCCTAAGTAATAATTATACATCAGACTCATATTTGTCAGTCATAGCCTAACATTGATTACTAATTTGCAAACTGATTTCAGGTCTGAGAAAATATGTCAAAATCTGTCAACTCCTTAATAATTACTCGAGGCGTGAATGTATAAATACATATGTTATGGTTCATTAGTGAAAGATTTTATTTAATTTTTTTAATACTAACGAGTCTTAATGCATTTCAATTAGTACCTATAGATGTCATATTAACAGCTGCATACAAATGCAGACAGCTGCTGCTACATTTTTTATTTTATTTTAATTATACCTACCCTTGTAAAACAGCTGTAAAATAGCTCGTAGAAAAAGCTCGCTGAAGTGACAATGGGCTGGTCATATCTGCCGAAGGACCGACGGTAGATGGAGTAAGAAGGTCATAGAGTGGAGACCGCGTCTTGGCAAACGTAGCGTAGGACGCCCACCAGCCCGATGGTCAGACGACCTCAGAAAGGCTGCTGGAAAAGACTGGATGCGGAAGGCAGAGAATCGGATGTTGTGGCGCACATTGGGAGAGGCCTATGTCCAGCAGTGGACTGCAATAGGCTGAAGATGATTGTAAAACAACACAGCAAGACATAAAGTTTTATATAAAATAAAACTTAGGTACCTACATACCTTTAGTGTAAACATTACCTACTATGTAAACATATTAGATTCTAACTGTACCTACTAAACGCAGTTAATATTTAATATTAAAATTACATATATATGTTAAATACGCGTGTTTCCGGATTTTTCATTTATTTGTATGACTTTGATGTACCTATTAATCAATTTTTTGCTAATACCAGAAGGAGTTTCTACGTTAAGTAATTTGGTCCAGGTGGAAGAGACAATCGCTATGTAATTTGAGAGATTTAATTTACTTTGCGCTTCTTTTTACACGTCCACGTATATATAAAAATATAAGTTTCATTTTGGTATTGATGAGAGCTAGAATTCGAACTAATGACTTCTTGATTCCGAAGAGGAGAACTCGATCTCGACAAAAATAAAATATACTAACAACACAATTTACTCCTTGAATGTAGCGTGTAACAAGTCTTGGTGGTCCAGTGGTCGAGCACTCCGCTTCTAAATCAAGAGGTCGCAGGCTCAAATCCTGGCTCACACCAATGATTTTTCGAAATTAATTTCGAAAGTTATGTGTGATAAATATCGATGACTAAAAACTTTGTGTCCTGATACGGCAATAGGTTGGCCACCTATTGCATTTGGGACGTAAACATAACGGCGAGTCGAGGCTTAACAGCCACTGCCTACACCTTCGGGTAGAAAAAAGCGTGAAGTTATGTTATGTAGCAGTAGTCATGCCTCTAATCTCATTTAATTTGATTTTTTTAACGTAATTTAAGATTGAGTACAAAGCTGTTGGAATTTTTTACCTATTATTAACATCTTGAAGTGTATTCACTAATCTAACTTGTTCTGATCCATCTACATCTGGCAAAACTTAGCTTGAACGATGTGCTAGCTAAAATTCTCTCCCTTTATGTGAACACATTTGGCTACAAGCGTCTGTTTGCTGAATATGGCGTAAAGTTATACGAGTCAGCGAATTTGAAAGACAAGGAATATTTTTTTTAGACTCTTTTCCAAAACAAAATATTTTGTAGAATTAAAAGAATCGTTCTTCCCGATATTTTTATTATACTTAGATAACAATTTAGTTTTGTGTTAATACCAGTCTTTATATACCTAGGTATTTTATAAAAAATTAGTTATAGCATATACTTAGTATGTTGTCCCCTTAAAAATAACATTCCGTTAAAATGATCAATGATTGTAAAAAAATGAATTATCAAAAATTTAATCAGAAGTACATACATACCTAACTTCACGCCAAGTCCCTTGCGGGGTAGGCAGTGAGATCGGAGCGCCATAAGACACGATTCTTACACACCTCACTCGCTTTTTTGACTTTCATAAGTCTTGACATACACGCTTGTTGGTTATTAAGGCGCCTGGGCTTACCTCTAGGACTCGTCCTATTTGGTCATGAAAAGTGTGTCGTGGCCGTCCTCGACTCCTACAGCCAGTTAAAAGTCTCCATGTAAATACCTACAAGCAAGCAATTACTGTAGATATTTCATAATAGTTTTATAAATTATAAAGTCTCGGTGGTCCAGTGGTCGAGCACACGGCTTCTGATCCAGAGGTCACAGGCTCGAATCCTAACACTGGCTCACACCAATGACTTTTCGAAATTGTTTTCTGAAGTTATGTGTCATAAATATCGATGACTGAAAACTTTGTGTCCGGTATGGCAATAGTTTCGCCACCCATTCCATTTGGGACGTAAACATAACGGCAAGACGAGGCTTAACAGCCGCTGCCTACACCTTCGGGTAACAAAGGCGTGAAGTTATGTTTTATAAAGTAACTTGTAGTACGGACATAGATTTTTTTACTATAAAGGTAATTAAAATTAATTTTGTTTTTGTTTTTATATCATCGTTTTGTGTTATTTAAAATAGTTCAATGCAGGTAGGAGTTTGTGTTTTTGAAAAAACATAAAACACTTTTTTTTTCTTTACGCGATAAATTACTCGTTAAAAATGAGGCAGGTTCACGCGTTTTACGACTCGAGCTATTTGTTTACAACGGAAGCTAAAAATTACAACACCTTATATAAATGTAAATAGAACAATTGTTAAAGACGACGCCGCCTTCCTTTGAAATTACAGAAAAAAAACGCATAGAGTTACAATTCGTAATGTTTACCTGTTATTTTTGTTATAACAAAAGTGAAATCTGTTAAAAGTTTTTGTTGAAAATGAAAGTTGAGCAAAGTTTTATTTTATAGCCTTTTGTAAAAAACACGAGTGAATTATTTTTTTATTATTATTATTTCATTATATCGAGTGTTAACTTCGATTGTATGTTAGAGAGCGGGTTTATATGCATTCATATTTTATACTGTATGTAATAGGTATATGTAATAATTTACATTTTTATGTTACACAAATAGCGTTTTATGTTCACAAGTAATTTTGTATCACCTCATTTAGTTTTTTATTTTTTTTATTTATTCAATTCTCATGAGCTTTTTTTTAACCAGTTTTGCAATATTTGTTTTGTAGGAGGTATATTAATTATTATTTTAAATGCAATTGTTTTATAATGACGGGTAATAAATGTGAGTATGGATTTTATCTGAGACCCGATGCGCCTTTAGCAGGTGTTGCATAGTTGGGTCATAATAATATTTTTACCCGATTGAGACTGAACGAGAGTTATGATTGTATATAATGTTTAATGTATATAATATACGAGTGAATGGATTTTAGCTTTACTGGTATCGTTAGATTGTCTTTACTGTTGAGAGTGACAGAATTTTTCAGTTTATGTTCAACTTCATAATCTATGGATTTATTTGGTCTAATATCTAAATTTTTGTATTTAATTAAGGATATTCAAAAAGCTTTTTAGAAGAAATAAGTAAATTATAATAATGTTAGATTCTCGAACGCTTGCAATGAGGCCACCATCACGAGTACAACGAAATTATCTACGTAGCAGTTTTGAGGAAACACTGCACCACTATTCATTGCTACCAACAATCCCAAATGTATGCTAAAGCCTCGCCAGGGTCAGTAAGAATGCAAATATTTTTAAATTTTATCGCACAGTTTGATTCTAGTTTTATTTTTAACAAAAGTAACATCTCTACTAGTTTTTTTTCTATATAATTTAACGAAGATAAATATTTAAAAAATGTGGAATCAAATTAAAATATCTATATCTATGTGTTTAAATAACACAAACAATTTAGCTTCATGCCAAATTTCTCGCAAGGTAGGTAGAAAGAGTTGATTGCAATAAACTCCAAATTGCAATAAATGTCACCCGGTCAACTGGACACTACGTTATTATATCGTGTTATGAAATAAAATGCGAAGTTGAGAAAACAAGGGTTTTGGATGAGACTGCTTATAAAAGCTAAATGTTTGGGCATAATAAAACACTTCAACACGCAAGACCTTCAAAAATACAAGCATTATTTTTACTCCATCTTATTCTTTTTATATATTAGGCTGACCCGGTGAACAAAGTTCATCCGCATCAAAAGTAATATCTGCTGTCCCGCTATGTTAATACTGCAGTTTATACGAAAATATTCCTTTAAATTGCATTGCTATAAAGGGCCAGGATCATCTATATTACATGCACAATCTATTTAAGACACTTAATTGGATGAAAATTAGTGCTGTAAGTTTAAAATCGCTTCGTAAATAGGCTATTAGTTCTCGTAAAAGTAAAAAAAAATGGTTATTGTGGGTTACCCCTAAGAGATAGACATATGCCCTCGCGGACTATTTTGTAGACCTTTTAAAGGTGTATAATAATGTAGTACGTTGTTTTGATTTATCACTTAGGGTTCAGGCAGCGTTTGCGATTAAAGTTCTAAATCTTGAAAATTATCAGTTTTTTTCACTACACTATACATGAATTAGATCAAAACCACCCCTTTAACACCCTCTAACCATTTAAAAAAACCTCACTAAAATCTGTTGCGTATGTATATGTAAGGGGACAGACAGCGGAAAGTGACTTTGTTTTATAGTATGTAATGATGATTCACAAACTTAGAATGGCGCCATATTGTCTAAACTATATTACATACGTTGATTAATGTTTTAATTCGTAGCCAATAAGATCAGGATATTGTTTTCGATAAACTACTCTGTATGCAGGTCACGTACGAAGTGAAGATATCAAAATGTAGATTAGAAAAACATGTAAATACCAGAGACAATATGAGGGCTTAACTAATCTACTCCGCTTTCGTTACTGAACGTTTGATTCTATTAGGTTAGTAAATGTATATATATATATATATATATATACACATATACATGTATAAAAGTATCGTGAGAAATTACACAAAAAATGTACAAACATTTCTCTTGTTCTTCAAATAAATGTATAATTATTCAGAGTGCGTTGTTGGAAGGTACCTACCTACGTTCCTCTTTTTACGTAACCTCCTAACAAATTAGAATTAATACAACGTTATTAGATAAGGCTCTAATGGAATTGAAACAAGATGGCGGGGGGAAGGGGAGGGGATAATTAAAAAAAAAACTTATAAAACTACTAATAGTGCCGTATCTGTTAGAAGTATCGATGGCTTTTTAAGGCCTATGGCTACATCAATTAAGCTATGTATTTGTACATCACTAATTTCTATTAAGTAAGAATGTCCCCGGAATGACTATGTTATTTAAGCTTTCTTGTTTTGTAATAAGTTCTTAATATACTGATTGATAATACATTCAACCTTTCACATCAATAGCGAGGTATATGTTTAATAGTAAAGTTTTAAAAATAATTAAGCACCATTTAAATTTTGATTATAATACAGAATTTAAATCTAGAAATACTATAGGTGTTATAATTTATAATATAATTGCAATTATTTGCTTGTATATAGCCTTGTGGGTGATTATGTGTTCGAGCCATTTGGAGTCGAAACGCTTGGTCCATGGGGGCCAAGTGCACACAAATTATATAAAGATCTCGCTAAGCGGCTGGTAGAGGTTACACGTGACCAGAAGGCTGGCTTGTTCTTTGTACAGAGAATAAGTATTGCCATTCAACGTGGCAATGCTGCCAGTCTTCTGGGCACGTTACCCGTTTTTTTGATGCCTTTTAATAATTATTTTGTTTGTATAATTTTTTTTTTATATAATCTATATCTGTAAATAAATTGTAAAAAGTCTTAAAATGGATTAATATGTCAATTAAATTAAATTCAAAATGTAAGCCTATTAATAAATTAAAAATAAATATAATTACCTACATGATTCCGAAACTCAAGTCTCGGATCCAAATCCTCACTCACGCAAACTTTTCTTTAATAAGGTTAGTCCCAATTGATGGTAATAAGTTGGTGCCGTAATTACGCGAATCGAAGTGTAATAGCCACTGCCGACACATATAAAAGGCGTGAAGTTACCATTAGAGTAATATAAAAGTATGATTTGGAAACGACTTGTGATATTCGAGCAGTACTGAGTGATAATCGTGAACGGCTTATAATAAAAGTTAAATGATACCAACTCTCGCCCCATTCCGTATGCAAATGTAACAACTCTTGCTCTTCTGAAGTATTATAGCATCCCCCCCGTCTTCACTGAAAGAAATGAAAAATTATTGCAAGTATTTGCACCGCCGTTAGCATTAATTTTATGAAGATACATATATACCTACTAGTTCTTTCTGAAAAGATTTTATGAATCTTTTCATGTTCTATTTTAAATTTTACAATGTACATATCTTCACGGCATGTCTCTTGCGGGGTAGGTAGACAGAACAGAGTACCATAAGGCACGATTCTTACATGCCTCACTCGCTTCTTCGATTTTCATAACTCTTGTCGTACACGCTCGTTGGTTTTTAAGGCTCCTGACATCACCTTTCGCAAACACTCGTTCAATTTCGCCATGGTGAGTGTGTCGTGGCAGTCCTCGACTCCTACATGAAAAAAATACATTTATATAAATATCTTAAAACTTATAGATTTTCTGTATATTCTGATATTGATGTGAAGAAAACGCTGGAATCAACTGGCTCGGTATTACCTACTCAATATAAGGTTATGAATAGTCTTGATATATCTAATATATTATCCACGGCGAATATTAAACGCACGTCTGTTATTTTCCTCTTTGAAGAGTAGACCTATCGCGAAATTAGGAGGGAAAATAGGACAAGATAATTGTGCCCCCACCCACCAAACCCATCCATCCCCCCACCTCACCCCACTCTGCTGCCCTCGTTACCAAGTTTAATCTGTTTAAACTTTTATTTACTTACGCTAAATTGAAGCGATTAGCAGCCAGGGCGTTTCTATGGAAATACTTTTGTTTTAACGCTGTCCCAAATTAAAGTTTGCCCGACTTATAACAGCAAGAATTAAATGATCAAGGATTTTGGTGATTACCTTCAGAATTTTGCGCGATATTCCTCAATATTGGACATCTTTATTCAGTACAATCTGTTTGAAGAGGTCTCTCGGTGTACCTATATATGGGTCGATGACTTTTATATACCTATAGAATGGACAACTACGGAAGTCAGATTTTATATTATTACGAAATATAATTAGCTTGTTTTTTCTTTATCCGTATGTGATGTGAGAATTTATTCTTGAATAATAATGTGATTATAGAGGTAGGTAAATTTACATAAGTTAAACTATTAAAGACCTAAAAATATGGTTTAAAATTCTATACCCTTATTTGAAAAATATAATTGCTTTAAAATTAATAACTATTATCCCGATCTGAATGTCCTTCATTATTTCTATCCCATTATCCCATAAAGGTCCACATAAATAGACTTTTCTGTGCTGAAACAGCTTTTTATATTATTTTAATAATCATACGCATACATTATTCTACGCCTTTTTCTACCCCAAGGCATAGGCAGTGGCTGTTATACCTCGACTAACCGAACCTTTATATTACGTCCCAAATGGAATTGGTGGCGAACGGACACACTTCCGAAAATAATTCCGAGAAATCATTGGTGTAAGCCCGGAATCGAACCCAAACTTCTGAATCAGTAGCTCGACCACTGGAAAATTATTTTATTTAATAGCAATTTCTAATATTAAAGCTATAGTATTTTAAAATGATCAGCAAGTGTAGTATTTTAAAATGATGTCGAGGACCGCTCAGTTATTTCAGCTTACCCCACAGGGCACTTGGCGTAAATCAAGTTATATATAAATATATGTAAATCGGAATCAAAAATTTTAAATGAGTAGGTACTTGACATTGAAACATCGTCTAGATATCGTTTTATGTAAATATTATGTTAATCCATTTACATACAAATATATCTGCATAAATTTCTATCAGAAGATAATGTTATATATTTTATAAATATATGTTATATATTTTTAAAATTTCGATTAATTTAGTTTCTCAATAGTCAATCTCAATAGTCTCGGTGGCGCAGTGGTCGAGCACACGGCTTCTGATCCAGAGGTCCGGGTTCGATTCCAGACACTGGCTCACACCAATGACTTTTCGAAATTGTTTTCGGAAGTTATGTGTGATAAATATCGATGACTGAAAAACTTTGTGCCCGGTATGGCAATAGGTTCGCCACCTATTCCATTTGGGACGTAAACATAACGGCGAGAGGAGGCTTAACAGCCGCTGCCTACACCTTCGGGTAACAAAAGGCGTGAAGTTATGTTTATGTTTATGTAGTTTCTCATAATACCTAATTGTATCAAAATTATGTGTGATGTGAAGTGTTTCCATATCGAAGCTAAACTTAATATAATATGATAATTTATTTTCAATCAGCAAGTGTCAACGACCGATTTAATTGTTAGTATGTTGATTTATTCAACTTTGGCGTGCGACGAGTTATATTTCTCAACTGTATGTATATTTATCAAGCTCTGTCACTTAAATAACTGTACCCATAGATTTAATTAAAGAGCTGTTGTTAGAATCGTCTTAGCTGAGAGAGTTAGATTAGTTCAATTGTGTCTCAAAATTCCCACGGGGAACAAGAGATAAAAATGTTTTAATAGTAATATAATTGCAAATTAAATAAGATGAAAATTTCATTTAATACAATAACATATTAAAAATAAGTCATTTTAATACTATACAATCTTCTACACTGGTTTTCTATTGTGTTTATAAGTCAAGGAAACGGATAAAGATACCCAAAAAATAAAAGCTTGATGCATCAAAAAAAACATTCTCCAAATGCAAGCAGATGCAATATCTATGACGGCCATGTTACCATCAAGCCTTCAACAGTCGTGTCTGCTCACTCTATATCCATCTCTTTCACACTAGTGACGAAATGCGTATAACGTTATCTTGCGCCCACAGGAACTCTATATGGGAATATAGGAATACGCATGCGCGGGAATGCCAATGTCAAATCAATCCCCGTACGCTGATGCAATCGGCCACACACAAATTAATTTAGTCAGATACAAATAAGGAATGATAATTAATTAATTAATGCTATCTCTTTATTTTTCCAGAATAAGCTGTATGAATTAGAAAAGGAATGGATTTCGAGAGCCTACATATGGTATGTATTTGAACTTTTTGTTATTAATATGCAATAATATATGGATACCGGCAACGAAAATACTTGACAGATAAATCCGGGAAGTGACCCTGTCGCTTCTGATTCAAGAAGTAGTGGGTTCAAATCCTGGCACACACCAATGATTAAGTTACGTGTGATAAATATCGATGACTGACAACTTTGTGCCCGGTATGGCAATAGGTTCGCCAGCTATTCTATTTGGGACGTAATCATAACGGCGAGATGAGGCTTAACAGCCGCTGCTACACCTTCGGGTAGAAAAAGGCGTGAAGTTATGAACCTGTTTTATCTCATTATTCACCTATCAGAACATATCGCTAAAAAAGCTCACTTAACTCTCTTATAGTTTTAACATGTTATATCGTAGTTAAAATATTCTTTTAAAACTTTAAAAGGGTAACGTTAATGTAATAACATTTTTTTGTCTTCACACCGTTAATACCCGATGGTGTAGGCAACGGTAATTATGCCTTTTATTATGAGATGTCAGATTAATTTTCTAGTCCTGACTATGCCGCTGACTACAGCCTTGATGTATTGACTTCGTGAAAGTAAATTTGTTGTCTTAAAATATATGTAATACAGTTCTCTCTTAGAAGAAAATGATATTTAGTATAACGTTGACTAATAAAATTAGTTAAAAACAAACTGCTTAGTTGCCGCTGCGTGCACTTTCAAAGTATAAGAGGCTGAGTGAAGTTATTTATAACAGAAATAATAGAACTTTGACTAAATTAACTACACCATAGTTTATATTGTAAGTATGATTTGCTGATGCTTTGGCTACTGGCAACTTGCCAAACAGTGTCTAGAATTCATATAAAAATAAGTTCTCGAATTGAAGTAGAATTTCCGAATTAGACATTTAAATTTATCCTATGTTTAGATTCGTCTTATTAATTGAAAAGTGTAATTAATGAGTTCACTTATTATTTGCTTTTAGAAAGCTGAGAGATGAACGTATCGTCTGTTTAGAATATAAGTATAACATTCTCTTGTGATCGTAGCTTGTGGAGAGCCAAAAACTCTGCCTACCCCTATGGGGTACAGGCGTGAGTTTATGTATGTATGTATTCTCTTGTGACGGAGATTAGAACCTAAATTATCTTCTAATTTAAGTAAACGGTCTTTAAGAAACTCAAGGCTAATGTATAGCTTTAGGTTTATTATATACATTTAATAATAATTAAATAATATCTTACTCAGACGACATTTTTTAGAGAAAGAAAGAAACATTTCAAGATCACAAAATAGGTACCTACTTACGATAAGAAAGAAAACTCAACAATAATACTTAAAGGGCACATATTGGTATTTGACATTCAGTCTTAATTTAATTGTAATAAAATCGAGATTTACTTAGAATACGTTAATTTTATTGTCACAAGATAAATGCAATTAATTAAATCATTATATACAGGATAATATACGAAATATACGCATTTCCCTGCATAAATGGACCGGCAAACTGATAAAATACCAGCACTTCTCAGAAAATTGCCGTAAAGTGACTCATTCCGCGTTTTGTTTTATTAAAAGACTGCGATTTGAAGGCTCAACCTTTCTCTCTCCCTTCCCGACTATGATCCTCTTGTACATTTGCCCGCTACAGAGGAAAAAAACTCACTTTGCAACGGTGCAAGGCTGGTTAAATATTTAGTTATAGTCCGGGAGCCAACTACGATATTTTTACGAGTGGCAAGAACGTCTCATTACTATGTTATTAGATGGCGTGTGTGTCGGCGCCCCGGCTATGGACCGCAACACATCCAATTTCCCAGCATCCCATTTATTGATATTGACTCTAAGAGGACGCTTCGTGTATGCTCCTTGTTACAGATGTTACATTCAATAGATGTTCTATACAAACGTGTCTAACATAAGGCTCATTTAGTTTTGATTAAATCGGTGATGCATTATTTGTCTTTTTGTTTTTCAATACGTTTGTCAAATTTCACGGTGCACGGTTGGAAAAATTCTTTAGACATTATTAAACGATAGATATATATATAAATATATATGTAGGTATGTACTCTGAACTCTGGAAATTAGAATTTTTAGGTAATATATATATTTTTAGAGAATATCATTACTGACTGACAGATAACTTAAATAAGAGATTTCCTCGGCAAAAAATTATATATTTATAAACAAGTGTAGGTATTTTCACTGATATTGTTTCAAATTGAAGGCATTTTTATCCGTATCCGAGTCATATTTTTTTAGTTATAGCTTTAGTGTTGATTATGTGTTGAAATTATGACTTTTATAACTAAGGTTATTATTAAAGTATTACTATTATGTATTAAATGCTTGTCACAATAATTTTCATTATTGAGTCAAAGTGCAGTGAATACAGAGCTTGTCGATCACCTAAATTCGGTGGAAATTGTGTGATTTATAAATTTTGTCACTTCCAGTGATATACTTTATATCAATGTTAGTTATATTTGGCAGTATCACTTATTATCATCAAACCTAACAGGGATAAGCTCGGAACCAATACGTGACTTGAGAAAAATAGTAATTTTAGTCCGACACGTCTCTTGTACTGGATATTTATTCAATGTATATATAAATACCTACCTACTCAGTAATTTGTTATTTTTGATAACATAACATAACTTCACGCCTTTTTCTACCCGAAGGTGTAGGGCAGTTACTGTTAAATCCTCGACTCGCCGTTATGTTTACGTCTCAAATGCGATAATGCGTAATAAATATTTAATATAATAACTTTCGAAATTAATTTCGCAAACTCATTGGTGTGAGCCAAGATTCGAACTTGCGATCTCTAGATTCCGAAGC
This sequence comes from Euproctis similis, assembly GCA_905147225.2. NCBI lineage: Eukaryota > Metazoa > Arthropoda > Insecta > Lepidoptera > Erebidae > Euproctis > Euproctis similis. Next base: position 15,427,959 of record LR990108.1, on the reverse strand, counting down.
CGGGTGCTCGAACACTGGATAACCGAAACTAGAGATATTTAGTGTAAAACTAAAATGCCAAGTTTATTAAAGTATCAGAAAATAATAGTTCCCTAGACTTTTTGTTTGTTCGTCTGTTTGGTTGCACGTTTATAACTTAAGAACTACTGCATCGTATTTATTATAGTTTCTACTGTTATATAACTGAACATGTAACTTAAAATTTAGGTTATATTTTACCACACCAGTATCATTTACTCGGGAATTTATGAAACTTCTTAACTAACTTTCAAGAGTTATTCACGGTTTCCATAAAAGTTCTCCTGAAATTTTGTGTCATTTAAATATGATCTCCGTGAATAGTAGTTATCGTGAAAAAATCCTGCTAACTTTTAAATTGTTAATTTTTTGATACCTAGCTACTAAGACCTAAGATAACTCAAGTACCTAACTTTCTAAGATATAATTAGTTAACCCTAAAATCACTTGCGTTTGAGTAATCTTAACTTATTCTTGCAGGGCCACTCATTTTTAACTGTTTTTTTACTGGACAGCGGGCAAAAGAACAAGTAACCTGATAATAAGCGACTACCGCCGCCCATTAAAACTGCAACACTGGTAGTTTTACAGTTATGTTGCCGAACCTCTGCTGAACCTCTCTCACGAAACGAAATGTGACATGTGCCACTTTACGTTGATATTCTGAGAGGTCACGCTATTTAACCGGTCGAGCTGGCTGATCCATGCAGCGAACTGCGTAGCTCTAACACTGTTCAAAGAGGTGGGAAAAATGGCTATATAAACTAACTACATCTATTACTCTATAAAAATCTATCAAAATCTGTCAAGCGTGATTCTAAACATGTTCTGTAACATTGTATGCGTAATTAGTGAAATTTATTTAATTGGCACGTTTCATGTTCTGCGTATAATATATATAAGTAATTATACTTAATTAATCCTCTATTAAATCACTAATCTACTTAGAACAAATGGTATTTAATCTGCGTGTAAATAAACGAAGCTATTAAACTGAAGGTCCTTGAACAATTGTAATTTTTTTTCCACATAGTTGTACATAGGTATAAAGAAAACTAGAGCCTTAAACAATATATAGACCCACCGTATCGATTTTATTTCTGCTAACAAATTGTCAACAACATACATATAGGTAAGTGAGATTGACATGTTAATTGCGTCAATTACATATAAAAAAAACGTTAACTGTAAGATAAGAACGGCTTGACTGGTAAAATACCACAACCTTTTGGGAAATCGACGTAATGTTGTTTACGCAGCATTGCTCTCTTTAACCTATTTTTAAAGCCCGCAACGTAACTGTGACCCGTTTGGTATGGCAGATGCAGTGCGGCGCTCACACAAATTCTTGCACAAGGTGACCCGCTTACTCATTTGTCTACCTTTACCGTAAAGAAACAGAATTGTCTGGCTACCGTTCCAAATCCAGCAACAAATAACATAACATAAATTCACGCCTTTTTCTATCCGAAGGTGTAGGCAGCGGTTGTTAAGCCACGTCTCCCGTTATGTTTCAAATGGAACAGGTGGCGAATCTATTGCCATACCGGGCACAAAGTTTTAAGTCATAAGTATTTATTACACATAACTTTCGAAAATAATTTCGAAAAGTCATTGGTGTGAGCCAGGTTTCGAACCCGCGTCCTCTTGATTCAGAAGCGGGACGCTCGACCATACTAAGTCAAAGTATTTCTATCCCAGTATTATTGTTGATCAATTCATCCTTTCTACGATGCTTGTAAGAATTATATGGTTTGAATATATTTGATATCTTATCACGCAAACTTTTAATAATATAGATAAAAAAAAAAACAAAAACTTGCATTCTAATTTTGAAACTGGGTCAACAAATATAGAGATATTGATACTAAGGTTTTATTAAAAAAGTTTCATCCCGACCCTTCACCCTATCCCATACCCCGGGTTTGCGACAAACATCTCCTAAATATAAACCTTATCATATCTGCTACAACTTGGCCAGTACATTTATTTTATGTTAATTAATTGAAAAGTTAAATAATTAAATTCAATAATTAAATTTTTAATAATTCACTAAGCATAGATACAATGCAAAAGCGGATAGATGTAGGAGTCGAGGACGGCCAAGACACTTATTCCATGATCAAACGTGCTCTTGAGTAAGGTGATGCTAGTAGCCTCAAAAATCGACGCGCGTGAATGAAAAGAGTTATGAAAGTCAACGAAGCGAGTGAGGTGTGTAATAATCGTGGCTTATGGCGCTCCATTCTCTCTGCCAACCTCGCAAGGGATATGGCGTGAAGTTGTGTATGTATGTATGTACGTCCGTATGTCTGATTTAAATATCAAAATAATAAAACAAAACAACAAATTCAATCAAAATCGACCCATCAAAGTGTTAATTTATCGTGAATATAATTAAGTAAAGTTTGACTCTTATATGGTTATTTGACACGGAATTAGGTACCTAACAACCCCGTCAATCCCCAGTTACCGATTGTTGACGTGTACCACACAAAACACGAAATCGATTCGCTTGCATAATAATCGAATTTCATGTTGATACTGATCTCGTAACGATATCGAATTCTCTCGATATAAATAGTTGTAGGTATTTTATGAAATCGATATTTCCGTCCGGATCTTATAGCTAGTGAGTTTAGCAACACATAGCTAATATATTAACAGGCTTATAAAGTGTACTTTTTATTGGTATTTGAGAAAGCAGTCAAGTCGAGTTTTGACTAGGATTTTTCAAACAATGTAGTAGCGTGGAGCTGTTATAATATAACTACATAACATAACTTAACCCTTTTTTTAACCCGAAGGTGTAGGCAGCGGCTGTTAAGCCTCGTCTCGCCGTTATGTTTACGTCCCGAATGGAATAGGTGGTGAACCTATTGCCATACCGGGCACAAAGTTTTCACTCATCGATATTTTTCACACATAACTTCCGAAAAGAACTTCGAATAGTCCTTGGTGTGAGCCAATGTGAGGATTCAAACCCGCGACCTCTAAAGCGATAAGCGCGGCAAAATGATTATTTCTAATTAATTTTCATAAATAAATGCTAGTTTATTTATAAACAAAAATAATAGTAGGTATTGTTGGAATTAAATTAATATTGGAGTAACCCCAGTTACAATGCTTTGGAAATGGTGCACACCGCTTCTGCTTCAAGAAGTCGTGTGATCGAATCAGACCTAATAGCATGCCATCACCAGATTAATCAGACTTATTTTATCCACCACCATCAATTTGCGGCTTAATAATTGGATGAAGCGAGTCTGAAATCTCAGGCAAAAGGCGTAGAATTATAAAAAGTAAAATAATTAAACAAATTTTCTAAAATCAATATTTTATCTTACCATTTCAATGAAGAACGAACGAAACTAGCGCCTCCATTTGTGACTTCATGCAAAATGTGAACTATAGTTTCTCCTTGAACTGTACGAATGACCTTTAGAAGTCAGATATTCGGTAGATTGATTACTCACGATTTAATTTATCAATATTTCTGAGTTCAAACTCCTTTCTCTCTCTCTCCATAGTTTTGAAATGTGATAAGAGTTCTGCAAGTAAATTAATATTTAGTGTACAAGATATTATTGAATTAACGTTAGAATAATAAATTTTAGTGATATATCTGTGATATTCTATGATCGTCATTAATGTTGTTTGATAAAACGATTATTATTTTAACATGTATAAGTTAGAACTGCATCAAAACCGAAATAAAATACTCGGGCTGAAAATAAATGATACGGTATTATAAGAATGCCAAGGCCAAACTTTTTAAAGCCTCTTTTAGCTTGGGCATTAAAATATTGATTATGCTGATTGTCATCAAAAATAATTGTCATTTAGTTTACCGTTTGACCCTATATTAATTTTATTTAGGTAAGTAGTACTTTCAAATCAAATATCTGCGACATGGGTACAGAGTACAGACTAATGGATGAACATTATGAAAATATTTAAAACCATAACATTTTAGCTCCAAAAGAGACCTATTTACGATTCAGATATCACGACCGTATTATAATACAGAAATACATTATATTTATAATATCAATACATTTATCTGAAATCGATTTAAATACAAAAAAAATGTTTCCAGCCAAAAGTAATTTCTCTATCAATGCAACGTACAAAATGTAAATTCCATAAGATATATAGAACTCAGATCCGCGTCATCATGATAAGCCTGTATGTGCTTTTACGTTATGTAAAGGCGTTCACTAACGTAGTGACCAGTTTCCTCGACTATCGGAATAAGAACCTGTCTGTCAAAACACGTAATCAACTCGGCCAATCAGAGGTAAAGAACCGGTGGTCCGCGACCGTGGCGGCATTACATTTGCATGTCAATGATGACGTGCGGAGGAGCGGGGGGCAAACAGGGGGAACCGGGGGAAGTGGGAGGAAGAGAAACCAGCAACTGTCAGTTTACAACAATACAATACAACAAGCGCGTTAATAGTTTTAGAATAATATATCTTCTTATATTGTGTTGTGTGTTATTTATATGTTACTGCCAGTATTACAAACACGGACTCTCCAATTTTATTTATTTGTAGAGAAATAATATGGTTTTCAATCACGTTATTACTTTCTTCGCTAAGTTATATCGATTCTTTTGTTTTATTCGTTGGTATAGATTGGAAGAAAAAATGTTTTTAATATAATATGTAATTGAGATCATATTTTTATGTACCATCTGCTTACTTGTTAGGATGTTACTATTTATGTTTTCTGGTTTTATATATAGTTTCCGCTAAAATAACTTGACATTGAATATATATCTATGAATAACATAGTAGAAATACAGATAGGTAATGCAGAATTATTAAACATATCGTACTTTGTCTGTAAATGAAAAATATAATAAAGAATAACTGTGTTGATACTCCTAGGTTATTGTAAATTTTATACTTGTCCTTATTTTTCGGAAGTCAAATGAAACTGTTGAATTCATACGGCCTTCGCGCGGAGTACCGACCGCTTAGGTACACTTCAGTAAGCTGCTGACTCGCGTCAAAATGTTTGGCTCCCCTGCCAATGCTTTTGTGTTATCTGAAAGAAAAAAAAACATTTTATAATGCATAAATAAGCATGTTTTGCACGTGGAAGTCAGGGTTGAGTTCGAACCCAGCGTTAAACTATGAAATGTCTTTTAAGAAAAAACTAAACAATTATTAGTTGAAATATTTAATTTTATACAGTCAAATATTAACATTACGCGAGATGTAGTAGTTCTGCCTTCACTTTTAATAAATAAAATCGGTATATTACAATAGATTCCGCCACCTATTCCATTTGGAACATAAAAAATAGAGGAGTCGGGGCTTAGCAGCCGCTACCTACATATTCGGGTAGAAAGAGGCGTGAACATATAAAACAAAAATAAATATACTAACGCCCGAATACTGAACCGCCACTCAAATCTGACAATCAATAAAGTGCTACTTACTGCTCAAATTTCACGTATTGTGTCTAATTCAGACATAATCCAGACACTGGCTCACACCAATGACTTTTCGAAATTGTTTTCGGAAGTTATGTGTGATCAATATCGATGACTGACAAACTTTGTGCCTGGTATGGCAATAGGTTCGCCACCTATTCCATTTGGGACGTAAACATAACGGCGAGACGAGGCTTAACAACCGCTGCCTACACCTTCGGGTAAAAAAAGGCGTCAAGTTATGTTATGTTTTGTCTAATTTGACAGCTACTTACACGCTTAAGTAGCGCTTATATATTTGAGTGGCGGTTCAGTATTCGGGCTAATGGTATTTTTTATATGCGAGACGGTACCTACTTAATTTAAAAGATTTATTTAACTAGTTTACTCACTACGTCATAAGACTTATAATTATCTTAAGAAAAGTTGATAATTGTTATTAGAAAAGATAAAAATACGTCATACATATGTTTATGTTATGAAATAATGGGATCGCTACGCACTTGGGTTCTGATTGAAGTTAATAATTCGGCCCCTTCGTATAATATTCCGATTGACTGAGCGTAGTCGGATAACACGTCCAAGAATATAATATATAATGATTGTTTTTTTTTTTTATTTAACGTTAGAAAGTCCCGGTGATCCACTGGTCGAGCACCCTGGTTCTGAATCCAGAGGCCGCGGGCTCGAATCCTGGCTCACACCTATGATTTTTCGAAATTAATTTCAAAAAGTTATGTGTGATGAATATCGATGACTAATAACTTTGTGGCCTGTATGGCAATAGGTTCGCCGCCTATTTGGGACGTCCCTATGGGACCATTTGGGACGTAAACATAGCGGCGGATCGAGGCTTAACAGCCACTGCCTACACCTTCGTGTAGAAAAACGCGTGAAGTTGTATTATGTTATATATCGGTGATCATATAGACAGGCTTGTTTTTTTATTATTTTTCTTTAAAAACCACAGTGTAGAGTTATGTTAAAAGATTATGTTGTCAGTTGTCTTAATTTGAATGATTTTTTTATTTTTACACTGCTATCTGTATCAAGCTATGTCTGGGCTTTTGTATTTTATACGTAACTATAATAATTCTCATCAACAGGTGTAACATTCTACTTTGCTTTTTTAATTTTTTTTTATAACTAGAAATTTGATTGTCACAACTTCCGTCACATGTTAAAGAAAGAAAGAAGAAAAGAGCAAATGTTACCATTTGCTCTTTTCTTCTTTCTTTCTTTCAACTACTCACCGTCCATGAAAACCGTGGTGCATTGCCGTCCTTTAAGGGAGTAGGAGGGGAAATGCAGGAGAAAGGGATCGGGCCTCCGGATACCTCTCTCACCGGCACGAAACGGGGCCCGAGCCACTTCACGTCGATATTCCAAGAGGTCGTGGTATTTCCCCGGACAATCCGGCCCATTCATGCAGCGAACTGCAAGACTCTATTACTGTTATCAGGATAAATACGTCGTTAATATTAGAGGGATAGTAATTACTATTTTCTAGACCATTCTCATAAATAATACTTACATGAATCTATGAATATATCTAGGCCTGTTATTATAGATGCAGTAACAGTAAAACTTAGCTTAAGAAAACCTTAAGATAAAAAAAAAACTTTTGAAGATAATCTAAGTTCTTTTTTCCACTCGGTAAAGCAGATTATTTTGTTGAAGAATATTTTTCATCGTAACGTCAAGTCCGTAGTATATATATATTAAGGCTATAGACGTCAGCTGTTCTGCAATATGTATTCATTTAAAATTTTTACAAGCGAATTTCTCAGCTTCGAATACGGGACTAGTTCGTTGCACGTAGGGACTAGGGAGCTTCCGTCCAAATATAGAAACGGGAGACAGGTAGAGACGGTGTTTTATATTATTAAGGCTCTACTGGCGGACGTAGGAATGTTTACCTTGTTTACATATCAAAAAAAAAAACATTGAAAAATTTTAAAATAGAACTAGAATATATTTATAAATTATTATATATAATTCGAAAATACTGTAAAAAGTTTTACACAGAATTAATGCCTGTCTACTCTTGCTTAAAAAAGATTTCTTTGATTTTAAATTAAATAATAAACAATCATAAAAATATGTTTCGTTTCAAAATAGTAGTCTCGGTAGTCCAGTGGTCGAGAACCCCGCTTCTGAATCCAGAGGTCGCGGGTTCGAAACCTGGCTCATACCAATGATTTTTCGAAATTCTTGTGATAGATATCGATGACTGAAAACTTTGTGCCCGGTATGGCAATAGGTTCGCCACCTATTCCATTTGGTACGAAAACATAACGGCGAGTCGAGGCTTAACAGCCACTGCCTACGCCTTCGGGTAGAAAAAGGCGTGAAGTTATGTTATTTTTTGTGTTATGTTTCAAAATAACAATTTATGCGTAGGTATTTTAGTGTAATAAATTTAGACACGCGATATCAACGTTATTTTTTATTTGTAATAATAACAAATAACATTTGTTAAATATAACTATGGCATTTTTATTGAGATATTCAATTTAAAAACTTTAAGCAAATGTATTGCTAATTTTTAAAATTTTCCAGACACTATTTTATTTACATAAAAAGTCAGCATATATATATATATGATATAGAGTACATATACAATATAAATATATATATTTGTATATAACTAACCTAAAGCCTTCAATATCATCCCCACATGGTAGGTACCTACTTACATAAATGACAAACCCACCCTTTCCAATATGAAGTTAAACATTTGCATTTCGCAAGAGTGTCGTGTCCTTACCAAATATTATACTTTTATATATATATATATATATATAAGTATTGAACAAAAAACAAAACATTGTTTGTAGGTACAGTAATACTGCTTATCCCCCTGATTATATTTGAACAAAATATACTTTATGCACTGTGTACAGAACATAATAAGTCTCTTGGGCGGACAAATGGATATGAAAGAAAAACCATAGTGTCTCTTAGGAGATATACTTACCGTTTACGTGATCCGTACAAAGTAGATATATGTTTGGAATGGAATGGACAAAAGGGAGAGACTCTCTCTTAAGGCATAAAGGTATGTATTCCCAAATGGTATACTGATTCTGTCATATTGCGCGAAATGGAGAAAGGTAACATTGACTTCAACTCTGAAATTGAATGTCAATGTTTGAATGGATACATAAAAAAGAGATAGCTGACAGAATGACATGTATAGGTATACATCCAGGTAAGGCTCTGCTGTATATTTTGTTAATAATTATGTAGTTAGTAGTTTAATATATAAAATAAAATATTTGTTTCGAATATTTGCGATAATTCTTGTAAATTAATTGTAAGGTTCAATTTGTCAGTCTCTCTATTTGAGTTGGATAACCTTAGAAGCAGCTGAGCCGATTTTGACGGGTATTTATGAGTTGTATGACTACTTGCTGCCACTTAATATAGGCACATATCATGTCTTATGTCTGTCATTATTATAAACATGTTGATCTTAAATTTTCAATAATAAAATTTGCAATTGTGGAATGAAATTACTCGTAATTAAATTTATACAGATAGGTATGTGGCAATTTAATTATTTCCCTGGAACATGAAATAAATTTATATAATTTTCTGATTATATTAATTAAAAACAAAGTCCAGTTACGAAAATCGTAAGAACTTCGAATAACATTCAGGCTAACTACATGCAAATCGATACCATTATATATATACGAAAATTTAATTTTAAATTTAAAACAAAATCATAACAGGAAATAATATGGACAATCCTTTCTGTACCAAAAACCCGTACACGAGCAGACCGACAGAGTACAGTTTCACCAAAGAGATTCCACTTGAAGTTTCTCCTTTGGATCTGAAGCCATGTTTTACGAATATAGCATCTGTATACGAAAACACAAAGTTGATTATATTTTATTGGTATTTAAAGATGTATACGTAAGATAGAGAACGGGATTTTCAACCTTTTGTTGTTAAAATTAAGGTACAAATTTGTTTGTAAGTGGTTGTTTTTGTAAAATGAAAAGCACCGCCCGCCGTGATGGGACTACCGAATATTGCAGACCCTTATTTATGTCCACTTGAAGTTTCCAGTAACTACACTCATATCGAGGCACCAAGTTGCTGGTGTTTTTTTTTCCGCTCGCAAAATCTCTCGTCGCTAGGACGCGATGTAATCTTATTAAATTGGATTAAGATGACGCTTTCTAATTAAATATGCATGAGGCAATTTATTAATTATTTCTTCGACACTGAGGCTTGTGTTCTTTATTAATATGTTCTTTCATCCAAAAATTGTATCAAGAGTTTAGGCGTTTATATCAAGATAATTTCTGTTTAGACTAGGATTCGAATTTTTTCCCACATTAATGCTAATGTGAAAAATTAAAAAATATAATCTCTCTCGGTCTAAGCGGTCTCGGTGGTCCAGTGGTCAAGCACGGTCGCGGGTTCGAATCCTGCCTCACACCAATCACTCTCCAAAATTGTTTTCAGAACTTATGTGTCATAAATATCGATGAACTTTGTTCCCAGTGTGGCAATAGGTTCGCCACCTATTCCATTTTGGATCTAAACATAACGGCGAGACGTTGCTTAGTAGCTGCTGCCTTCGGGTAGAAAAAGGCGTGAAGTTACGTTATGATACATATCATTGTGCCAATTGTACTAGCCATCTAGTCTGAGAAAACGAATATTCTTTTCTCTACTTCGAATGCTTTTGGAAATCTAAACAAATATTTAAAAAAAATATGTTTGAGTACTTTGAGAATATATGAAGATATATACTGACAGAAAGAAACAAATAAAATATTATATACATAAGAATTGTAAATAGTTAGTTGACAGCTAACAAAAAGAAATATTTTTTCACGCCTCGAGATAAGCTTATTTCTTATTCTTTCGGATCCAAAGGGTGAAAATCCAACAAAATAATAGGGAAACGAAAATTATCCTGGCAAATCCCAAAGCAATACAGTCTTACACATACACAACGCATTTCACATGGATTTCAGAATAATATTACAGGCTATATAAGCCTCCCCCCCTCCTTACAACCCCTCCAAAGTATTCAGGATTTTTGTTGACGCAGCCTCCTTCAAGCCTTATTAGATTGTGGCGAAAACAACAATATGAGATTATATTGGATGATTGATAGTTGCCCGGAGATGAGATCTTAAAGATATTTACTTGTAAGCTTGTTGAGTTAGTTATATACAACATACAAAAATATAATTCAATTTGTTTTAGATATTTTGAGATAAATGTTAAGCAACTTTTGTGCCTTTTTTATATAAATCTACTTCTTTTTCTACCCTATGGTAAGTGGCTGTTAGACTACTGCCATACCCCCGAGTACAATGCTATCAGTTATCATCACACCTAACTTACATAAAGAATTCTGAGTAGTCATTGGTTATATTCCGGATTTGATTGCAGGACTTCTTGATTCAGAAGCGGGTTTTGTCAACTCCGGACTACCGAGATAGATACATGAGAATATTTATATATAAGTATGTATATTTATATTATAATGTATTGTATAGATATACTATTATCTTACTAAAGAATAGGTGAAGCAATTTTGAAAGGGGTTTTTAGGTAAGTCGGGTAAGGATTGCGGTAAACTCCGTACTTCCGTCTTGTTTTCATTACCATTCGCCCCTTGAGACGCAGCCTCCAAACACAGATGTAAGAAGCTTAACTCATCTTAAGAGATTTGAGACTTAAATAATTTCCAGTTCGGCTTCTGTGCCTGAGGTTTAATTACTCTTTTATTTGTTTCAAAAAAACATTTTTTTTTTTTCATAAAAAGCAATCTCACCAAAAAGATATTTCTATAATAAAAGAATATTTCTGACAAACAATATTGACGTAAAATATTTTGTAACTAACAAACTCTACCTTATTAACTAATAACGTTTTGATAAGAAGGAACTGAGTTAACAAGAAATCCTTCGACCTCATTTTGGTCTTAATCAGAAATATTATATTTTTATATTAAATACTAAGAAATATTTTCTTTACCTATATAAAAATAGTACCTACCGGAATTAATTAAAAATATTTTCCCTGATATAAATACAAATGAACTTGTAGAATTCTTTTATCAAATAAAAGATAAGAAGTATGTGTAATTTTGGACTTAAAAGGCACTGAGACCCTGTACAATTATGCACTCCCACGAGAGCTCTGGATGAGAGTCAATTAAGGTTTCTAAGCTTTCCGGAAAATACAACCTTTGTTTAGTAAATCTTCCTAATGTTAACCAACAAACTAGACCGATGTCTTGCGTAGATACTTGAATTCTTACTGTTAAGTATTAGTAATTGAATTAGTATTGCCATTTAAAAAAGTTAATATACTAAAATAATACACCGAGATTATGGAAAATATCGTGAATAATGGAATAAATTAACATCATAATTGTTAAATGAAAAATTGAAATTAAAAATTAATGATTCATTTTTAACATTTTTTCAATCATCATTACTTTTCTAAGATAAGTTAATTGTCACTCACAGTTTTAATAAAAGTAACAATTTTTTTCTGACTATTATCACTACTTTCATTAGCCTAATGCAATTTATTTGATCTTTCTCTATTATAATATTTTAATTTTTATATATGTAGTAGCTTAATGATACTATAAATTTGGTTATACTAAGTAGCGTGTTAGATAAAATTTACAACTTTGAAATATGTATTTACATATATATGAAGATTTTACATTTAAATACATATATGAATTGTTTAATTTGTAGAGTGAAATATCGTGATAAAATGTATCCACTTCTGATGAGTCACATGTCAGTTGTTTCATTTTTTTTTTGTGACCACCAAAGATATCCCTTGAGTACCTTCAATGGGTTCTAATCGTTGACGATGAAGTTTCTCAAAGTTGTTAATTTTAACTCCCAGTGTGTTGTATATTTAATGTACCTCATATATTTAATGCTTATATCAAATATTTAGAATAAAATAGATCAATTGATTACCCACTTTATTATACTTTTAAAATGAGTTTATTTATTTAGAAACTTTATTTGACTTGTCTTACAGTTTGTTTTTACTAAAACTATTAAACAAAAGGATTATTTATTTTATTTAATATATAAATATGTTAAGCAAAAATTGATTGAAAAATGAATTGATACATGTTTTTGGTAGGTTATCGTTACGTAAAACGTTGAATGTATTTTTATTAATACTTCAAGAGTGGTAGTACAGTAGTAGTTAACAGTGGTAGAGCCAAGCAGTTTGCTGCATGACTGGGCCGGCTCGACCACCACGATTTCTCAGAAGACCGACGTAAAGTGGCTCATGCCGCATTTCGTTCGGTGAGAGAATTACCCGGAGGCCCACCCATTCCCCATCCTTTCGTATCCTACTCCCGTAAAGGTCGGCAGCGCAACTGTAACACTATATGTGTTGCAAGTGTCCATAGGCGGCGCTTGTCACTTGCCATCAGGTGACACGCCTGCTCGTTTGCTTTCCTATTCTATAAAAAAAAACTTTTTCTACCCGCCTAATTTTTATAACCTGAATTTAATAAGTGGCGGAATTTATATATCAGCCATTTATATATCGGACGCAATTTTGTCAGTCATCAATAACTATCACATATAATTTTCCATCATTGGCGTGAGTTAGGATTTAAGCCTGATACTTTTGGATTACGAAGCGGGGTGCGCGACCTCCAGAAAAAAAATGGTCATTTGACAAACACTGGACCACATGATAAATAATGTTCTCAACCATCCAGAACCATATATGTCTGAGATATAGACAGGTACAAAAATGTACTTAACCTAATGTACTTCGTGGAGGAAGTATAATCTTAAGTTACGTACGTACTCGTACATTGAGCTGACGAGCAATAGCAATTTTATATTACTAGCTGACCAGGCCAACTTTATTCTGCATCAAAAGTAATAAATAAGTAAAAATTGGTTTTATCACTTTTTCTTTCCTATTACATACATGCATTATAGATAAAAACCACCCCGTTGACACCCCCTATCTATTAAAAAACCGCATCAAAATACGTTGCGTAGTTTTAAAGATATAATATAGTATAAGCTTATAAGGGGACAGACAGCGTAAAGCGACTTTGTTTTATACTTACTTTGGTAAAAAAAATAAAGTTTTTAATGAACAAATAAAAATAGGTGTTGAATGTAGAGGGGTGAAAATTTAGGTCTTTGAAAATTTAGGTTTGAAATTTAGACTTTGAAATAATGTATTGTAACTATGTATTGTATTGTAATTATGTATTGTAACTTTATATGTATTTATGGGCCATGTTGTTGTAGGCAGCGGCTGTTAAGCCTCGTCTCGCCGTTATGTTTACGTCCCAAACGGAATAGGTGGTGAACCTATTGCCATACTATTACATATTGCCAACTTTGTGCCCGACAAAGTTTTCAGTCATCGATATTTATCACACTTAACTTCCGAAAGCACTTTCGAAAAGTCATTGGTGTGAGCCAGTATTCGAACCCGCGACCTCTGAGTTCAGAAGCGAAGTATTCGGCCTAGTAGTACTAATATATTTTTCAAGGTATCTGTACCTTGAAAAATATGTTATGTACTTGGCAAAGTATTGTTTATGAATGAGTTCTTTATTTAGTCTGATATAATTAAATGAGTTAGTAATGGGTTAATTTAGGTAGTTAATTTTCATTTATTTAATAAATGTTATTTATAAATAACATTTATTTATTAAATGAAACTTAAAAGTTTTTTGAATAGTTCATTTGTGAATAGATCATCATAGACTATTTTTTTTTATGGGATAGGAGGTTACCTGATGAAGCAACCAACGCCGCCCATGGACTCCAGCAGCACATATAGTGTTACCGACCTGGAAGGGATAGGGAAGGATGGGGAAGGGGGGTGGGTCTCCGGGTACCTCTCTCACCGAACGAAACGCGGTATGAGCCACTTTACGTCGATCTTCTGACAGGTCGTGGTGATTCACCGGTCGAGCCGGCCCATTCATGCAGCGAACTGCTTGGTTCTACCACTGCACTATTGTTTTCCATAGATCATTCCATATATTAGTTAGCTTAATTTTGATGTGTTACTATAGTATTTCTTTGTTATGAACAAGAGAAAATTGCTATATATTTGATTAAAACATATAAACCAAAATTAAAATAAAATAAAGCAATTAAATACTACATTGTCTATTATTAAATGTAAAATTAAATGTAAGTTAAATGAAAAGTCCAGTACATATAGCTTAAATGCTATAATGTAAAATGTCCCTTGCGTGTAGAGAATGTACGAGCATAATGTATTGTGCAACAACATTCCTTAATTTATAGGTTGCAGTTAAAGTAAGTTTTAAGTTATTCGATGAAATTTCTGTTAATTAATTTTTATTTTATATATGATTTATTGATATACGACAATGTTAGCTTGATTTATATTTTTACAGATATATATAAATTTATACTTTTTATATACATATTAAAACATAACATAACATCACACCTATTCCACCCGAATGTGTGGGCAGCGGCTACTAGACCTCGTCTCGCCGTTATGTTTACATTCCATATGGAATATATGTGGATATTTATCACGCATAATTTCCAAAAATAAATTTGAAAAGTCATTGGTGTGAGCGAGGATTCAAACCCGTGACTTCTAGATTCAGAAGCACCCCGTTTCTGAATCTAGAAGTCGCCATTGAACCACCGTGACAATCGAGACATATATTAAAGTTATACCTTAAATATTTCGATAGGATTTTTTATTGATAAATTAGAAATAAGCCATCGATACT
Organism: Euproctis similis; assembly: GCA_905147225.2. NCBI lineage: Eukaryota > Metazoa > Arthropoda > Insecta > Lepidoptera > Erebidae > Euproctis > Euproctis similis. The sequence goes on along the minus strand of LR990108.1, from coordinate 15,412,711 downwards.
TTCGAGTAGTCATTGATGTGAGTCCGGATTCGATTCTACGTCTATTTCTACATCTTGATTCAGAAGCGGATTGCTCGACTGCCAGAGTAATTTATGATTATTTTTTCAGATAGTTTTTCTATTGTATATATTGTAAATAATGTAATTAATTTATGCCTTCATTATTATTGTCAATAAATATATATTTTTTATAACAAATTTTTGCTACAGCAAACTCGAGTATTTCGGAGTAATAATTACAAAGTATCTAGACAAGATTGAAGCGTCTCCAATATTGACATCTGAACGTTATTAGACAATAATTATAAAGAGAGAGAAAGTGGGTTAGCCCTCCGGCTATGTCTTTCACCGAGCGAAGCATGGTATGAGCCACTTCTCGATGATATTCTGAGAGTTCATGGTATTTCACCGATCGAGCCAGCTAATTCATGCATCGAACTCTACCGCTGTTAAAAACAAATTCAATGTACGGATACATTGAACAGTTTATTTGTTTTATTATCTACGTTATTCAAGCACAATTTATTTATCTAGCGATGATTATTGACGTTGACGAATTGATAAAAATTTGGCATTATACATTTGTTTCTTATTTCTTATCTCTTCACATTTGATCCAAACAATTACTGTTATTATGTAGTTTGTAAATATTCTAGAAATAATTGTTTTATGCAAAAACATTTTAAATTTACTAGCTACCAATCAAACGTTGTCTTGCCAAAAAATGTTTTTAATAAACAAAGAAGGAGATCGAAGAGAAGTTGATCGTAGAGTGTTGAAAATTTTGAGTTGAATGTAAAAAACGAAAAAATAACAACCCAACAATTAAAAAATTACGTGGACTGCCTTTAAAATTTAAGCGGAAGAAAAATACCTAGATGTTGTCTGATTTTCTGACCTAACCGATAAGCCTACAAAATTTCATGAAAATCGGTCAAGCTCGAGAATTTTATATATTAGATATATAAAAGTGACCACTGTATATTCCCACCTTATAAAAAATCAATTATCGCACATAACTTGCATCGTACTTATTGGTGTAAAATAAGAAACAAACTCGGGGCTGGACCTAAAAGTCAATGTACTGAATCACTCACTAGACTATCAGACTTATAATTCAAGAGATGACACCTTCTCGAAGAGAGATAGAGATAGGTTATGCGATTTTATTATGAATGCATATAAAACAGGCCATAATATTTAAAATAATCAAAACTTTAAAATTAAAAAAAAAACTATGAAATAATTTGTCGTAAACGTCGTATAAATAATTTATTATCCTAATTATATACTAAACATAAATCACTGAGCAATCTAGTTACATTTAAATGTAGTCAGTTGTTTCAATGTCAACATTTATTGCCGGATATGACACATTGTAATGGGTAGTGAGAAAGATTTCATTTATTTTTACGTTAATTTATCAGTTTTATTGCTAGTTTTTTAAGAATAAATTTACTAGCTAACTGTCGCCCGCTACTCTAGCAGCGTAGAATTTAACTTCCGTTCATTAACTAATATTACCAAATATCAATAGTAGGTAATATTCAAATGAATTGCTAAACAAAAATTATAACAAAAAATCAACACTTAAGAAAAAGTTATAGTATAATGAGATGACAAAATGTAAAATTGGTTCTGTAAAATTCTTGTCAATAAAATTAAACGTCAATATTTTTTGTCAAAATTATTTTATGATATGAAGACTTAATTAATGAAAATTGTAAAAGAAATTATCAATAACAACACTCGCACAAAACATGTCATTTCAAAATCGATATGGCGATACCTAGATCCAGAGAAAACTCTACTTCTTGATAAGTATTTAATATATATCAATATCAATCGGATTTCAATACATTAAAATGATTATTACAAATCACAAATATGTTCCTATGTTATATATTAATATCCTATGTTATATGTAATAAAGTAAACAATTGCACAATAATTTGTCAAAACATTGACCTTTTGTTATTTGCGTCTTGTGATTGTGTGATGTTATTTGATAAAAGCGGTTTTTGTCGGTTTTAATATATTTTTTATTATTAAATCATTATATTGTATAATATTTCCTTGTGATACGTTAAAAATATGTTTGTGATTCTTGATTAATTACAGATCGTAAGGTCATCTAATTGCTTATTTATCAAATATTATTTAGTGTATAATAATATTAATACTTAGAAATAAAGAAATTTATTAGCTTGTTCTTTATTAGTGATCATTATTTCAAATTAAGTGTAATAAAACGATTAATACTTATTTTAAAATTAAATTATAAAAATAAAGTTATAGAATAGAAGAAAAAATATATTTCTTACCAAATCAATTTTGTAGGTAGGTATATCACGAATTATCTAATTTTCACCGTAAAATTAATTGCGTGACGAATCGACTCGGATAAAACTAAAAATACCACACAGAGCGTCTAAACGGTTAAAGGAATTCACATCTAAAAAGGGACGAAGATGGACGAAAAAAATACTCTCGGGAAAGTTGTGAACCCCTTTTGTACCAACCCTCGTTTCTGGATGTGGGCCAATAGGGAACAGTTACAATCCCTACAATAGATTTTTTCCTACCAATCGATATTATTTTACAAAATGGCCGCCGAGAGCCTGTTGAGTGTTTTTTTTTGGATAGTCATATCACCAGCTGAGATTAGTCGTCACGGACTGTTTAAAAAAATAAGATGCAAGAGTCTCTTTTTTCACTTTTGAGATATTTTGGATTCATAAGTATCTGAGTATTTTATTTTATCTATGATGGATAAGATGTATGACATGACTTAGGTACTGGTCTTGTTGTTAAGTTCTTCTCTTCTATGTTCATTGCTGAATATACCAAGGTCTTAAAGACAGCCAGATAAGGCCAGCTCCTTCTTTGTCAGAGTTGTTTTGAGTCAAAGAATAGTCTGGTACCGCAAGCTATCAGAAAATAACTAACTATTATTTTAAGTAGAGTTGGTTATAGGTGGCGTTTCACAAAAAAAAACAGTAAAATATTTATAGGTAGATTTAATAAATTTCACTCTCGGCAAAAACTGGACCCGAACCCGAGGATTCGGTTGTCGGCTAAAAACCAGTTCCGCTGGAGAAATAATATAAATATGTAGTTGAGCAATTAAACCAGCCAGAAAAAGCTAGAAAAACAAGTCCACGTGGATTGGGCATGAATGAAGTTTCTATGGTTTGAGAGGTCTCATAAAAAAAATGGTTACAAGTAAAAAATGTCTCAATTTTGGATTCCTTAGTCTTTCTCTCGCGAACTGTTATCAAAATAGGTCTAGTAGAATCATTATACCTATATATTTTGTATGCATTAAAAGTATAATGAAATACTAAGTTTGTAACTTTAATATATTACAAATTACGAAAAGGTACTTACAAATAATCAGGGCATAAATTATTCAACTCATATATTAATTAAGCTAGTCTATTTTTTTAAATTATTTTAGGTATTATACCTATTAGTAAAGAAAAATTTCAAAATTACGTCCTATAGAAAGAACAAAAACTTATTAAAGCTTATCTATATGTATAGATAATCTTTATAATACTTGATAATTTAAATGAAAAAGAAACCAAAGTGATTTAGTACAAAAAACCAATTATATTAAAAAAGAACGATGTCTGATCTCAAAGCATTAAATCAGCATACTAACGCCATCTATCCAGCAAAGCTGTAAATCTGTAGCATTTGGTTCTGTATATACACAACCTCTATCTGCATCTGTATTGTATCTGTATTGTGCTACGCGAACACACTTTTACACACACTTTCATAATAGTCCGGTGTATTATTTGTAGATTTTGTACAAGTGTGTGTATCCTCAAAGTAAGACTTGCGCTTGTGTGTCATGTTTGTATACAGAGTGTACAGTCTTTATTAGTGTACGTTGTAGTCTTTACAAGGAAGTTGCACACAGTAGCAAAAACTTTTTACAAACGGTACATGTAACGCCATCTGGTATGACACAAAAGAACGATTGTATAACACTGTTTGCGCAAATCGTCGTCAGTGAAAATGTTTGTTCCCATAAGATAGACAGTTCACACAGTTGGTGTATTTATTTCTTATAAGAAGTTTTTATGATGAATGAAAAAGAAAAACGCAACAATAATTAGATACTTGTTTTAATTCATGTTAATATAATTCTTTTTGGAATAAATTTATGCAAAATTATTAAAATATCAAGAATACAGTAGATCGTTAAAAATTATAAAGGAATACTTTAATAATAAGATTTTCGTCTCGTTTGTTATCTTATTTAAAGATAAATATAAAATAATTTGGTTTTTTTTACGTAATTTGGGTATACCTTTTCAGTAAGTAATCATATAAATTGCATTTGTCTTGAAATTATTTTTCAGTGGGTAAAAATAATTTTCAAAGCGAAAATGGTCTCTTGATGCTTTTAATATTGGAATATGATTTATTTTTAAAATGCACTTTTGCAACATTCCAACCAGAATCTTAGCAGTATCTTAGTATTCGGGTAATAAGATTTTAAAATCCTATTTATGTGCACAGCATATTGAGGCATAGTAAAATTAGGCTTATTCCCTGAATAAGAATCTAAGAAAACAAATGTAAGCAATTTGCATATTGATAATCTAAAAGCGACTTCAAAATGATAAACTAACATACTATTTTATCACACTAACATATTTTGCAAGTTATATTATCAAAACCAAAATGTGTACCAATCTAAATGAATTTTCACTTACGTATCTATTCACTTGGAGCGTACGTAAAGTTTAAAATAGACATCTTTATCAAAGACTCGCGTATCCACGCTTAGATTGGATTCGATTTGGTTTATAATTATAAAAGCGTGTACCAATTTATAATACTAAGATGACGTCTGACTATCTCAATTATAAATTATAAAAAAATAACAAATTCTGACGATACCAATAGTTAAAAAAAAACTCCAAATTTAATTAAAACCAAAAATAATGAGAATATATTATTTGTCTACTATTTATAGCCCAAGTAATAATGATTTTAGGCGATATGTATGTAACGATATCCTGATTTTTTTTCCTCAATTCATTTTGACGTCTAACATATAATTTACTTGGATGACTTAATTATAATTTTAGCTGTCAGCTGTCATATTACATCGCTATAACGATACGTATTAAACTCGGTCATTGTCTTACGATTATTTAACTTTGTTTGCAAAAAAATAATTGTAAATCATTTGAAAAATACCCTGTATATTTTAATTATGTCCAGAGGTATAGTTATACAGTGGAATTAATTCATAAATTAACATTTTTGTCTAGCAAGGACAGCGGTAGTAACCACTCGTCGCGAAGTTTTGTTTCGCAGTGTGATTAGTGGAGTTCATTGACGTCTCTCGTAGACGATACTAGGGGATTAGAAGGCCGCGTGTTCGTATCTGGTTCCGCCAAGCGAGTTAGAGTGAGACGGAAACAATTCCTGCCAAATTGTCGCATACATCTTTTGGTGGCAGGTGGTCATAATTGCCATATTCTAGTCGGACCGGCTGTTTGAACTTTTGAAGGTCGCAAAAAATTTAATGTTTAGATTTTAAATGTTATATCATTGATCGTAGTGTCTTGGTATCATAACTATTAGTGTTTGGATTGTATAAGTCTTTTTCATGTAAGATTTTGTTGTTTGGATGGTCTGGGTTGAAATCCTAGTTTAGACAAATATTTTTTTTTTTGGAATATTTCTATAATATGTGAAAACTGCGGCAATAGAGTAGTAGTATCTTTGGGTTTCAATATTTCATTTGATGACACGAGTTAATTCGTGTAATAAGGATCGTAAAGGTAACCGATATAAGATCATCACGATTGGTAAAGCTTAAAAAATAAAATTACATAGGTATATTTATATTTAGTTTAATATTTAAGAGTAATTCAATTAAAAAATACCTACACACTTATTTCAGATTTTAAAATATAAAAAGAACATAACATAACATAACTTCACGCCATTGTTACCCGAATGTGTAGGCAGCGGCTGTTAAGCCTTGTCTCGCCGTTATGTTTACGTCCCAAATGGAATAGGTGGCGAACCTATTGCTATACCGGGCACAAAGTTTCCAGTCATCGATATTTATCACACACAACTTTCCGAAAATAATTTCGAAAAGTCATTGGTGTGAGCCAGTTAGGGTTCGAACCACGACCTCTGGATTCAGAAACCGTGTGTTTGACCACTAGACCACCGAGACTGAAAAAGACTATAAAAAGAAATCAGTGTTTAACAAAACAAACGCTCATTCCCCTACTCACCCCTCCCCTATACGTTGGTGTGAAAATAGTCCTCGACGGAGTTTAAAGTTTCAGATGCTTTCATGCATTTTTAGACTGAAACACGAGCACTTCAAAATGGCATTTTAAAAATGAAAGAATTTTTAATACATGTATTTTTTTTTTATTCAGAATTCTTTGCGTAAACATCAAATATTTATATGTTTCGTTTCAAACTCGTCTCCATTCAAGACTGTTATTTTTACTCTAAGATATAAATATTTCGAATATGCTTTAAAAATGTCTCGGTGATCGAGTGGTCGAGCACACAGCTTCCGAATCAAGAGGCTGCGGGTTCAAATTCTGACTCACACCAATGACTTTTCGAAATTGATTCCGAAAGTTATGTGTGATAAATAATGATGACTAAAAACTTTGTACCCGGTAGGGCAATAGGATCGCCACCTATTCCATTTGGGACGTAAATATATCGGCGAGTCGAGGCATAATATAGCCACTGGCAACACCTTCGAATAGAAAAAGGCGTGAAGCTATGTTATATTTGTGTTGTTTTTGTTTATAAATAGCTACTTATAAAGCATTTTTTATTCTCTAGCAGACTTTAAAAAGCACCTAACTATCAACAGATTATAAACAGTATCTTTATAACATCTAAACAAACGTAAAGTGTCACTAATCAAACTTTATAAAACATATTTATTAAACAAAAAAAATAAAAGCCTTTTTGCATATTCCTGTTGAGGAACTGGTTCGTATCTTCGTGAGCCTAACGACCCAGAGTTGGAACGCAAAAAACTTGTTCAATTAACTAAAACAGTCTTACGTAACGCGGCCTTTGTGAAACTAGGACTTAAAAACTACGTCTTATAGACACAGCCTTATTGAATAACCTACTTTACTATTGTTCAGAATATTTTTATGAGTTCAAACCTTACAAAGTAAGACATAAATAAAATAATAATTGTAAATAAAAAGGCATTATGGTAGACATAATTCCTTAGTAAATTTCCTCCAGATAGAATACCTACACTTATATGAAAGATTCAATCAATTTATAAACTCTTGATAAAGTCTTATATGCAGATTATTAGAGATTTGTTTTTATTTTCACGCTTTTTAAACGGATGGTAAAATCTTCTCCTAGCATCATACGAAATATGGCGGACCGGCATTAGTGAAATGGGGTTAAACATACGTCCCACAAATATACTAACTACTACATCCGTCACTCAAATATTTGTACTCGTCATGTAATGAATGAAATTTGCGTTCCAATTTTAAACTTTTCTATGCCTATGTATGTAGTAGTTTAATCAAAACAAATATTTGCGACACAGACACAAATACTTTCAGTCGTTTGTGTCAAAGATAATGAGTTGTTCGCGACACGCTTAGTTCAATCTCATCTTATTAAACAGAATGACAAATTTGTATTCTGGCTGGTGTGCAAAATAAGCGGTGCTGACGTTGGTAAACATATTTTTTTTTGTTTCACACAACAAATCCCCTCTCTGTCACACTCTGCGGTTGATATACGCGTGACACTTGTCAAAAATAAATTTCGTGTTTATTTTTATTGGCATCTAAAAAAATCCTGGCACAACTTACATTTAAGTACGCAGGTGTCAAGAATACATATATACTTTTTTTGTAGGAAAACACAAACATTCTCAAATATTCATAGCTTTTGTATTATGATCGTATTGAACCTAGATTTTATAATACTTTATTTAAGTTGATTAAACGTAACCTATCTCTACTATAATATGGTTCTAATCAATAATGCTTAATACCGTAGATATCTCAGGATATTTCAAAATATATATTATTTATAAATCTCCATTTAATAAAAGGTTATTTTTTATAGAACATTTGGAAAAAAACAATCACAGATCAATGACCAGCAAAAATATCTAATTCAGACTAGATTTGATTTAACTGTCAATAAATTATTTAAACATGAATTTATTTACATAAATCTTTAAATTATTTAATGTAAATTAAATCTATAACCGCACACAAATTATTGGTTTCTTATTAATCATCGGAGAGGCTGAGATTCATCTGTTGAATAACTCTTAAGGTATCTCAAAATATAAAATAATTTTGAACTCTCCGCCCTCGTGATAAGATACAAATTTATACCTTCAGATGAAAACTTATAAAGTTTTCCTCTCATACTGATATAGTTAAAAGGTTTTCTTTATACCCTCACACCTTTAATTGAGATGGGTGTAAGCAGTGCCACGTTTCCTTGTGCCACAAACGTTGGGCCTTTTCAAAATCAGAAAAGATATTTAGTTTATATTTAGCCTCGGAAGCAAGAAATAAAAGATCGATATTTCTTTAAAAAAGTAGCCTAACATAACGTAACGTAGGAGTCACGCAGTTCGCTTCACGAATGGGCTGGCTCGACCGGTAAAATATCACGGCCTCTCGAAATATCGACGTAAAGTGGCTTTTGCCGCGTTTCGCTCGGTGAGAGAGCTATCCGGAGGCCCAACCCCTTTCCCCCACTCATTCCCATCACAGTCCCGACCCCGTCCATATCCTATAAGTAGGTAACAGTAAGGGCCGGCAACTCAAATGTAACACGATACGTGTTCAGTTGTCTATGGGTGGCGTTTGTTGCTCGCCATCAAGTAGGTAACACGCGTGCTGGTTTGCCCCCTATACCATAAAAAATAAAAATTACACCAGTTACTTCTAATAAAAGACAGTCAAAATCGGTCGAGTCATTTCAGAGATTATCTGGAATAAGCAAACAGACAGACAGATTTTTTATATATATATTCATATACATATTAATGTAATAGAAATCAGTTATTTCAATATTATAAACAGACACTTAGAATGTTTGTAAAGCCATAAATTCAGCAGAGAAGAAATAATGAATTTTGAATATACGTCCCACTGTGACCAAAGCTAGCTTTTGTAATTAAATTTATTGGTAGGCTTCTATTTAACCGGAAATTGATTATACCATAGATATTTATCTGTATTAATAAATTGAAAAATAATACTTATAATTTAGTTTTAACAACTTAAATTAAATTCAACTTGTTGTTCATACTAGGGTTCATTTCCTTTTTAACTTCCGGTATATATATGATGACTTCCTTAAATATTTTAATATGAATTTATGTTTTTTTCTTACAGATATCATACATAATCTTTTACAAATTTTTAGAAATTTATACTTAATAATATTGTATTATTAATTTATTCATATAAATACATATATAATATAATAATTGACTAAATATTAAAAAGGTTACATACAGATAAGTTCTAGTTATTTTTTTATTTTAAATGTAATACTATTTCTTGTAAAATAAGTAAAATAGAAAATAATAGATATTTGATGTATAATAATAATATAGTGAATATTATTAGAGAGAAGATTTTTTGTTTGTTTGGTTACATGTACATGCAAATCTCAAAAACTACTGTACCATTTTTTAGTTTTAGATTGGCAAATTAATTGACGTTTTGACTAATAAGTGTGGTAAACTTTTTTTAAAGGGTCCATTATAAAATTTAATTATAGCAATAAGAGAATAATTATAGGTAGTATCTCAGTAGAAATGATAGTTATAACTAACTTCCTACAGATCCACAAGAACATCCGGATTTATTTTTTTTCCAAGAATCGATATCATCAAAACTCGATATTTCGTATGTAAAAAAAAAACTATTTTAAGTTTGAAAGTGATTACGATAAAAATTATATTTTCTCTATCTACCCCATATACCTATGGGAAATAACCTTTTTATTTTCGATACGATAGTTAATAATCACCGTTTTGATATTTATGAGAAATATTGTGAAATAACTGTCAAAGAGTTTATCACTTTAAGAATCCTTTTAATTAGATAATTAAATCTTTTCTTATATGCATATTTAGTACTGATACATAATATATATATTAAAAAAAAACTATTTAATCTGTATCAAATAAAAGAAGCCGCACTATCAGTGGGTATGTATATATGTATTGTTATCTCTTTCTATCTTAATAAGATCGGATATTGGTAAAGAGAGATAGATAGAAAGTAGGCTGGTGCGTCTGTCGAAAAGGCTTTACTGCGATAACAGGTTTCGATGAAATGCTGCGGGACTGTAAACGTTTATTTAAAAATATTTAATATTTTTTTTATATTTTTGATGCAAATGGATTTGATTTTATGTAATTTATATCGCCAGTATATTTAGTAATACTTACGTATTTATAGTTTAGGTGATTCAAATATGAATATACACATAACTAGAAGGATTCTTTATATGTACCAAAACAAATGTTAGTTATTATACATTAAAATGTGAAATAATAATAAATAAACATTTTACAGTAATACGATATTTATTCATGATCATAAACAGCAATATATTTCACAAGCAAACATCTTTTAGTTAAAATGTCTGTCAAAATTTTACTTTCCCGTAAATTGATCCTATACAATGACAACACGATATTTCAATCATATCACAAAATAAATTTTAAAATTTATCCATTCATTATTTTTTCTTACCATATTTTTGAATTGGTGTTTAATAATCTGCATTTTATTAAAAACAACAAAAATTTAATATAACCAAATTGTAATTTTTTAAAATTATTATATGAAACAGTAAATAATAATCAGACAGAAAAATAGCGCCCCAAAAATAATACAACTACGTGCCGAAGCATTCGGTGGAGTTTGGAAAAGCCTCTGAGGATTTCAGATAGATGGCGTTAGCCTGCACATAATGGTTTTTGGTTCCCAATTTTCCCGCCGACTGTGTCCGCAGCACAATCCTAACTATTTAAATCTATTTTAGTCCAGAACTAGAAATTTGGAACTAAATTTGAATAAAAAAGCCTACATTTTTATAAAAATATTTCGTCGAAACCTCATTCCGATTAGAGGAGGTTTTTGTTTAGAATGAGTTAAACTTTATTATTACTGTCAGTAATTTTAACTTACTGACTTTAAATATTTAGTTTAATAGTAAAAAACATTTGTAATTCAAAGAATTATTGATGTACATTTAATCCACCTGTAGGATTTTTTCGTCAAGAAATATCCGACAGAATATAAGTTGTATACTTACATAAATATATATAATTTTGCATTAGTAATTATTTCATAAATATCTTAATATACGAGAATATCTATAAGAATATTAGCGAACTCTAATTTCCAAAAAAAATTCAATTCTATTATAAGAATATTCTAACAAGACAATATTCTACTTAGACAAAAAAAAAACTAATTAATCAAGCTTCTCCGTCAGTGTAAAATACTTAATAAAACGTTATTAAAATGCTATTCTTTTAATATTTTTCCTCATAGCAGTGGAATCAAACAGTGTTGCATAACGAAGGGATGTTTTGGGGTTGATGTCGTCATATATATGCGCGCACAACCTCCCGACGGAACTAAACGCGCATGCGCAAAAAACTAACCCCTATTTGTTAGTAAACACGACCTATTGTGTGGTCGATACTCTGCTGTACACTCTAGACACAAATAATATAAGATTTTATTAATAAAACCCATAGGATAGGTAATTACTTATTTACAATAGCAAGAAGAAATAAGTTAATTACATTATTTATGACCAGCTGACCCAGCGAACTTTGTTCCGCATCAAAAGCAATTTTTACAGCGTTTACAATTAAATCTTCATTATATTATGCATGAATTATACCTAAAAACCACCACGTTGACATCCTTTATCTATTAAAAAAAACGCATCAAAATCCGCTGCGTAGTTTCAAAGATCTAAGTATATAAGAGGACAGACAGCGGAAAGCGACTTTATTTTGTACTGTGTAATGAATACTTAGGCTTAGAATACCGCCACCCCATCTCTTCCCGTGGGTGTCGTAAAAGGCGACTAAGGAAAAAGCTAGAAGGATGGGCAGCAGCATTCTCTCTCAAGACAATACAGCCTACTGCGATCGCCAACCCGCCTGCCAAGCGTGGCGATTATGGCAAAAACCCCCCATGATTGAGTGGACCGGCAGTTGTGGCGCTCTATGGGGAGGCCTATGTCCAGCAGTGGACCTCAAAAGGGCTAATGATGATGATGATGAATGATATATACAATGAACGTGCCTAGGCCACAGGCCTCATTGCCTCAATTATAGACCATTCCTCTGGTTACGATAGGCCTCGATCAGACTTTGCGATATTTTTATACAGTCCACGAGGATTCGGACCCCATGTCCCCACAGTCTCAACCTCAAACAGCTCAAAAACATAATCACCTACAAAGTTTCTGTATTTGTGCCGATTGAGATTTTTATTTGAGTTACTTATTAGTTAAAACCTTCTCTACACAAAAAAAAGTCGGGTGAAATAGTTAGTAGTAGTTAATTGAATTTCGTAAGTCCTTGAAAGGTTTTTTTTTTAAGAAATTACTGGTTTAATGTATCTTTTAAACATGAATTATTATAATTATCTGGAAGTAGCATTCCGGATAGGTACCAATTTGGAACATGATTTAAAATATATATAAATACAAGATAAAAACTATGCTATCTTTTAAGTGTGATAAAATTGCACGCAGTGTGCAAAATTTTATTTAAAATCGTAACGAATAAAAATATATATATAGAACCTATTCTTAATGTGATAAACTGTATTTAAATATTGTCCCAATTTCTACAAAATATCTATAGTCTATGTTCAGTTTTAAATGCATCAATATATACATAAATACCTATACATTCATATATGCCAATCAACATACATATATACAAACATATAATAGTGTATATTTAATCTGTACGCACAGGAAACAACATATCTTTCTGCGAATATAAAAAAAAAACATACATTTACATACAAACAGTATTAGTAACCAGCACTCATGGCGAAATAACATTTCACTAATACGTGTTGAATGAACATATCAACAACCCCACTCGGCTACAACTGATTTTTTACAGCTGTTAAATTTCAAAACTGTAAACACCTTTAAGCATAGGGACTATATTTAACTATTTCAAATATATTAATTTTGTGTTTAAAATACTTAAACTTGACCTGGAAAAATAAATTGGTGTTGCTTTATACAGAGTACAAAAATCTCATCGCATAAATAAATAACATAACATTATTTAAAATGACTTCACAAGTATATGTATATTTGTTATTGGTATTGTACCAACTAAATGGCTGAACAGATTTTAATTTAGTTTATTTCAATTAGAAAATAAAATTTATCAAAAATATTTTGATGTAAGCATTGAGAAAATCTATTCAGCTCTTTGATGATTTATAGAACGTTTCAAATTCTTGTACCCAAACCTCACTGCTTACTATGCAATGGATTTGGTGTGAATATAAATTCATCAAGTATGTGGAAATTTTAATATTATAAAATTCACTATATAATATCATACACAAAACTTTTAATCTAATCTTTATTATAGAAAAAATAAATACCGCCGATAGAGTTATTTATGAGAAAAAAAAGATAAGTAAGTATCTCCTACCCACTTACTTAATAAGATGAAAAAAAATTAAAATATATTATTCACACATTACAGTATAACGTCATATCCGTTCAAAAATGCAACCAACAAAAATTATACAAACATATAAAATTCATAAAATAAATATTATTAACATATAAATAGTGCTATTAGTGTTGAGTTCATGATATCATTGACAGCTCTATGTATAATTCATAATTATTAAGTATTTATTTTAAGTACATATATATGTATAATTAGCTTGATATATTTCACAATTAAATATATTCTCACATATATTTGTCATTGTGTATAATAAAAAAAAAATTAAGTGTCTTTTATGGTCTCACGAAGTACAAAAATTTGATTAATAAATAAATATTTGTAAATAACGCTCTAATCATCCCTTTGTAAGTCGTAGAATTTTCTGTAAAATACACTATTTATGCGACTTCAAAAAGCAAAAGATTGTATGTTTCGCTGTATTAATTTTTTACTCTGTCTATTGCCATCATTTTTACTAATTTTAGCTTATGTTTATAGTTACGATTTAATGAACTGCTATAGATCGTTCACCCTATGCAGGAATTATTGGTGATATGATATGAAGCCCGTAAATGAACATATATCATAGAGATATCAAGCGGCGCCAACAACCTTCTTCAATATTCCTTATCACAATATTACTGTCTTATCCATTTAATAATTATTAGTATATATATATATATGTATATTGTGTAATATATATTTTTATATTTAACGGGACCTATACAAACAGAAATGGGTATTTTATCAAATTGATTGAAAGAAAAATCATTTATATACGGATATTTTAACATGTTAACTTAAAAAACCTTTTGAACTAATTTCGAAATGGCTGCTTCGAATCCAATACTTAACAGGTGATGTCTTGCAGATATCGTATCTACTAAGCTATTATATTAATATTATAAGCTGAAATATATAAAATAGAATTATAAGGACAGTGTGTCTCGAAAATGTTTTCGGAAGTTATATATGTGATAAGTATCGATGACTAAAAACTTTGTGCCCGGTGTCGGGCAATAGGTTTGCCATCTATTTTATTTGGTACGCGTAACGTAATGATTCAGCGAGTCGAGACTTAACAGCCGCTGCCTATACACCTCAGGTAGAAAAAGGCGTGAAGTTATGTTACGTTTACACACTAACGTGTTCCCTAATAATTATCAACAATTTTATTGGAAGTTTTTAGTGGATTTAAAGAATATTGCAATCTCGAGTAGGTATGACATATTGCAAAATACCATTTTTAAAATATTTTTTGCGTGATAACTGCCTGTTAAGTGTACTGATAGTGGGCATTTTGCAAGTGTGGAGACCAATTTAAACAACTGGGACATGTAACATATAATAAATATATAAAAAAAACGCTTTTCAATATGCAATATATTAGTTTTTTTGTCGATTTGTCTGGTTATTTACTTATTTTTACAGTATGTAATAATCATATGTCTTAACTACGTGTTGAACTTGATTAAAAATGCATATACTATACAGCGGCTAGGTACCTACTTTTATTTTCTTTACATAAAAAAACTCTACCATAAATTGAGTTAATGGACTTTCGGCATTTTCAAATACAGAGCATCATTTAATATTCATATAACAATATCTTGAATATTAAAAACGGGCGTGATTTAAAAATATCTTTATTTACATACGTTTCGTCTTTTAAGTGTAGTATGACTATTAAGTTATCATTATTATTTAGTCTCGGTGGCGCAGTGGTCGTCTTCTGATCCAAAGGTCCGGGTTCGATTCTTGACACTGGCTCACACGAATGACTTTTCGAAATTGTTTTTCGGAAGTTATGCGTGATAAGTATCGATGACTAAAAACTTTGTGCCTGGTATGGCAATAGGTTCGCCACGAGACGAAGCTTTACAGCCGCTGCCTACACCTTCGGGTAACAAAAGGCGTGAAGTTATGTTATGTATGTTATATTATTATTTACATATTTTGATAATAATTTCTTATTCAATGTCTAAATATACCAAAAGTATTTAGTTTACAATACCTACATTTACAATAATTTCATTTTGTACTTACGTAAATGAAAAATTTGCTAAAATTTAAGTTTTTTGTCAAGCTTATATTGTCAACTTAATACTTTCAAGAAAATAAGAGGATACGTATTCTGAATTAATAAAAAAAAAAACAAACACATAAACATGTATCAAATTATATAGGTATATATCTTGAAATAACATTTACAAATAGCTAACCCAGCATTATATCTACCCGCCAAATTAACCTTCTCACACAAGTCTTTGCTCTCCAAAGCATTGTGAAACAAACAAATACCGTTTCAGCCCCTTTATCCTCCTCCTACCACCCGTAGAGGGGTGAGTTGGTATAACAACGCCCCTACTGAACGATACTCAGTATTTCTTGATTACTCCAGGTCCTTTGCTGCACCAGGCCAAAGATCTGCATACGAATAGCCAAATTTACTAAATCACTATCTGATATAAGTAAATGACATCGATTTGATGAGACGATTGTCTTTGAATTCCGATGAAAATTTGATAGCTGACTGACGGATTCGACACTGGATCTTACTTACCTATTCGTCTCGAAAATACTTTTGCTGAGGGACGTGCTTTGCTTATGCTTGGCTTGTATAATTAGCTTGTTTTTTATATTTTTTATTTTTGTCTTGATATTTTCTATCTTCACCAAATGGAAGATGATACAGCATCCTAAGCTGACTAAACATTTCCAAACATCGTGGTAATTTGTATTTATTTTAAGTATGTTCAACTTTCTATCCCCTTATATGTTAGGATCTTTAAAAACTTCTTCTAAAACTCCGCAACCAATTTTGATGTGTTTTTTTCATTGCTTATTATTGCTTATGAAGCGAAACAAAGTTCGCCGGGACAACTAGTATAAATGTTTTCTGAATTTTGTTTTGATTGAAACTTTTATTATTTCTTTCTTCTAATAGGTTCCTAAATACCTACCTACCCTACTTGAATTCAAAATTGGAATGCCCTTGTTATTGTTGGTACCTAATTTTATAAGTGTTACAGGAAATTATTCACCATATAATACCTTAATTATGTTTAAGCATAATTACTTAATTCTGACCTTCATAAATTATCTAAATAATTTGCAAAAATGTATGTAAATAATTGTGATTGCATGTTATATGAAATATAAATGCAGATCGTTAAGGTTATTAAGTGTTTCAAATAAAAACCAAAAAGTTTTTTGATAACTTTTAGAAATATGCAAAAATAATATTCTCGGCGCATCCCATCTGCAGGTTGCCATCGGGAAGGGACAAATGCAATTTAAAGAGACTTAAAACTTGAACTGGGGAAGTCTTTGTATTATTTTGCGACTAATCTCAAATAAAAAATTCAAAATTCTCTCTCGCCATATCTAAGACGACACATAAAATTAGTATATTTTATACTTTTTGTGGTTCAATTATACAAAATTTAAATTAACAAATTTAACAAAATTTAAATAATCTATGTTTTGACGTTGAATGCAACTAGTACCTATTTATATATATATATCTATAGGTAAATATTAGCTAAAACCTTTTTAGAAAACACATCAAGAAATATCAACATCCCATTGACGTAGAAAACACAAGGATTTGACCAGTGTTCGATAAATAACTATAGAATTCTGTCCCCTAATACCATTCTGAACGAAATATCATCCCTATTTCACCCCCAAGATCTTTTACCTCAAACAAAAATATAAGGGTACAAAATCCTTTTCCATATTAACTAAATAAGAACTTGAAATATAAACTAAGCTAATTTGTTTATTTTCTTTTTGGAAGTTCATTTGACTTTCATTAAAATGAAAGCTGAATACTATCTAAAACTTGGGAGATAAATAAATAAAATAATTTAAATAAAGGCGATAAAATCCATAAGTAAGTTGTTCCATTGTTGGCCGCGCTAATCGTTTCACGGGTTGATGATGATTTTAATAAATAATATTTTACATAAAAACTAAAAATTTAGTATTTTTTATTTTTATTTTGTGAAGCATTTAAATACTTTTAAAGTTAATTATTTTATTGTATCAGTACCTAAGTATAGTGTTATCTATATATGAAATCAAATATTTTTGCGGGAATACCATATGGAACCTGCTGTGTTGGTATCAGATAGTAATTGACCATAAATTTTAAGCTTTAGTTAAGCAACACCGTAAGTATTATTATGAACATACATAAGTAAAACATATTATTTTAAGTATTATAGGTTTGAGATATTTAAATACAAAGGTAAAGCTGAATTATGAGATAATTTTGTATTCTTAATTAAAGCTTATTATTTTCGTAAATGTTGGTGTTTTCAAATACCCCGCTGGTTTAGCACGATGTATTTTGTCTGAAAAGTTTTGGATTCGAAATTGATAATGTATGGATTGGAGTATATTTACTAACTTAATTTTATATGGTATTAGTACATGTTAAAACTTATATATTATTACAACAAAAAAACGGGAAACTACACTTTTAATATTTTTGGTTCTACCCTTCCACATTCTTAAATTGTTTTCAAAATAACTTTTAAAATGTGAGAGATAAATAAATTGTAATTTAATCTGCTTATATGTTTATTTAAATTGACTACAAAAAGGTATACATTCGTAAGGTATTTTATTTCCGAATCTCTTCTCGTGAACATTTAACTGTTAAAATATATTCATGAGTTTTCTTAACAGAGTGACATGTGAAATTACTTTACATTATCATTTAAAAATATATACGTAGAACATTGGTTGTACACGCGACTAAGTCTTGTTTGAAATAAATAAAAATGATAAAAAAAACTCCTGTCGAAATGAGTGAACTCATTACAGTGATTATCAGAAAAAGAACAAAAATTGTAAAAAGATTATTTAAGTATAATAACTGTTTATATACTATCCATATGCATATTATTTAATAATAAAGGTTTTGGAGGTGAGGTTTTGATTTCGATTCCTATTACAAACAGACATCCCAATTTTAAGGTTGATTCTCAAAGGTTTAAAGAAATAATTATACAAATAAATAAACATCCCCATTTTATTTATTTGTATAATTATTACATAAGAAGTTAAAACCTTTGTTGATAAATGACGACAATTGACCATTTTCTGGTTTACAAATGTACATCAGAATCTAGGATACAATTGTCCATCTTTTAGTTTTTAACATAACATAACTTCGCCCCTTTGTTACCTGAAGGTATAGGCAGCGGCTGTTAAGCCTCGTCTTGCCGTTATATTTACGTCCCAAATGGAATCGGTAGTGAACCCATTGCCATACCGGGCACAAAGTATTCAGTCATCGATATTTATCACACATAAGTTCCGAAAACAATTTCGAAAAGTCTGTTATGTTTACGTCCCAAATGGAATAGACGGCGAACCTATTGCCATACCGGGCACAAAGTTCAACTATAATATTATTTTGATTGACGTCTTAATATGGAGATCTTTAAAATTATTTAATCATTAAATAACGCTGTTAAGTTACATTTAAAAACTATATAATACTCTGGAAAAATGAGTTAATTTATGTAAATATTTCTTGTTTATTTGCACCCCTTTTTCCGGGCATAAAACCTCATATACACTGAATGTAAGGTGAAATAAGTGCGGCCAGACAGCACGGTCTGTTGCGTCAGCATCTGGCCCCACCCCAAATGCATTCCTACCCTTAGACGTCGGAACTGCTAAACAAGTCTGAGTGGCTTTATAGTGTTGTATGGTACAAGTTATAAGAAAAGAAAAAGATTTTCCAAGATTGCTGGTAAATTAATTCGTTTACCTAAATAAGTACTAACAAATGAAGGAACAATATTATTATTTGAATTTTTTTTCATGTAAAAGATAATTTTGCCGATATAAAAATCTTGACACATGATTTCCTAAGATGTATATATTTAATTTGTATATAAAAGGCGTCATAAAACGTTATATGCAAATTCTAAAATAATAATCATAAGATTATTATTAGTTAACCCAATAAAATGGTTTTCTCACATATATGGAAAAGGTGAATGAAATTGTATATCTTGGATGCGCTTTTAGCAGGGATGGAAGGTACACCGCGGATGTAAAAAGATGAGTGGCGATAGGAAATAGCGTAAATGGAGCATTGGGCAGATTCCTGGGCGTAAAAAATATTAGCAGAAAAGCCCAGCTCCCAATCCACAATGCAATACTGATCCCAACGCTAACTTATGGAAGCGAGAGCTGGGTATGGCAGAGTGTGCATAAAAGTAGGATATACGCGGTCGAATAAGGGCATTGCGCAAAATCTGCGGAGTGACCCTCGCTAACCGCGTCGAAAACAAGCTCATAAGGAAGGATGTCGGATTAAAAAAGAGTATCGGTGTAAAAGTAAGAAAGGGCATGCTCCGATGGTATGGACATGTAGAAAGGATGGACGATGATGCAAGATTGACTAAGCAGATATACAATGCAAAAGCGAATGGATATAGGAGTCGAGGACGGCCAAGACACACATTCCATGTCCAAATAGAACAAGTTCCGGAAGAAGGTGATGTTAGGAGCCTCAAAAATCAACGTGCGTGCATGAAGAAGAAGAGAAGAAGACAAGAAGAGTTATGAAAGTCAACGAAGCGAGTGAGGTGTGTAAGAATTGTGCCTTATGGCGCTCCGTTCTCTCTACCTACCCGGCAAGTGATTTGGCGTAAAGTTATGTATGTATGTATTTAATTATTTACTGATAAAAATTACCATAATAAATTTTTTTGATATTCATACTTCAAATTAGTTTTAGTCTCAGTTCAATTTCAGTTTTATTTACTGTATAATTGAGAAGTACATATATGAAATTTAAATGCAAAGTGGTGGTAACCATTTTAAGCTTCAATTTTACTATTTCTAATTAAAGGTAAAGCCTACTGAATTAATCTTTTAATTACAAATGGTAAAGTTAAAACTAAATTAGTATTCTTTTTTTTACGGGATAGGAGGGCAAACGAGCAGGCGGGTCACCTGATGGTAAGCAACCAACGCCGCCCATGGACATCAGCAACACATATCGTGTTACTGTTGCGTTGCCAACCTTTAAGGGATAGGGGATAGGAAAAGATGGGGTAGGGGGTGGGCCTCCGGGTACCTCTCTCACCGAACGAAACGCGGCATGAGCCACTTTACGTCGGTCTTCTGTGAGGTCGTGGTATTTCACCGGTCGAGCCGGCCCATTCATGTAGCGAACTGCTTGGTTCTACCACTGAAAAAAGCCGATTATTCCCGAAAACTAAAAGCTTATAACTTGCAAACTAGTACAATTTAGTGTTAAGTCTTTATTCCGTACTATGAAGGGAACAGTGGAGTGGTTACATATAACGTACCTATTTAAGTAGAGTATTGAACGGGCGGTCAGACGTAGAACCTTTTGAGGAAATGTTCTAGAAACTACTACCTTCGAGGGACAAACACTTTACAGAGATAACACATTGATGGTATGTGGTAGGTAATTTCTTACCTTTGTAAATTACGTTTACAAAACTTTGAAAAGAATAAAAAATAGTTCACATTTTTTACCTATGACTGTACTGCCACTGATGAATAATAAGACATATTGTAGTCTATTGTTGAGAATATGTGTTAAGATTGTATCTAAGTGATATTATAATATAACTTCATGCCTTTTGTTACCCGAAGGTGTAGGCAGCGACTGTTAAGCCTCGTCTTGCCGTTATATTTACATCCCAAATGGAATAGGTAGCGAACCCATTGCCATACCGGGCACAAAGTATTCAGTCATCGATATTTATTACACATAAGTTTCGAAAACAATTTCTAAAAGTCATTGGTGTGAGCCAATATCAGGATTTCAAGCCGTACCTCTGGATCAGAAGCCGTGTGCTCGACCACTGGACAACCGAGACTATGTAAATATGTATTAAACATAGGAATGTCTTTGTTTGTTGCGTTTTCACACCTAATCTACTAAAAGTTACTAAAAATCTTGTACTTTTCTATGTTAAATTCGGGTTGATTAAAAATTTCAATATTTTATAATTAAAATAAATTAACAAAATAATGTATTCTTAGCGTCGAGATGTTAATTAAATTCTCGTGTTAAAATATCAACCCTTGTCTGTTATTTACAAAATTTAATTTTGTTGTTGTGTTTCTTAATTCAAGACTTGGCCATAGTACAAATTAAATTACGAGTCTTAATACTGGTACTGTTCATCAAATAACCAAATATAATACAATTCAAGCGTCCCTCTTACATTTTAACGGTTTGATAATACGAATCTGTTTAAAACATCTGGGCATCTTTAGTGAAAGCCAAGTCAAGCATGAGCTCGAACTGCCAAGTAGGTATTTCAATTTGAATACCGCACTGATTTTAGAAATAATTATTAATCTAAAATACTTAATTTAATTTAATTAATCATCAATTTAAAATATTTTTACCAAGTCTCTTTTTGATTGGTAAGTAGTTTTTAATTAAATTACCAAAAGAATATAAAATGTTAATGGCACAAAATTGCATCTGTTTATGTGTAATTTTAATAAAATCGATATAAGGAAATCGTTTGGTTATTAAAATTAATATCCTAGATATTATTATATACTAGATTATTATACTAGATATTTACTTATTTTATATTTATAAGATCGTGGGAACATATTCCCTAAGGAATAGGCTTTAATCCACAAAAGAAAACAGTGATTCCTCCAACCAAATTACACTTTTCCTCTTCCAGATGTCCCAAGTTCGAATCTCGGGTCAAATCATGACTTTTGGCAATATATGTCGAATAGATATTGATGATTAACAAAATTTTGCCCGATTATTGACAATCAATTTTACAAGCTACTAAAAAATAATCCCGCGTCTTGAAGCATAATTGACGCCCTCTGTACTTTACTGGTATTACTGGGGTGAAGTTACAAAACAGTATTTTTGTTACATTAACACGTATATACAACATGTAATAAAAAATAATTGTTTACTGATCCAATTTTATCATTGAAAAAGTGTCAATTCATATATATGTAACTGCAAAAGTGTGTAAATTTTTTTAAAATTAAAGTTAAAATAAATGAATGATTTGAGTATCTACATATGGTTCAGTGACCATATAAAGTTAAAGCCATCAACCAATAATTATTATAATATGTCCAAACGAATTATTTGTAAAATATACCTACAGGTATATACGCCTAAGTGACGGTATTGGTTCCGTGTTCTTAAGATTTAAAAAAAAATGGTTGTCATTTCCATAATTCGATGCATATTATTATTATAAAAATTGTGAATTTATTCGCAATCCCCGAGGGTCAAGCTTTCATAAAGTAAGCTTTTGTATGTACATGTGTCAAACAGCTGGCCCTGAAACACGCTTTTGAGATAAATATCGGATTATATTACATTTCACGCTGAGACCCGTACTGGACATATCAGAATTTAATTTGAAATTCAATATTATCTTATACCTGCATTTATTTTTTTTTACCTTATATATTTTTAATTTATTTACAAACAATTATTTTATATATGTACCTACGTAAATGTATAAAAATATGACCGATTTTTTTTTCACATAAATAATCTTATATGTATTTTTTTAAATTTAAAAATTAATATCCTATTATTAAAAAGGATAAAACTTAATTAAAACCTTAAACGTAAAAACGTAACATAAGAATAAGTATTAATACAAAATTAAAAAAAAAACAACGCTCAAAATGTTGTCGGCCATTTTCAAATCGTGTTCTATCGGCATTCGATTTTTAAATATGGTGCCGAGTGCGTCGAACCCCAATGCCCCAAATCAATGGCATGATACCATCGTCCATCATAACCTGACCTTTGACGTTCCCATTTTGTAAGTTTTTGGGTTCTTCGAATCAAAACCAGTCGGGAGGGGTGGTATGCCAAGTTATATTGGTTGTCAGGTGGCTCGAATCAGCCAGCCCTTGAGAGTGGGGACAGAACGGTACCACGCGAGGGATTGTCGTTGTCAAATCTATCATGCATTTTATTGCCGGGAGGCTTAAAGCGGACCGCTTACATGCAACTCTTATTTCGCTGTTTTCTTATTTTGTTACAATAATATTGGTAATTTTGTTACGTACCGTTAATAATGATAATTCTTTGAAATTGGAGAAATCTTTTTATCATTTTGCATATTTATCTCGAGTTTTATATATTATTATTTTTTTTTCTTTTTCCATTCGTAATTATTTTATTAGTGGGTATCTAGGTAATTATTGTATTACTAGGTAGAGTCCACAGACTTGTAGAATCTCTAATAATTACAAAACAATTCGTTATATATTTGAGCGCTATTTTTAATATTAAAAATAATAAAAGTAATAAGAATATAAGCCCTATCACGAAAATAGGACTCACTCTTCCTCAGAAAATTACAAAATCAACTCTGAAAGAGTCTCGGCGGTAATGATCTAATTTTGTTCGGAACGTAATCTATTTTACAAGGCAAAATCCTTGTTCCCAATCTGTTAAATATATATATATATATCCGAAATTAGATTGTTTATAAACTTCCTCTCAAAATTCGGATTAGTCACGTTCAAGAGTTTTGGTGATGGCGTTATCAGAACTTTAGTACTTAACGTTGAAATGATTCCTCGGGAAGAGACGGGAGAATACGTAATCTTGGTTTCATATACATTTCGCATATTATCGCAAATCCTTCGTAAGATCGGAGGTCGGATCAGGAATATTGGTACGACAACGTACATGACAATTCCGCAAATACTGTCATATTTTACCAAGATTTTCTTGTACAGGAAAGAGAGTCAGGCATAGCGAGTCTCAAAGTAAAATATACCCGAGTTTAATAGGAAAAAGATTTATATTAAGGTTATTTTTGTCTGGGCTTAAAACTTTTTGGGTCTCGGATAGCGTAAATAATAAATTTTCATAGACAAAAATGTTAAATTTCACTCCAAATTAGAGACAATCTTTCGTAATTTGCATATTTCGTATATTTAAACTAACGGACAAGTTTAGAAATTGCCGCTTTCACGGTCTCTGTTTTCAGAATCTTTTTGTAATGTCTTCAGAAATACACTTTTTAAAAAATTAATCTCATATTTTATTCAATAAAGCTTTTAAATGGTATCATTTTGAATAGGAATATAGTTATATATTTATTTCATTTAAATATACAACAATTTGTAAAGTGCACGTGGGCGATTTTACATTTACGCTTTTCAATACAACTCTTTATTTATTACGTTGAATGAAACTAACTCAACAATATATTATACAGTTCATGTCAAAATCCGGAAATATGTATATTTATTTAATATGAATAGTACAACATGTCAGTTTGTACAGTACATTTAAAAAGCAATAAGGTTAATAATATATTCTCACGAAAAAGGCTATTTACGTCGGGTATGTGTGTCGTCAAATTGCCTTGCCTTATCGGCACCCCCACAGTCTTATTACGTGTCCAATTGCAACTGTTTTGTTGTAATCAACGTTTTTATTGCAATAAAAAGAATAATCATAATAGTACTGCGTGTATTATTGCTAAGAAAAATGTTTGTCTTTACGTGTCATGTATATATATATATACGTGTCTTTATATATTGTGTTATATTTGACAAATACAGTTAGCACGTTCGCCAAATATTGTGATGGGGGACACGGCAAATACATGGCAAAGCAAGGAAAGGCAAGGCAAGAACAAACATTGGGACTTATTGCCAGAAAACGTTGTTTAGGTACATTTATGTGAAATTACGCTGTCGTTACAGAAATGTTTGTCTTACTTCTACGTGACTAAGGCACGTACGAAACTTATCGCTCGTAGTACACAGTTCTGTGCAAACATGGCGTTTTTATATATTTTTATTTAGTTTTGGCATTTTTATTCGCATTGCTCTGATTGTGTTCCCGTATGATTATGATAATATAAAAAAAAAAACATTCAAAGGTCTAAAGTCTAGTTCACACTTGACACGATGATTTCAATGTAAAAATTAATAAATACCGATAAAATTAGTCCTATTATCCTGACACTAGCTTACACCAATGACTTTTCGGAATTGTTTTCGTATGTGAGATAAATATCGATGACTGAAAACTTTGTGCCCGATATTGCAATAGGTTCGCCACCTATTCCATTTGGGACGTAAACATAACGGCGAGACTAGGCTTTACTGCCGTTGCCTACACCTTCGGGTAAGAAAACGCGTGAAGTTATGTTACGTAAAATTGTAATAAAGTAGAGTTGTAAGAGCCACTACCGACTCCTTTGAGTAGAAAAATGTTTGTTTTTATTTAAAAAAAATCATAATTAGGTATAATAAAAAAAATATCAGTTATCTTTTAGAAAAGTGTATATTATGTAAGATATATCTTGGATATTTAAGTATCTTCGAATGCCCTGGGTTCAAGTTTATGTTCAATAATTGTTTTAAATGATGGATTTAGCTATTTTATCAAGTACCTACCTAGTTAAGATGTGTAAGAATTTTCATACTATATTTTTCTACATATTTGGGACTGGTTATTATATAATCTTAAAAATCTAAGATAACCTACTTAAATTATCGTGATATAATATTTATTTAATACATATAAGTCACTTCCAGACTATCAAGCCATTTTAAATAAAAAACATCTTATCAATATACACTCTCACTTATACACACATACATACATAACTTCACGCCAAATCCCTTGCGGGGTAGGCAGAGAGAACAGAGCGCCACAGGGCACGATTCTTACACGCCTCACTCGCTTCGTTGAAGTCAACGAAGCGAGTGAGGCGTGAAAGTTCATAACTCTTTTCATGCACGCGCGTCGATTTTTGAGGCTCTTAACATCACCTTCCTCCAGAACACGTTCTATTTGGTCATGGAATGTGTGTCTTGGCCGTCCTCGACTCCTACATCCATCCGCTTTTGCATTGTATATCTGCTTAGTCAGTCTTGTATCAACCATTCTTTGTACATGTCCGAACCATCGGAGCATGCCCTTTCTTACTTTTACACCGACACTCTCTTTCACTCTCACTTATTCCACACAAAAAGCTTTAAAATAACAAATTCTAACAAAAATATCGTCAAAAGAAAGCCATTTAATAATTTAACATGAAAGCAATAAATCTTACCTCATATTGTAACACACAGTGACCGCAACAATAAAAACAATTATAGGTAAGAAAGCAATCAAAATTAACTTTCCAACAATTGAAAGAAAGCGATAAAAATACACTTTCCAACAATAACACTCAATAATCACAATAAAACATCTTCGCTGTATCACCTGTAATTTTTAACTGGTCCTTGGTACACCTTAAAAACATACTAAACGCTATTGTTTAAACACGGAAGGGTTTATTTCTTGTTCTTGTTCTTTTTTATGCTCTAAATTTTTATGGCGTTTCGCTTTAATTCTTAAGAAACAACCAAACAATACACTTTCAGTTTCTTTATAAATTTCAAACAATAGCAAAAATAAGGTGTTTTTTGATTGTAAAAACAATGTCATTGGTTTTGTGCAAGTATTGTTTAGTGTTTTTTTTTTTGGATTGCACGTGATTTAAAGTATCAGTTTGACGTTCTAAGATTGTTCTGCATCAGAACAAAAAAAAGTTTTGCTAAGCAAAAAGTTTAAAGTATTTTTTTCTTTTTTGAACCAATAAAAAGTTTGAATAATGCTCAATGGTGTCCCGATAACCCAGTTATTTGTCAGTCGCGTCATCCACTACATTATTTTGTATACACTACTACTATACTAAAAGCTTGAAGTTACAGTAAAATATGTAGCAGAATAATAATAAACAATGATTTATCTAATAGTACATATAAAATCAGGCGTACTATTTGCCAAATAACCACACCTTATTCAGAAAGAAATGTCTCCGCCAATCCAGAAGAAGACGAAAACAATAATAAAATAATAATTTATAAGACAGTGCAAATAATATACATAATATATCAAACTACATTCAGATATTCTTATCCATTCCATTGATGTAAGGAAATAATATGAGAAAAACAAGGATTTGCCGAATGTTAAAAGGAAAATTATGCTTAGGATGATACGTTACAGTATTCTTCTGACAATATTTTGATCTTATCTCTCATATCCTATGTATATATATTTGGTAAATCTTCAAGGTTCCCATCAACTAATGCTGATGAAGTCAGCAACGAAATGCTCTCACGTAATTTAGCAAAAATGTTGTAGCAAGACAGAGATACTTAATAAATTCTCTATCACTGTCTGACAACTGACCTATCTATCTATAAAATTCTGTAACTTTTATAATTTATTAAACTTATATAATTTTATGACTTATATACTTATATGACTTTATTTTCAGGTTATTTATTATATATATATATATATATTTTACATCTAAAATATTATCGTCAATACATCAGATGTTTACTTACCTAAGCAATATTCCAAGCTGACCAATGACCATATTTTATCATATAGACAAAAGTCTTGGTTATTCGCTTGTAATACAAGGATCTCGTATACGAATTGAAATTTAAGTAATGACTATTTAAATGGTGAGAAAAATTGATGAATTTTCAATTTTCCAAAATTTTAATCCGCTAAGAAATATTTACCTGTGTCTACACCATGAACTATGTGAAAATAAAAATATTAACAGTAATCAAAGTGTGTCAAATAATTAATACCTATATATTTAACTGAATCGATAAGTTTCTATTGATCAATACAAACTAAATTAAAATGGTCGTCATGTCCATGAGAACACAGCCTTTTCCTTATTTCGATGAGAATGAAGGCGTGGAGTATAATTTGTTTTTTTTTCTTTTAACTAATTCATGGCTCAGGTACGTACGTACGTGAGTCCAATAAAATCGTAAAATTATATCAAATATCCAATCGATAGGTATAAAGATAATATGTATATAAATGTGTTTTTAGTGTTCCATCCTAATTGCAATATCGATGTTTTAAAATCGAAATTTTTAATGATTTTGCTTAAAACAAAATATTGCATTTAAAATTTACTTATTTCTCTAAGAGGTACTTATATATGTCGCATAAATATATAACAATTTGTCTCTATATTATTTATTGAACTATTTTAATAAGGAATGTTTAGTAAAGTTTAAGTCATATTTTATGTAATTATTTAAATTTTTAACCAAACATCTTCCTTACTAATAGAACCGTACTAATTAGGTAAGTGCTAAATGAAAATTTGACATCTGATCTAAGATATTCCACAAATATTACCAACAAATACTCAAATCTAAAAAATATAATCTGGGAAATATAAGCTACGGTTACATTACATACATACATTATTTACAATTTTTAATTAAATATACATCCCCCAACTTTTATCTGACCAACTATCCGTAGTTTAAATTATATAGACACCATAGTACCTAATGATTGGACCGATCTAATAATTTAAAACTTGCGTTATGTCCGAAGAATTTTAAATAGATGTCAGTTATAAATTTAAGATGTACTCATACATATAAGTAACCAAGTCCTTTTAATATTCTTGATACGATGTGTTCCGAAACACGAAACAATCATTTATAAATTCTTCTAAACAAAAGCCGCCTCACAAGGTTGAGAAACATTTTTTTAAATAATTTATTATACTACCCGCCTCTACAGGAAAAAATGTTGTACATACTATTTATTTATATGCCTAAATGTCTTATTATTTCTATCTTTATATATATACTAAAATATTATTCACAATCTCGATGGTCTAGTGGTCGAGTACACGTGAATCCAGAGGTTCGAATCCTCACATTGGCTCACAGCAATGACTTTTCGAAATTAATTTCGTTGGTTATGTGTGATAAATAACGATGACTAAAAAACTTTGTGCCCGGTATGGCGATAGGTTCACCATCTATTCCATTTGAGACGTAAACATAACGGCGAGACGAGGCTTAATAGCCGCTGCCTACACCTTCGTGTAACAAAGGCGTGAAGTTATGCTATGTTATATATATACTAAAATAGTTTTAATCGAAGATAAAGTGTTGTATATATCTAATTAATTATATATAACCAAATGATTATGTACTATTTATGTTTATCTCTTACATATATCAACTCTAAATTATTGGACGGCCAATGGGCCTAATTAACTATGTGGAATGGGTTGAAGATATTTTAATATCTCAAATTCCATACAAAAATTCGACTTATGATAAGGCCTCGGCATTTCTTAGATAGATTTAATAAAAACCATTTAAGAAACAGTTTTGTGATAACACAATCGCAGTGCCGACTATAAATTGTTGAATTATAATACTTGTATATTTACCTGAAACACGCAATACTTAGAACCTTTCAATATCAGTATACAGTATTCTTATATACTAGATAATCAAGGTTAGTAAATATACAGTAGGTAAATGACTACGCCTGTATATAATTTATACTATGGTCAAATTTCAGTATGTAAATCATTTGTTACAAATGTCTACCTATTTACTTTGAATATATCTGCCTAATATTGATTCGCATAACGATACCATTTTATATGAAAGATTTTAATAGAGAAAATATTTAAAAGTTTTATCCCCAATTTCAAACACAA
Organism: Euproctis similis; assembly: GCA_905147225.2. Taxonomy (NCBI): domain Eukaryota; kingdom Metazoa; phylum Arthropoda; class Insecta; order Lepidoptera; family Erebidae; genus Euproctis; species Euproctis similis. Next base: position 15,382,375 of record LR990108.1, on the reverse strand, counting down.
CTCGTTTAGCTTTAGTAAATTGATTGAGAAGATAGCTTGAGAATATAGCTAGCTATATTCCTATTTACTGAAGCCTATGACAATACACGTGTAAGTGGAATTTCCTTTAATATGTACAATCATAAAAAAAAACAAACAGACAAATATTTAAACGATCATTTCACTGGAAGACCAGTAAAGAAATTTTAATTCATCTTCTTATAGAAGAGACAATTAAGTGAGAATATATCCGCATGTAACATAACATAGTTTCACACCTTTTCCTACCCGATGGTGTAGACAGTGGCTGTTAAGTCTCGAGTCGCCGTTATGTTTACGTCCCAACCAAGCCAAGCCATACCGGGCGCAAAGTTTTCAGTCATCGATATGTATCACATGTGACTTTTGAAATTAATTTCGAAAAGACATTGGTGTGAGCCAGTATTCGAACCCACGTCCTCATTCAGAAGGAGGATGCACGGTTTTCTAACACCTAGTACCTATACATTACTAAAGCCCGAATACTGAACCGCCACTCAAATATATAAGCGCTACTTGAGCGTTTAAGTAGCTGTCACATTACACAGAATACGTGAAATTTGAGCAGTAAGTAGCACTTTATTGATTGTCAGATTTGAGTGGCGGTTCAGTATTCGGGCGTAAGTGTTAGAAAACCCAACAAATGAGCAAAAACAAATTATCACAAAGGTCATATATCAGCAAATATTATTTAGTAACTACAATATCCATCATATATAACGAAATACATAGCTAGTATGAAACATTTAGAAACTCGAAGACTTGTGCCAAATTGGACAACAGCCAATATATAATAATATATATATTTATATACGTCAGAACTATGAGGAAAATGAGTGGGACTAGCCTGGTTTGCTCAATTCTACTACGTAACATAACATAACTTCACGCCTTTTGTTAGCCGAAGGTGTAGGAAGCGGCTGTTAAGCCTCGTCTCGCCGTTATGTTTACGTCCCAAATGGTATAGGTGGCGAACCTAATGCCAAACCGGGCACAAAGTTTTCAGTCATCGATATATATCACACATAACTTACGAAAACAATTTTGAATAGTCATTGGTGTGAGCCAGTGTCAGGAATCGAACCCGGACCTCTGGATCAAAAGCCGTGTGCTCGACCACTGGGCTACCGAGACTGGATTGGAGGAATCTACTACTATTATTATAATTATATTAATTCTACTAATCTCAAAATAACACGCCAAATCCCTTGCGGGGTAGGCAGAGAGAACAGAGCGCCATAAGGCACGATTCTTACACGCCTCGCTCGCTTCGTTGACTTTCATAACTCTTTTCATGCACGCGCGTCGGTTTGAGGCTCTTAACATCTCTTAACACATAAATATTGTTTATTCTTACAGTAGTAGAAGGTAATATATTTAAATACCCTACATAACTTCTTACTTTAGGTAACAAAAGGTGTGAGGTTATGTTATGTTTTTACCCTATATATGTATCTAAATATGAAACGTCTATTTTTTTGTAGATTAAAAATAATAGTTAGATAATACTGTTTATAAAATTTAAAATTAGACTTTTTTTTGGTATTACTGAGTACAACCTTAAGTCTTAATAACATTTGAATTTATAATATCTTTGGTAAAATGTACATTTTATATTCTTATAGATAAAATATTATAATTAAAAGTTATGCTCCTTGATTTATATAAAAAAGGAGTTGAAACAAAATGCCGTTCATATTGAAGAAAAAAAATCTTATAAAACTAAAATCTTAATTATTATGTATCTTTAAATAGGTCTATACCTACCTAAAAATATTCATTTAATAGTTATATGAATAAATAGACGAAAATATTTCGTCATAAATGTTTCTTTTTTTATAGTATAGGAGGGTAAACGAGCATGGGTCATCTATGGTAAGCAACTACTCACCGCCCATGAACACCGTTGCTGTCCTTTAAGGAGTAATAGTAAGGGGAAAAGGGATCGGGCCTCAGGATACCTCTCTCGCTAATAGAAACGCGTCGCGAGCCACTTTACGCCGATATTCTGAAAGGTCGTGGTATTTCATCGGTCGAGCCGGGCCATTAATACAGCGAACTGCAGGACTCTCCCACTCTCATAATAATTTTATCTATAGTTTTGTTTAAAACTATAGATAAAATTAAGTTGGTGTTTTTCTACGTATGTATTATAAGTTTGTATTTACAAAAGAAAAGTATATATGTATTAATATCCGTTATCTAGTATCATTAGCTCAAGCAATTTAGTTGCTTAGCTTGGAACTAGAGGGCGCTGTGTGATTTGTGTCCAAGATATTATTATTTTTTAAACTATGTTAACGTAACATATTTTCTTTATACATATATTGGTACCTATTTTATATAGGAAAAACTAATATAAGGCGTAGTATATTGTTTGTATATGTACCTAAATATTCTCATTGAATACTTGTACCAATGTTGCACGTGCCTACTTAAGAAGCTAAATATTTGACAACAGTAACTGTGAATTTAGGACATAAAAACCGTCCTAAATTATCACCATCGGCCATCTTTAATTTACAAATACTCACAATAACATAAACTTTGATGATACAGTTTGAATCAGGCCATAATCTACAGTTTCTAAAATTATAACATAGCATAACTTCACGCCTTTTTTTACCTGAAGGTGTAGGCAGCGGCTTTTAAGCCTCGTCTCGCAGATATATAGCCACACCGGGCACAAAGTTTTCAGTCATCGATATTTATCACACGTAACTTCCGAAAACAATTTCGAAAAGTCATTGGTGTGAGCCAGTGTCAGGATTCGAACCCGGACCTCTGGATCAGAAGCCGTGTGCTCTCCCACTGGACCACCGTAACTTCTAAAATTATCTTACATACATACATAACTTAACGCCAAATCTCTTGCGGGATAGGCAGAGAGAACAGTGAGAGAACGGCAGAGGCACGATTCTTACACAACTCACTCGCTTGGTTCAAAATTCTCTTAATTTAAAAAAAAGGTATTTTTGAAACAATCATAAAGAATAGTTCTGTGTGAATATAAGTATTATTTGTTTGCTGGTAATTTTATTTTTCTCTGACAAACCCTATTATTAAAGTTAAGTACTTACTTTACTGTACTGTACAGTGTAATATATTATAGTCATTATACACAACATATTCATCTACTTACAATTATTATGTTACCTACTAATTAATAAGATAACCCTAAACATACATAAATACATTTTTTAAATATTATTAGACATTTTATACACATAATGATGCAATTAAGAAATAACAACTTTTAGACTGTTCTATACTTTTAAAGAGTACAATTTAAGTAATAAAATAATATATTACACTGTCAGTAAATAATTATAATATTAAAAAAAACCATAAAAACATAATTTCAGGCCTCTTACAACGCGAAGGCGTCAAGCCTCGACTCGTCGTTAAGTTTTCATCCCTAATGGAATAATAAGTGGCGAACGTATTGCCATACTGGACACAAAGATTTCAGTCATCGATATTTATCACAAACATAACTTCCGAAAATAAATCGTAAAGACATTGTAGGGGTATGGGTATGAGCCAGAATTAAAATCCGCAACTTTTTGATTCAGACGCGGGGTGCTCGACCACTAGACCTATATTATATTAATTCGATATAAATACGAAAATGTTCACGGTAAGCGATTGTTGATAATAGTTCTTCTATTTAAAATTTCAATTTAAAAAAGCCATCCCAAGTTCAAAGCAGACACTGTTCCACAGCATCCATTACCAATTGGCTGGCAGCCAACAACGAGTTGGTTTTCTTCTTAGTTTTAATATAGAAACAACTGGTATTTAACAAGGTAACTTGTTACTCAATAACTCTACATCTTCGCTGAAAGCACACCATTGTTTTCAGTCTCAACTAACAACCGCGTCTTTGAAATTTTCACTGTAATATTTTCACAACAAACTATTGACGTCTCTATAGCTTTATGGGTTACGGAATCGTTTTAACGTTCAGCTACTCAACTCTTTTTGTGTTCCTACACTCTATGTAGAGCTACTTCTTATGTTTTTTTTCTTTTAGTTTTTAAAATATTTCTAGTCAATGGATTCTGTTTTCAAGTAGTTCAAGAGTCTTTTGTATTAATGTAACAAAATGTTGTTTTCATGTACACATGTGCAGTAGTCACAATGGGGTTTAACGAACGCTTCTGCTCTTGTTGAGTAGCTCCAAACGTTTGTGAGAATTAGATGATTTTAGAAAGACTACATTTAATATGTACGTATAATGTTTAAAATCTTATTATTTTTAATTTACCAGCTCTTTTAAGTAATATTTGTAAATATTTTAGTTTTGATTTGAGAAAATATACTAATATTAGAAAGTATATCGGTAGAATAGGTATTTATACTATATCTTTTACACGTGGTGAAAGAAGTCGTTGAGGTCTCATGAGAAGAACTCGTAAGAACTTCTAAAACAGCTCTATCGTCTGTAAGACATTTATTTATAAAAATATATTACTCCTGAATATATTTCTTACTCTTAACTTCTAATTAAACTAATTAATCCAAAAACCAAAATGGCTACCTTTTGAATTCCAGAACTAAATACAATTGCATAATATTCAGTTATTTACTTAAGCGTATATTTATATAGTTATTAAAAGTACCAGGTTCATGGAACAGGATGCGGATTAAGAACTAGTTTTCTGATCTTATCGGAAAGGTCAGAGAGTAGGTAGCAGGGTAATAACATAGGGCCGTCCATGGTCAGTTTTGTGGGATATGTACAGTTATTGGGCAGGAAGGAGTAAAGTTTACTCCGTTATCTATAATTATACTGTTAAAAAACTTATATGAAAAAAAAAACAGGTTAAATATTTCCAATAGATTTTTAAGATACTGTTACTAAAGAATACTACACTAATACAGTGGTAGAGCCAAGCACTTCGCTGCATGAATGGGCCAGCTTGACAGGTGAAATAGCACGACCTCTCAGAAGATCAACGTAAAGTGGCTCATGCCGCGTTTCGTTCGGTGAGAAAGGTACCCGGAGGCCCCCCCCTTCCCCATCCTTCCCTATCCCCTATCACTTAAAGGTCGGCAACGAAACAGTAACACTATATGTGTTACCGATGTCCATGGGCGGCGTTAGTTGCTTACCATCAGGTGACACGCCTGCTCCTTTGCCCTCCTATCAGATAAAAAAAAGAATTATTTTAGACTTCTTATCATACTATGACACTTTTATATTCATCATCATCATCATTAGCCCTTTTGAGGTCCACTGCTGGACATAGGCCTCCCCCATAGAGCGCCACAACTGCCGGTCTGCTCAATCATGGGGGGTTTTTGCCATAATCGCCACGCTTGGCAGGCGGGTTGGCGATCGCAGTAGGCTGTATTGTCTTGAGAGAGAATGCTGCTGCCCATTCTTCTAGCTTTTCCCTTAGTCGCCTTTTACGACACCCATGGGAACAGGTGGGGTGGCGGTATTCTAAGCCTAATTCTAATTTTATATTGAAGGCGTCAAACATATACATATTGCATTTTCAACTTATACTTATGAAGGTAAGGCATAGTAGGTATAGGTATCCTTTATAATCGGAAAAAGCTTTCATCCCTTACACCCATTACAAGGGGTGACTCCATATCAAATGAATATATGGCGTTATTATCACAATCCTGATCCAAGTTGCATTTCTTGCAGTGAGTGGAAGTACGATCTGCAAAAAAAATACATACACAATTGTTTTTTATTTTCATCCATAATACTATAATAGATACTTGTCATAAATATAAAAAAATAATTAGTTATAAATGCTTAAATTGTGAGTAGAAGACATACAATATAATATTATGTATCTACGTCTAAAATAACTGCATCGCTTGTCTGCAAAATTTGCAAAACATGCTATAATAAATAATCTAATATATAGGTACATATATAATGCAGTCTCAGTGGTCCAGTATGCTCGAGCTCACGACTCTGTATCAAGAAGTCGTGGAATCGATTCCGAGCTTACACCAATATCTATACGAAAATGATTTTAGCAAGTTATGTGGGTCTTTGGTGGTGAAATACTGAATTCTCGTTCAAGTAGTCTATTAAAATGAGTATTTACTATAAGTACTTAGGTACATAGAAAAAATACGCCCAAATGATATCTTTAGCTACTTTAATATATTATGTAAGTATAAATATATAGGTAAAAAATCTATTTACCAAAATGTTCAATTAGAGGAAGTCGAGTCATAAAAAATCGATATTAGTGTCGAGTACATAAATATATTTCAATCGAGTCTGTTATCAAGATGGAGCTTCCATGTTGGCCGACAATTCGGCAGTTCATTTTCAATTACTGTTTATTGAATATATGCATTTCCTTAATGAGATCATTCGCACCTACAAATGTCGGTTGATGTTTTAATTTACATAAGTGATATGTGATACCTACTTACGTATAGGAAAATTAAATTATATTTATTTTGATTATCACAGCCGTCTTCTCGATTCCTAACGTCTATTTTTTAGTATAGGTAGGATTATATATTGCATAGTCATATCCACAATTTTCTGTCGTCATAATACTATACTATAAAAGCTATATCTGTTTAAATATCATGTGTGATATAATTTAGATGATAGTGTAACTTCTTTTATGGTTGTACAAAACCACGCAGTTTACTACAACCTCCCAATAAATCGACATAATATCACTTATAAATCGTTTTTTGGTACTCTTATAAAGTGTGGCTTAGGGTAGGTACTGTAACGAGCTCGTGTGTAACGAGTTCACCATGTAATACAATCGTGTATACGGATGAGTAATACAAAGGGTTCGTTTCTCAGCTCCTCAATTTATATAATATAAGGAACGCCGACTTGAGAACCACCATTTAATGTAATATAGTTAAATTGTTCTGCTATAAGGGTATTTATGAGCTCAGTGAATGTGTGATAAATAATAATGCCAATAGATCATATCATATTGTGTATTAAAATAATAAAAATACGTGCCGGGTTTAATGCTGGTTTTCTTTACTGCTCTATCCCTGGGCACCTCGTCCAGGTTCCGGCTCCTCCGAAGTTCTTCTCCTTCTCGGCACCTCGTTCAGTGGTTATGATTTTATTTATAACAACTTTTTTTAAATCGAATTAATCCATATATTTTGATTATAGAACTCTGGTATTTTTTTGATGCTACTCGATGAAAATTCATTTAACAATTAATCTTTTATTTTATTCACATCAGAATATTTTATTAATCAAAAATGTCTTTTTAAAAATTCAAAATGCAAATTTCGAAACACGTAATAAAGAGTTTATATTTAAAAATACCAAAGAGTTTACAGTACCTATACTATTATTTATCCTCTTTTCCCCATCATATTTTAAAGGCTGTGCAAATTTCAGTCTGATACCGATATTTAAAATTGAGTGTTATTGATTGGTCCGTTTTTGCTAGCTGTACATACATAAGCCACTCACGCCTCGAGAAATCTCATAGCCCCATATCACCAAACATTATTATACCTACTTTATACTTCAATATAATTCCAACTGCAGCACCTACTTATATAGAACCTTCGATTTTATAAGCAATACTTGTTTCGTTAATGCGAAAATATTTGAAAGGCAAAAGCAAAATACTTAACAAAATGGTGTCAAATAATGTATGATATTTTATTTATACGTTTATATTATATGTTATTTTGGCGTCATATGCAATATACATATATACTGGTGTTAATATTACCTTTAATAATGTAAATTATTTGTTGAGGTTGATTAAAAATTTGTTTTATAAAGCCTTATTTTAAGGTTATATGTATCCGTGACAAGATACGAGAGTCATTTTAAATTAATATTGTTTTTTACATTTGTATATTTATTTTTATGTATGCGATATTTTAAATTTGATTTTGTTGTCTTATTTTGGTGAATTATTGATATTGAGTAGGCCTTAAATATATGATTGTCTATTCAAGTTTATGGGAACAAACATCCGAATTAATAGTTCAAATTTAATCATATATTGGGTCACTAAATACCTACACTGCCTAGTACCTATTCCTATATTTTAATTTACTATTATGTATGCCCAAAAAATATTTTCTGGTCAGAAAAACATTGGCTAAAATGGTTTAGGTAGTTCCTATAAGTTGTTTATATTGAAATGTTATTAAAATCTAAGAAAACACTTAAAAATTACAACCAAGCGAATTTATTCTTAAAAGTAAACAATCTGTTTATAGATTGTTCTACTGCTATTTAATAGTTAAATTATACAGAAACAAATAATTTTAAATTAAAAACTAACATATAAATTTTCATTTAGTAAATTGTAAATATGTACCTATTTTTGGAATGCAGGTAAAGTGAACCTTTTATTTAAAATTAAAAGTGTGAAAAAAAGAACCAATAGGTACATAATAGTCATATAAAGGTATAAATTTATTTAAATCGTCGAATTATACGAATTATTTTTAAGTATAAAATTTAACACCTAACTGCATTATAATTGTTCAAAGCAGTGAAGCGTTATTTTTTATTTATCTTAGTAAAATAACAAAACAAAAAATAAATGGTTGTTTTTTGAGTATCATTCTGCAATAATAAATATATTTCTATATAGGGTATAAGATATAAAATATAGACTTCTGAACTATTTGTAGAAATTCATCTACAAAAAGGTCTGTGCCATGTGAAGATGGAAGTTCCACTATCAATATTGCAAAGAACTCTTACACAATATTCCATCAGAGACACACAGACTAATATTGAGGTATATCAGACCCGGCTCTGAGGGAGACATTACCCAATAACAAAAATATTTACGAAAAACTCGAAGCGAATCAAATGATGTCCCTTAATATGGCCCCAGATGCATTCCACCTATTATTTCTATTCCGCCCCCCCCAAAAAAGAGGTTATATTCAAAGAAATATGAATATCCTAAAAGGTAATGTAATGCAAATTTTTCCGGCGGGTCGCGTGAGACCTGCCTCTAAGATGTATATTTTATTCCGTATCCTCAACGGCACCTTTGGGAACAATGCTACCTATTTGAGATAGATAAGTTTTGTTGGAAGAAAGATATCTTAAGTTATCGAACTTCTATATTGGAATTTATTTGCATTTAAGTTGATGTGTTGACGAAAATAGATAAATTAAAGATCTCTTAAAAGAGTCTCTCGTAGGAGTTTAGTTTTTAAATATGTTATCTAAGAATACTATATTGTATATTGTTTTACAACTAATTACCAAATCAGTAGATTTTGTTAAGAGTTTATATACAGAGAGATACATTGACGGCGATTCATCGGATATTAATCGTTCCCAAGTCTAAACGGCATATCTAATACTCGGCAATAAACCAATCGATAAAAAGTTTACCTATCGCAATCATCTTTTATCACAAATTAATTAACCAATTAAATAAAACTCAATTCGGAAGTCGCTTTGTTAAAAATTGAAAGTATGCAATCATTTTGATATATATGAGTCACGCGTAGTATTTCTAGTAGTAGTAATACTACGACATCGTAGTTAATACCACCACGTGACAGATTACGACATCATAGGTCGTAAAATTTGTCCCGACCGTTTGGTACAAAACAATAAAACTGGATTCGTATGAAAACGGTGTCACTGGTGTCCCGTCAGAGCTATGCCAAGTTCAAGTGCGCCATTAAACTTACCACGACGGCCAATAAACCGTTTGAAATGATAATAAAATATAAGAAAAAAAAACATGTATAAATATCTCGTAAAGTATAAAGTATCATTTTATAGTAATAGCCTTTGTAAGTTGGTTGTATTTATTTATTTATTTCGCTATAACTCTGCTCGTAAATGACGTGTAGACTAGAAGCAGACAGGTTTTACGGTTTTGATACGCTACGATGATGAGCAGAGCAGTGGTGATGTGGTTTTAAAGTTTTATGATGAAGTATTTCATCATTTATATGCCTAGTAGTAGAACTATAAAATAATGAATGAACTTAATAGGATTGTGTTTTACTTAGAAACGATTGTCAATTAATAAAATAAAAAAAAAACAGGCATACATTTTGAGCAATGAATTATAAGGTTAGGAATTATGTATAGATATTTTAAGGTTCTAAATTGTCATAGCAATTTTTTATAGTTTTATTTAATGAGATAAACATACATACCCAACATATCTAACTCAAAACTACTCTTTTTACTACTCTCTTTATCATGGATATATCTGTTGGATCTTCTCCACATAATAAGGAATCAAAAATGAATAAGTCACTCCACCTAGTATTTACCCGACGTACTAACCATGATATCTATTATTTCAGATTAACAAGGAGTTTGGATGAATGGAGCATCATCATGATAGAGTTTGATGAAATAATTAGAGGTAAGTTCTATTTAGAACTTCTATTTATATATATATTTTTAAATAGAATAAAGTACGCAACTTGGTCAGCATTATATATTAGGTATTACTAAATGACCCAGCGAACTATGTTTTGTCTCAGAAGTGAAGAAATAAAAATGGTCATTGTGAGTTATCCCTAGGAGATAGGAGTTTTTTATAGACCTTCTGAAGGTCTACAATAACCTAGTATATTGTTTTGATATATCACTTAGGATTCAACCAGCGTTTACAATTGAAGTGCTAATATGATCACTTTTTTTACTACATTATAGGAACCTACATACAAACCAGCCCGTTTACACCTTCCATCTATTAAAAAAAAAACACATTAAAATCCGTTGCGTAGTTTCAAAGATCTTAGCATTTTATGGGGGCAGATAGCGGAAAGCGACTTTGTTTTATACTATGTAGGTAATGATTGTTGTATTCTTACTAGTATTTTACAAACATATGTAACCAATCCAATATCCAGTAGATATGTAATAAGTAATATCCAAGTTCGATTCCTTAGATACGTATTCAATTTTATTAAAAGAGAAAAAAAAAACATTGTATCTTCTTGGCACAGTCAGCGGAAAACCAATAGGGAGAGGCTCCGTCGGGACCGGTCGGTTATGTTATGGATATTGGACAAATATCACTATGTAAGTCTTTTGGGATCTTTATCAACAATACCCTTCGAATGTGTGTGGGTTCAAATAAAACATAAATTCAGGCCGTATTTTTGTATTTGTTTATTTATTTCCGATAAGTTATAATCCATAAAAATATTAAGGCATGTCCATACATATCTTTTCTGTTATAATTATTCATAAATCTTAAGTAAATTTGACGAATCTTCTGGATAAATGTAGTTACAGATTATACCTAAAGTTTTAAACTTTGGTAAATAAATACGTAAGTAAATATAAGTATGACGTGTGTTAAATGATTTTTTTCTTTTAAATATAATTATAGGTAATTTATTTTTATTGTGTAACTTAATGTACCTAAATGTATTGCTTAAAAATACGCTATTTATGTCTACAAGGGTCATTAAGTAATAACTTAATATAAATTTTAATTCGTCCTTATTGCCCTTAAACAAAGATAAAAAGAGAATTATCTCTAACAATATTAAATATAATAAAGAATTTTGATGGTAAGTATTACTTACATCCCGGATATTATCCAGGTAAATAAAATAGGTAGCTACATTGTTGTGAAAACTAAGTGGAAGAGGTAAAGAGTAAGTGTTTAGTTATACTAATGTTTCCGGCCTACTTAAATTGGGTAAGTAATGTAGGTTTACGCAAATACACATCCACCCTTACCGGATAGTTAGCTACTGTTGAAAACAGCCAAAGTATTTGTACAGTTATGTACACAAATGATATTAAACCTATTTTTTTTTAAATCAAACTGGTATTTTCTTTATCACATATACCTATGTATTTAGTAAAATATTATTTTATAAAGTAGGTACTTTGTTAAAATTATTAAAATATAAATCTAACGTCGTCGGATAGTTAGATAATTCTTGTAGTTAAAGAGAATTCAAAGACTAACTCAGGCCAAGTCTGACTTACACTTGAATAACTCCTTTTTATAGTAAAAATATACAGTTTGGTTTAAAACTAGTTTAATACATCATGTAAATAATCTTAAACGGGTAGTTATAATTATTATGAATGCAATGAAATTTAATGAACAATAATTAATTATTACGCAGTATCGTATTAACAATTAAATCATTCATGTGTGGACAACTGTGAGTTATGTGGCGTTATGATAAATTTATTGAAATTTATAGTTCAGAGCAATTTATGGTGGCGCCACTGTGCAGTGTACACTCACGGTACACACAAGATTATAAGAGTACCTATTTCTTTTAAATGGTTTCTTTGATTGTACCAAATCTATGTATAGTTTGAACTGAAAAAATGTTAATATATTTTTTATGAGGCAAAACAGCAGGCGTGTCACCTGATGGTAAGCATCTATCGCCGCCCACGGACACCTGCAACACAGATAGTGTTGTAGTTACGTTGCCAGCTTTTAAAATGGGATACGGTAGGAATCGGAAGTGGGATGGCAAGAGAAGGGAAGGACCTGAGCCTCCTGATTACTCTCTCACCGAGCGAAACGTGCTATGTGCTGCTTTACGTCGATATTCTGAGAAGTCGTGCTATTTCACTAGTCGAGCCGTCCCGGTAAATGAGGTTTCTTCATTTAGTATGGGATATCTCTAAACTATTAAACAAAATGTTCGCCATTCCGCTAAGTAGATAGGTATCTCATAAATAGACAAATTAATTTATCGCCATTACAATGGTCAAGCAAGAGAATCTGCGGGAAACAATTAGTATGCGTATACCTACATAAGAAGTTTTCACTGGTTCATACCAGTTGTTGACTTTGTGTGGTCGTATAATGTTCTATGATAGGCAGTTATAAATAGATCCTTGTTAGTTTACGATTTCGACGTCATTTTACGACTCAGGCACGTGCTCGAGTTGGCTCATAAAAATCCTACGATCACCTGTTCCGAGTTCTATGCCCACTGCTGTATTGAAGTAAATATATAAACAAAACAGTTTTTGTCAATGAATACTATGACGTTTTAATGTGTGGCAATTACCATTTTGTGACTTCATTCACGAGTTTTTTTTTCTACAACATTTTGTCACAACTTGTAAAATAAAATAATGTATTATTTATTTTATAATAAATTGCGTATTTGACACTTAAAGTAAATATTATTATTTATTTACAATTTAGTAGTTATGTTAGCGATTGTACCAACAAATGTAGGTACAACCTACCCAAATGTTTATGGGTTGTACCGCCACATACCTACCTACTACTTACGTATCTTCGGGTATTTGAGCAAGAATTTAAGTATAAGTAATAGCTATTTATTTATTTACGAACTTTACTTGAGAATATAAATATAACTGCAAAATTACTATTTTAATAATTTAGGGAAGATTGAAAAATAAAAATTTATAATCGGTCTGTGGCAATTCTAGACATAGATAGGGGGTAGGGAATTTTTGTGGTTAATCTATCTGTATCCAAAAAATTTAATTGAAAAATATGCATATATACATAATTACATTTTTATGTGTACAAGTTAAGTTAATTATGAACGGTAACAAAATAGGTTCCTACTATTCCCTATCAGCTCATTCCTATACCTTGATACTTAGGTACAATTTGATAAAAATTTTGGTAATAAGAATACCAATATTTGCCTATAATTCTCTATATATTCGCTATCTCAAGGAAAAACTAACAATTCTCTACATACTTACCTATTAATTTTCATTTCAAATTTAGATTTTTTTATATGTTACTTAATATTAATTTACAGTGCCTGCCGAAATAACATAAATAAATAGCTAGAATATAGTGATGCAGCATCAAAAATAAAAGAAAAAAAATACATAACAGAACAGAGCCAATTCAGCAGATTCGTTCCTAATACACGTATTCCCACGCCATGTCGCATAACTCAAATGGGCCGCAGACGTGAGGAATATTAAGGAGTAAGTTTATCCAGGCCCCACCTAAACTAAGTATGGCCGTGCGTTCTGCAAACAAACATCGACCACCCATTGGTGGAATTTCTAAAAGACTAGTCCAGCAGCTTTCTCTTCTACCAATCAACGCGGCGCAAATTTAAAAGGCAATTTAGAAGACATCTTGGGAGGTATTGGCATCTCTATCAATACGTGTACGAGAAAGCGACGCGGCAAGTCTTTCTATGTAGTTGTGTGTAAGCGTCATCGATGTGAACACATAGATGGCGCTGTAAGACACGTAGTTCTTCCGTTGTGCGCTAGATGGCGTATACACCAATGCAGTGATAATAGCAGTCAACATCTGAACTTCAAACTTATTATGATAAAATTTGAATAAAACGCATGCTTTTAAAGCTTTCTAATACGTTTTTTTTATAATTATTTCACCGTTATAATGCATTATCATGCTGATATGTACACAATTATTCCAATAGAATATGTAAATCTGTGTGTAAATTAAAAATTGTATTGATAAAATTTTACGACATCATTTTATCAATTCTCCAAATTTTATTTATCAAATTTACCAGATTTTTTATTTTATTACTGAGTTTTGTTCATACCGCCGTCATTAGTCGCCATTAATTAATGATTCTATTTTAATAGTAATAGAACCTATATCTACTTACTAATTCCAAGGAAGAAATTTTTTATGGATTTAGGTGTTAGTATTACTAATAAAAACTAACAATAAATTAATTTACTAATGTGCCACAAATTAAAGTACGTATCTTTTACATATTTATAATAAATTTTCTTGATTTACCTATATATATAAATTTAATTTGAATGTATAACATAACATAACATAAAGTTAATTTGGGAATTTAAAAAAACGTTAATTTTATAAAGTTTACACTTCGGCTTCATTATCATCAAGGTGAACTGTTTTATCTCAAGAATGCTCTCTGTTTTATCAGGAATTTTATACCTAGAATAATTACAGAAATTAAACAAAAATGATCGAAGAAATATTTACGTAATACGACGATACCTTTAAGTATTAGGTATATCTAATAATATAAATATGAAAGTACCTAAGTGTGTTTATTACCTTATCACGCAAAAACTACTAAGCCGATCAACATGAAACTTTATACACATACCAGAAGTAACATAGGATACTTTTCTTTAAAAAAATAAATTGAGAAAGATAAAAAAAAAATGTTGTTAGAAAAAATCTCACAGTCTTGCTATTCTAACGCCATATTTTATTATATGATATATAATTCAATAAAAATAGCTAATCTAGCTATAAATTTGTTATGAGTATTGTAATTGCCTAAAGTGAATCTAAAGTCCTTATTCCTTTTTTTTAAAATATATTTATTATAGAAACTTTTATTAAAAATAAAATTAGGGTAACTATAAAAATATCAGAACATAATCACAGATCAAATCTTCATGTAACATTAACACATAACTTAACTTCACGCCTTTGTTACCCGCGGCTGTTAGGCCTCGTCTCGACGTTATGTTTACGTCTCAAATGGAATAGGTGGCGAACCTATTACCGGGCACAAAGTTTTCAGTCATCGATATTTATCACACATAACTTCCGAAAATAATTCCGAAAAGTCGTCGGTGAGAACCAGTGCCAGGATTCGAACCCGGACCTCTGGATCAGAAGCCGTGTGCTCGACCACTGGAGCACCGAGATTGTTAAAATAAAATCTTCATGTATATACTTACATATACAGCTTGGGTATTTAAATAACTTTATCTATAATAAAATTTAAATAAAATTTAATTATTTTGCCTCAGTACCGCCTCCCTTATATACATACCCGGTATATATCCACTTAGTTACTGAATATTATTACCTAATATAATAAGCAAAATTTATTTTTCTTATCACTAAATAAGTAAGTATTTCAACCAATTTGGTTTTTTGAGGTCATTTCATAGATAACGAGAAACTCAGTAGAACTCATTTAAATTTATCTGAGTACCTATTTGTTTTATTATTAAAATTATAATCGTATTTTTATGTGTGAATAATTTAATAAATTTTTAGTAAAAGGAAACCGTCATAATAAAACAAAAAAGCTTTTATTCCAACGAGTGTTCTTGCCCAGTTTCTGGCATCATTGAGGAATATTGTCCCAATGGCTCTTTCAAATTTAATACTATTTAGCGGACAGACCAACTTACATAGTCCTCAGTCTAAGTAAAAATCAAATGGAAGAATTTTAAAACCTACCCTGATAAATACCTCTCTAAATGCATTTTTTTAAGTTAGGTTAGGTTAATATATTAAAAAAATGCCTTTCTAATACTTATTAGAAAGGCATTTTCTGCGAGCTATAAGGCTTTTTGTGTAATATAATATGTACGCCATTTGTACTTTTATTTATTTAGTCTAATGTATTTTTCTTGTTTTCATATTCTACGAGTACCTACAAATAAAGAGTTATCTATCTATCTTTTTAATATACAAAATAAAAAAATAGTTGAAATATACTAAAAAATTAAGTAGTCTCGGTAGTCCAGTGGTCGAGCACACGGCTTCTGATCCAGAGCTCTGGGTTCGAATCCTAACTCTGGCTCACACCAATGGCATTTCGAAATTGTTTTCGAAAGTTAAGTGTGATAAATATCGATGACTGACAAACTTTGTGCCCGGTATGGCCACCTATTCCATTTGGGACGTAAACATAACGGCGAAACGAGGCTTAACAGCCGCTGCCTACACCTTCGGGTGACAAAGGGGTGAAGTTATGTTACGTTAAAGAAATATATATACCTAATATATTTTCTATACCCAGCTCTGAAAGATTAAAAAAAAGGAACCCTGAATACCTAAATGAGGAATTAACGTTATTTATAAAGTTATTTATAATTAACATAATAATAAGTTATCCTACGATTTCACTGATTGGAAATAATAAAAATTAAAAAACAAAACAACACGCATTATATAGGCTGTCCTATCGCCATAATAAACCATCCAAAACCATTTCAGAACCGAGAGGCACGCAATCAAACATGGCAGCTTCAGAAAAAAGAAATATAAAAAATCAATAGACAATCATGAATAAGGTAGTGAATCGGCGATAAAAACGATTCCACGTCCGATTATACTCGCTTCTAGCTCCACCAAATCGATTATTTACATCTCGAATGATGAAATCGATTGCTCATACCGATCTTGTATAATTCTAGTGCCATTGAGAGAAGCTATTTACTGTACGAATAAAGTATCAAATTCATTGCCGTATTATTTTATAGGCTGACTATTAAAATACGTGTTAATCAACATTATTATGGGTTTATATCATTTATTATGTCTGATTTTTATTTTTTCTGTTTATTCTTACATAACATGCCATAACTTCACGCCTTTTTCTACCCGAAGGTGTAGGCAATGGCTGTTAAGCCTCGACTCGCTGTTATGTTTACGTCCCAAATGGAATAAGTGGCGAACCTATAGCCATTCCGGGCACAAATTTTTTAGTCATCTGTATTTATCACACATAACTTACGAAATTAATTTCGAAAAGTCATTGCTGTGAGCCAGTGTGAGGATTCGAACCCGAGATCTCTAGATTCGAAGTGAAGCGGGTTGCTCGACCACTGGACCGCCGAGACCATTTTTAGACTATTCTTTACATAACTTGTAATACTTAATATACCCATTTTGATAGTGTTTTGACAATACAATATCGATGGCGTTCCGAGTAGTGCACTTTCAGACTTATTCTTAGGCTTTTAGAATGTAGCTATATTAAAGTAACTTCATACCCTTTTCTCGATTGTGCTTGAATTCAGCTACAACTATACGAAAATGAAGAATCTAGGTCTGAAGCTTTTGCCGGCTTGTTCAGCGTAATCTGCGAAACGGCTGAGCCCATTAAGTTGATATGATTGTCGCTGGATTTTCTACAATGATCTGTTCCTTAAATTTTTTCATTTGAATTTATTAGGTATCTTACGAAATACCTTACTTAAAAGCTTAGATAAATATTTCAAAAACGCTATTACTGTGAACTCTTTGAGTTAAAAGTGTCCATAAATTACAATGGCGACTTACCTTTCAAGCGTTTAAAAGCCATTTAAAACATAGGCTAGTAAAAAACACCTTGGGTGCTGTACAAAGTATCAGTATCAGCATGCTTAACATAACATAACATAACATGTCGCCAAGTCTCTAGCGGGGTAGGCAGAGAGAACAGAGCGCCATAAGGCACGATTCTTACACGGCTTACTGACTTTCATAACCCTCCCCATATAAGTGCGTCGTTTTTTAAGGCTCGTGACATCACCTTCCTCTAGAACACGTTCTATTTGGTCATGGAATGTGAGTCTTGGATGTCCTCCTACATCCATCCGCTTTTGCATTGTAAATCTGCTTAGTCAATCTTGCATCATCCATCCTTTCTACATGTCCGAAACATCGGAGCATGCCCTTTCTTACCATTACACCGACACGATCTTTCAATCCGACTTCCTTCCTTACAACCTAGTTTTCGACGCGGTCAGCAAGGGTCACTCCGCAAATTTTGCGCAACGCCCTCATTTCGACAGCGTTTATCCTACTTTTACGGAGACTCTGCCGTACCCAACACTCATAAATTAGCGATGGGGTATAAAGTCTAATTTTTCAGCATACCTACCTACTCGCTCACAACGTTTTTGAGAGCTTTATTTATATTACACAAGTATTACCTAATAGTATATGTTATAAGTATATACTATAAATAACAAATCTTATTGATCAAATACCAAATAAAACAAAACATTTCAAACTTTTGAATCATTTATTTTGGTGAGAATCAGAGGCCATTTATAGAAAGTGGGTTAACGTTCCTTCCTTGTCTATTATGTCCTGTTTTTTGTCGCCGTCGAGAACATTATCTACACGTTTTATGTCGACAGACATGTTCGGTTCCTTTCAAGACAAAAAAAAAATTCTTGAAGATATATATTTAATATATGTACTTCGTATTTATTAAATCCAATTAATACTTAATCTGAATCCAATAACTTTGACGATTAACTCTTCACTTTTAATTTAGTATTTTTTTTTTACTTCTTTGTAATTGAAAGTCGATCGATTTTCAGGTAGGACTAGAAAAAATATGATTTTTTTTCGAAGCAATAATTTGGATAAAATTCAGTTAGATACTTTATCTACATTTATATAAGATTAATTTTAAAATATATATCTACATATAAAGGGTAAAACCTGATTAAAGGTATTTTGAAATTTGGTTTCATTATTCTATTTTCATTATTTCATTATTATCGCCAACCCGCCTGCCAAGCGTGGCGATTATGGCAAAATCCCCCCATGATTGAGCGGACCGGCAGTTGTGGCGCTCTATGGGGGAGGCCTCTGTCCAGCAGTGGACCTCAAAAGGGCTAATGATGATGATGATGATGATTCTAAGGAAACTTCACTCTTTCACTAATATCTATTCAATTGTTATTCTTAACAGTGGTGGAGCCAAGCAGTTCGCTGCATGAATGGGCTGGCTCGACCGGTGAAATACCACGACCTCTCAGAAGATCGACGTAAAGTGGCTCATGCCAAGTTTCGTTCGGTGAGATAGGTACCCGGAGGCCCACCCCCCTTTCCCCATCCTTTTCTTTCCTCTATCCCTTAAACGTCGGCAACGCATCAGTATCACTATATGTGTTGCTGGTGTCCATGGGCCGTGTTGGTTGTTTACCATCAGGTGACACGCCGGCTCCGTTGCTCTCCTATACCATAAAAAAAATTGCCTAATTTTGCCCTCATTTTATTCGACACTAAATCGAAAATTCTTTCGTGATAAAAATTTGCTTTTATATACTAGAATATCTGCTTCATCTATTTTTTAAATGTAATATTATAAGACTGTAAAGACAATTAAGTACATACTTATAAGAACGCTTTCCGCCATATTGGTTTAATAAATATAAAAAAAAACAAATGTAAACAATAAAAATAAAAGTTTAAAAAAGCATGAAATGTAACAATTAATTAAAAAAAAATGTTATTAAATAAAAATGGCTTCGGTGTCCAACCTTTTTCCTACAACATATATTTACATTTATTAACGATATTTGCGTTATGTTATAATGTTTTATATCTATGAGCTAAAAAACTAAATAAAATTAAACAAAACTAACTTAACATCTAAAAATAAAACACATTACGTACGTGTAAAACATTTATAAACAATAATTATAAGTCCGTATGATAAGTCGCGATGGTACTCATAACCCGTCGGACTTCTGCCTAAGTGCCGACATTCATGTTCTGTTTACTTCCTCAGCCGTAAATATGGGTTTTATTATGATATTTTCTTCTATCACCGCTTCACTATTAATTGTAGTTTTAATAGCTGAAAAATAAAGAAAAAAACTCTATATAAAAAAACCACAGCATAACTATTCATCTTGTTGTTGAAAATGGTGTTGACTATATAACAAGGTTTAAGACAATTTTAATACAAAAATATACTTCAATACTTAAAGAGCTAACCTTTATTCTAACACAGTCGGTTAATTTGGTTTTTATGGTATAGGGGACACGATGGCAAGCAACCAACGCCGCCTATCTACACCTGGAAACAGATAGTGTTACAGTTGCGTAGCCGGTCCTTACAATGGGATAGAGAAGTGGTCAGAATTGGGATAGGAACTCCTTCCCTTCACTCCGTAGGGAAAGAGTTGGGCTTCCAGATACCTCTCTCACCGAGCGAAACCCGGCATGTGCCACTTTACGTCGAATTTCTAAGAGGTCACGGTATTTCACCAGTCGAGCCGGCCCATTGCGTGGCTTTAATAAGAGTAACGTTCAAGGTAATAAAGGTATGGAGTATAGACAATTTATCGCCTCCAAATATGGTACCCACGATAGTATGACGTTACTGCATACAAAACTGCTCATTATATGATAGGTGCCTTCTTGTAAAATTTTATTATTATTAACAAGTCTGATATTATTAAATGTCCTCAATATCTATGATATTACAATCTATAAAACTACGATATTTTAAAAAGATAAGTATTATAAGTATGTATATTTATAAGTTATACTTTAAACAAAGTATCATCAACATTTGCTCTCCCAAGAGTGATTTTTTTTTCTTGTGAGTTCTTCATAAACATGGCTGTACAGCCATAAATTATCACAAACACACAAACAAATGTTTACTGTCTATCAACAATAAACACAGCAATGTAAATAAATACTTTAAAAATCATCAATTATCAAATACAACTATTGAAATAAGTGATTTTACTTTACTATCTAACTTATAATCTTAAATATAAAAAGTGCATTTTAAATTTTAAACTAATCAAATAATTATCAACTTTTCTTTGTTTATTTATAGAGTTGAATTTTCCTTGTGATGTTTGTTTAATATTGTAGTTTGCGTGTATATATAAGTAATCAGGGTCGCAAATTTATATTCAAAAGATAAAATAATCGTAAAACAAACAATTTAAAATCGATTCTGTCCGCGTCTCTTATATTGCTGTACTTTAAATGATAGTACATTTACCCATCGTATTATATACCATAGATGCATGAATAGATACATCTTAAATTATTGTATCTTTTTATTGTAATTTAAAGAGATATTTCGTTAATTGAAAGTGTATATTCATCTGTATAATCAATGTGTAGGAACGGCTGGATAGATTATACTTAGTGTATTTCTTAAAACGCTTTCTTGGCTTCTGATCCAGAGGTCCGGGTTCGATTCCAGACACTGGCTCACACCAATGACTTTTCGAAATTATTTTCGGAAGCTATGTGTGATAAATATCGATGACTGAAAACTTTGTGCCCGGCATGGCAATAGGTTCGTCACCTACTCCATTTGGGACGTAAACATAACGGCGAGACGAGGCTTAACAGCCGCTGCCTACACCTTCGGGTAACAAAAGGCGTGAAGCTATGTTATGTTATGTATTTCTTAAAATATACATAGCTATAAGAAAAAATAGAGACTTAGCCGACTTTGGACAGGATTTATTGAGCGATATATTTATTTTATCTTGTTTAGAAAATAGTGATGACAATAAATTATGATACCAATTTCCAATAATATTTTCTAAACTAACTTAACTAACTTAAAATTATAATTAAAATTAAACTTTCATTCAGAAAAAAGATTTTTATGCTAACAATTCTACTAGATCATAACTATATAAATATCTCAAAATGATATTAGCGATGTTTACAATAATTATTCTCAACGGGAAATTATTATGGTAAACTGGTGAATTTAATTTAAAAAAAAAAGCGTAATTTGATAATAAAACAACTGAAATGAGCATCTTTTTAAATACCAAATACAGTTTTCAAATTCTTAATTACAATTGATCTTAGATAAAGATTAGTTTCTTTTTTAGTTTCTTCAAATTTCTTACGCTAGAAGATAAATCTTAATTAGATATAATTACATATAATCTAATTATATCTATTAATATATTTCAACTGTGCTTAACCAATTTTAGTAATTAAAGAGTGTGAATGTAATATTTTTTCACGTAATAATTATTTTTTTTAATTTACAGATTAATAAATATACATTACGAGTTATGAAGTCATAATAAGAATTTAAACACATTATATCATCAATAAATTAACGAGAATCAATAAATAAAAAAAACTTCAAAACAAAAAAAAAGGAAATATAATATATGCCTAATATCAATATTGCTTAAAATAATGATCAATCGATTTAAGTTGAAAACATATCAAAGTTGCTTAATAAATATATGTAAATGTGTAAATGTAAATGTATGTTGCTTAGTAAAAATATTTATCTTCAAAATACATTAAAAAATATATTGGAAGTATAAATAAAATATTAAAAAAAAAACAAATTATAACAATTATATTCCATTACAATTATATTTGCCTCATTATATTCCATTAAATCATAACATTATATAATAATATTTTATTTTTTTTAAATACATATTTCATAGAAAAAAAATACTCCCACCAATTAATATCCGATATTCTCAATCGCTCAACTTGACAGTGTAGTGGCAGAGAGTACCAAAAATCACGGCGGGAATTGAGGTCTCTCTTTCTACTCTATTACCACTCTACATAATTTTATGTGAGTCAATATCGTCTGTGTTTTAAGAGCAACCATAAGCATGACTTGGCTTGATATCAAGTTCACTATAAAATTATGAAAATATCTTGAATAAAGGTTATAATACATTTGTAGGGTAAAATAAAATGGAATTTATTGAAATAGCCATGCTTTAGTATGTTTGAGGGTGTATCTTGGCAGGCTGTGAACGTCGTCTTGTAGTGTGGTAATCTAGAAAAGAAAAAATGAGCATGTTATTCACTTTTTAGATTAATATTAAATTTTTTTAGGTGCTTTACTAATGTACAGTAAACATCAGAAGAAAACTTTAATATATAACAAGAGTTGGCCACGTGAACTATATTATATACTTTTTCCATTAAAAAGATTAGTGCTCAGCTCCTATTGATCAAAGCGTGATAATAGCTTAAAACCTTCTTCGATAAAACTTTTTTTTTTTAATTTAAGTCAGTGGTTCCTGTGTTTAGAGTGTGCATGATAGACAAATTATTCAGCTCGGTAACAATAGTACAGATTAACGAGTAATTGCGTTCGCGAATTTATTATATATTACACAAATTGTTGTGACATATATTGCTTTAAAAATAAATGAAATAAAACCATTAATTTACGTCCTTTTCTATCCAAAAGTTAATGCAGCTGCTGTTAGGTCTCGACTCTTCAAATGTTAACGTCGCAAATAGACTAGATTGGGCTTTTAGGAAGCTATTACCATACTCAACACCACATAATCTCCTTAAAAAAAAAATAGTCATGAACTCATTTACTTTTTCATTTATAAACGTCCTGCTCTCCAGATTCTATGGTCTGAAGGTCGACCACGCCATTTCGCATTCTCGACAACAAATATTTCTTATAGGAGATTACAAAATAATAATTTTTCTTCTGTCGATTCCATATACATTTAATTATAATGTTTTAATTATTTCATGTCCATATGATCCAAATATACAGGCGTATATATCTCTCTTTATCTGTCGTCTCATCCTTAAAAGACAATTAACTTTTATATTATTATCTCTTCGATTTCAACGTAATTTATAATTATTTATAGCAACTAATTTGCACATTTATACCATCTCCAACTGTGAAGGACAAATAAAATGTATTCTTTAAAAGAAAATGATACTCTACCTTTTCGAGTTTGCAAAAATATCTTTATGTAGATATCTTAGTATTTTAATTTATACAAGAATTTTTAACGATTATAACTTCGACATTAAGCGATAAAAATAATATCTTAAGCCCTAATTATATGTTATATGTCTATTGTTTTGTATTATTTGGGTTTTAAGTAAACGTATCGAATATCAATATTATTGATTTTTTAAATTACTGTACTATTAATCATTACTCAAGTCTCTTTCATACCTATTTAGGTATACCTAATAAAGCTAATAAAAGTAAGCTAGAGCTAATAAACGCTCAGTCCACTCTGCCTACCCCGAAAGGAATTTACTGAGAAGTCAAGTAAATAAGTGCAGGTTTTATCATACTTTTCTTTGCCATGTATCCATTATATTCGAACAGTCTATTAAAAAATATTATGTGAGATTATTTTAATTACGTAATGTATTCTAAATGAATTCCGCATATTTTTTTATATAGAAATAATGTTACAATAACACAATAATAATAAAATATTTCTGAAGCCATCTGATTTGAAGATAATTGACAATTTAATTATTTCAAAGGCATATGCAATACCAGCAGACCGCGCGAACTTCGTACCGCTATAGTGTATGTAGCTTCCCGCCTCACGGTGTTACTCGCGTACAAACAAAATGTCGATGACGACAATGATTACACATAGCCTATGTTACTCAGCGATAATGTAGCTTTCTAAAGAAAAAAGGATTATTAAAATCGGTCCAGTACTTTTTGAGTTTATTCGTTACATACAAAAATACAAATCTTTCCTGTTTATAATATTAGTAAAGAAAAGAGAACTTTTATTTCATAAGGAAAAAATGTACTTTATTTTCAGCAGCCCTCAAACAATGTAACCTACATATACACAACCACCTGTGTTCTCATATTATTTGCCCAAACTTAATGAAGGTCCTATCTAACAGGGATCTTAATACAAACCTCTGACTAACCTCATCAAATCCCTACAGATAGTTCCCGAAGCCAATTTCATAACAAACACACTGAGTTTTCTTAAACATATACACGTAGATATTAGTTAAATTTAATTGGAAAATATTTTGAATATACATTTACTGTATTTCCTTCCAGAAGAGAACACAAGGTAAATTTTATAAACCTTATATATTAAAATAAAATTGTGAAAATTAAATTCTGCAACGATTTGTTTGTAAGCCATCAGCACCGTCCGTGGACACCATATAGTGTTACCTGACTTTTAAAGGAGTAGGATAGGAAAGAATGCGAAGGGGGGTGGTCCGCCGGGTAACTCTCTCACCAAGCGAAACGCGACATGAACTGATATTCTGAGACCTCGTTGAGCCGTCGTCGAGCCGGCTCATTCATGCAGTGAACTGCTTGGCTCTACTACTGTTACAAACTGTTTTTAATACAGTAAATAATTTAGTATAAATATGTATATTTATAATACAGTGGTACAAAATACATGTGGCAAAGTTACATAGAATTGACACATCAGAAATAGTTAAAATGAAGCTTGACCAAGCTTGACCTCATAAATACCACGATCTTTTAGAGAATCTACATAAAATTGTTCATACCGCGTTTTGTTCGATGATCTCCCTCCTTTACCCCCTATTTAGCAACTCGACTTCTATACTTAGTTATGTCTGTACGAAAATAATCGCGCGCGTTGTTAATCTTATCAATGAATGATGTCTCAGAAAAAAAATATCTTAAGAATTTTCTCTACATCCAAGAATATTTTTAACAAATATAATAAATAGTATGTTTTTTTTACGTAATTTACGCATATTTTATTGGATAGATTATATTATCATAATGGCATAACATGGAAATTTATTGAAATTATTCCATGTAAATGTCAGAGATTTTATTTAAATTTGTATAGGTTATAATATGTAAGTATCCTGAGGTGTCCATAATGGTCTCCCACGAGTATTTAATACATATAATTAACTAGATATAGTATACACACATATATATGTACATATATAATACTTTAAATGTATATCTTTCATAC
Source organism: Euproctis similis (assembly GCA_905147225.2). Taxonomy (NCBI): domain Eukaryota; kingdom Metazoa; phylum Arthropoda; class Insecta; order Lepidoptera; family Erebidae; genus Euproctis; species Euproctis similis. The sequence goes on along the minus strand of LR990108.1, from coordinate 15,356,190 downwards.
TATAACTTGTTGAAATGATGGGTAATTTTTACTATGCCGCCATTTGCGTGAAACCAATAAAGTTACAATTCCTTTAATAAATATATAGATAAATGATTAGATTTATATTATAAAGTATAATATTATATTTATAGTACTTATGAAATTTTTTCACTATTACTAAAATTATATAAATTGTGAAACATTGTTAATACAAATTAGCAGCACAGATTATTAAGATTGTGTTAGGATCTTTAACAATATTATTTCTCGGCATTTTCTGAAATAATGTCTACTAACACTTTGTATATAAGGTGTAATATTGTAGAAAATATTAAATATATATTTGATAAATTGAAGAGAAATTTGGAAAGCTTGCAGCAGTCCCACACCGTACCTATAGGTAAAATATAAATGGGATTTCTTCTGTAACATGAGTTACGTGTTACGAATGCGCACGGGTGCGTGTATTATAGATATCTGTATGTATATATATATACTGCCTATACCCGAGTGTGCCTCCTGTAGGTACGGGTGCTCTGAAGTGCAGTTAGGGAATACCGCGCGGTCTGATACGCTATAAACATTGTGCGTGCTACACGAGAGGTTATCACGCAAGGACATATCGCAAGATATCCATCTTTACCTATGTTTTGTTTTATTGAACTGATTCACATTATGTGTAAAGTTTTAAACAATAGTGTTTTCATATTTTAGAAGGTTATATTAGAATAATTAAATATCGTTTATTAGTTTTACTCACTCTAAATATCTGTATTAAATAATATACTTATCCAGATTTCATGTACAAAGACGTAATTGACTATGTATTCAATTATTAAGGAAGTTATTTCTACTTTAATCTTTATTCTACATTTATTTATTTATTTATTAGTACTACAATCTCTTCTTTGTCAAGTAAACATATAAAAAAAAACAAATTATTTATGACTAATGTTTTGAGATTTATCTCGAGGTATGATATCGTGTGGTGCACTTTGTATCAATAAAATATGTACGCAGTGTCGACATGTACCCACTCTCTCTCACTCTCCTGTATTTTTTTCGGGTATACCTAAGAAAAAAAATCTATTCACTCATTTCTTGGTTAAAACCTTCTAAAATTATAAAAATATAATATATAAATATAATCACTAATTGTGGTTTTCTTGAATCTTCTATGACTTAAATAGTCCATGGCTTTCTTTGAGGTGCATCACTCTTTGAGGTGGTTGCTAATGGTGCCCATAGGTATCCATGAAAAACTTAGATATATTTATTTCCCTCATGGTCCCAAGTGGAATAGATGGCGATTACTTGGTGGTACCTTTTGGCATACACCGGGCACAAAGTTTCCAGCCATCGATATTTACCACACATAACTTCCTAAAATAAATTCGAAGTCATTGGTGTGCGCCAGGATTCGAACTCACGCCTTCTTGATTCAGAAGCGGTACTCGACCACTAGACAACCGAGACTGCTAAACATATATACATATCAGGATATAAGCGCACAAGTGAAGCTGATTTTTTTACTAAAACTTATATCATAATTCAATTCATATAAAAGACAATGAGACGCCCAAAGTTTGAAACTTTGACACTTCGAAACTATTCATCCAATATAGAGAATACTTTACACCATTATTTAGGTTATATTGACATTCGGAATACAAACGAAAAAGTAATACTGTATGTTAACTTCTATTGAAAACCTATATTTTCCGAAATTCTACTTCAAAATCTCTAATTTAAATATATCTAATTTAAACACACCTTGCACGTAGTATCAAATTTTTAGAAAAAATCCTGCAAGAAAACTCATCAGCGATTTTTATTTTAGCGTAGATATTAAATCTAACTAATGAAATATTGCTTTATTATGCTATATTGCTTTAAAAAAAAAGCTCCCAGTACAAGTATTATTGTTGCTACTTATGTATTGAATAAATTAAAGGTAGACAAATAAATACATTTTGATTAACAATTTCCTATTTTTCCCGCTACCTTTTCTGTTTCATATTTGATTCGTACTCAAACGAGTGCCGTCTCATTATGTGAGAGCCAGTGCTCGTTGTGGTAAGTTAGTGGTGACTGGTGGCAGTAAAGTATACCACTTGATGGGTGGGCAAACACCGTACTCGGCACATAACTTACAAGGCGACACACCACCAGGCTAGGGAGCAGCAACCGGTATCGATTTTGCAGAATCGATAATATCTTTAATACTGTATTTATACTGACATACATTGACCGCAAGTCCATACCAAAAGTATTAAGATTATAATAACTTAAATAGTAGCCAAGAATTACTTAATTAGAATTTTTTTTTTTTTAAATAATTTTGCGTATTTGTAATTTCTTTTTGCTGTATAACCTAAATAAGAATTTTCTTTGTACTAAATTGTTTATATTAAATGATTGTATATTACAATTGTAGATAATAGTTATTAATTTAGTAATACGTATTTTGTTTTTTCAAATATTTTGTTATAAACGAATATTGAGTTTTGTGTGGTTCATGAGAGCTCAGGTATTAGTACTTTTGCAAATATTTATTTACCTAAAAGTTTTAGTTTAAGTGTTCATTTTTTATGCATATTGTAACTAGGTTAGAGAAAGCAAATATAGAGATTATGTCCCTAGATATCAATTTTATACAATTAGTTAAGTATAAGTTTATAAAATAACATCAAGTAAAGGGACTTATTTACACCAATACCAGAGATTGAAATGAAGATTTCAAATTCTTTAAAAACATCAAGAAACGTGATAATGAAACAGATGCAACACAGTAATGAAATCCTTAATTAAAACCGGTTTTTAATTAAGGCTTTATTAATTACAATAACTTATGCAGCTATTTGCTTTAGCGAAAATATTTGTTTATCTTTATCGCTGTAAATATATCTGGCCGCGATTTAACTTGAATTCCAAATTTTTATGAAATACTTAATTAATTTAAAAAAAACACAAAATTGATTAAAACAACTTTCAGGATTATATCGCGTTTATTTATTATTTATTTATATTTATTTCCCGACGTTTCAAACTCTTTACAGAGATCATTTTCACGAGTTTCGAATCTTAGAAATAAATATAAAAAAACACAAAATTTAAATGATGTTGTGACGAAGAAAAAAATCCCCAAAAAACGAAAATTAAATTTATTTGTAATATGTAACGCAATATGTAACGCAATATTTAACCTCATTGACAATTGCAAAATTACCAAATATTCAATTGTGATATAATGAGGTGTATTACATGGCCGTCTACGGAGTACCTATATATGGCATAATAAAAAAGTTACGACACTGTACTTAATTTTTTTAAAAAAGAAAAAAATATTCAAGCACCACGTGGTTCAAGAAATACCTACCTACGCGCTTACTTGTAACAACATCGGGCCCCGCTTCGAGAAAAACAGGTCTGATAATGCGCAAAGTAGTTAGATACTAATTTTATGAGACGTCAGACCGTATACTCCCTCTTTCGGCTTTCACAGGTAAAAAAAAAAATATGTACGACTAAAAATTTACATCGGGTTTCCGCCTACAAACGTATAGGTACCTATTTTTTTTTACTTTATCACAACCTTCTTACGATACGAGTTATTGGAATTACATTACAGATTATTTATTCTCTTTGATAGATACCTACACTCCAATTTGAAAGGTTCAAACACCTTGTTTATATGTATGTATAAATGTATGTAATGATATGTGACCTTAGCGTCGAAAACTTTCACATAAAAAAAAAACTTAATCTCATATTAAAATTAAAATCGAAATATTAAAGAAGACACTTCATCTTTAATATACGAGCAGATTAAGTATACTTAACAAAAAAATCGAATTTAATTTCGAAAACAGTTTTTCGCTGTGACGCAATTATTTATTGCACTTTGTAGAATTAAGTTAACAGCAAAAAGAAACGTAATACTTACTTTGATATCGGATAAGGTGAAACTCAATTTTATATATGTATTTATAAAATATAATTCATAACATATTTAATTATAAATACACAAAGAATAATAATACGTTTGTTTGATTTGTATGTATTTTAAAAGTTTTAAGATGTTCATTCCACATGAAATTATTAACACATAATAATGTAATTTTATGGTTTCTTTTAATGGAACTCGCTGGCTATCTGAGCGGTCCAGGGTTCGAGATACGACCTCAATAACGCATGAAGTTAATGGACTTACCCGATGGAAGTGTAATATATACCTACCTATACCAAGCAATATAAGCTTACTAACACCATCATGACTTGCCTTAATATATCTACGTATGATAGGAAGATTTGTATGTATATATTATATACATTTATTTAGATTCTTAGAAATTATCTAAAGATAAACCTTTTAATTTATTTTCGAAATAAAAATAGTAGTCTACCTAATTGAAGATTATATGTTTCAAGCTATGTTTCAACTATTCACACGATATTGAACCATACTGATAATATAATATGTATTTAATTGATTATAACTAGCAAAATTATTGTATGTGTAGTGTATTTTTAATACATAAAAATACATAAATATTATAGGTATATTTAAAAGGTTTAATCGGAAGATATACCTACCGAGATCGAGTTAATTTTATACATTTCATATTTAACTAAACTTATCGATACTTTGTTATTGTACATAGATATATTTATAATTCATAGCTGTAGCCGCGCACACAAAATGGTTCTTGAAAAACAACCAGTTATTTTGACAACTGTTTATCTCAAAATAGATCGTAAACGCTACGAATTGTGAGCAAATATAAACTTAATGATAGTGTTAATAGAGTAGTATTTACATTGGATGTTTTTGGATAACATGCGTGATATATTCTTTGGATAAGCCAGACCTTAATTTTAATTTGGAATGAGCTTTTTATAGAGGGACTTTTTGTGAAGAAACGATTTTTCATAACTGATGAGCCGGCACCGATTGTGTTGTATTGGGATATAAATAATAGATAAATATTTTTAAGAAAAACTCTTTTGAGTGCGGGAAAAATATAAGAGCTTTTTTTTAAGGGGGGAGTAATAAATATTGTTGAGCGAAAGCAAACGTCGACACGTGTATCAAATTTTTCGATTAATATTACAGGCCCGTAAATAATAAGACTCGCTGCTTCGAGATTTTAATCAGATCTATATGAAATATTGGCGTTGGTGGCAGGTAAATATTAAAATTTAATTCGTGTACGTTGTTATGTATTAAAAAGTGGAGATGTGGGAGGGAGAAAATGAGAGGGTTTCGTTATAATCCCTCTCCTGCCTATTGGCAACGTTTGTTACTCGGCTTCAGAACGCAGATGTTCTTAATGATTTAATTTCGGCTGATTTCGGTCCCTTCTGAGCCAGTTCTGAGTGTGCACGCTGTTTCTGGAGTAGGTACTTTGATTGCGCGAGCTTGATCAACATTTTTCTTGGTGTAACTAATATTTCATTATCTACTATTTAACATTAACTTCACATATTTTTCTACCCGAAAGTGTAGCCAGTGGCTCTCAAGCCGCGAATCGCCGTTATGTTTACGTCCCAAATTGAATGATGGCGAACCTATTGCCATACCGGGCACAAAGTTTTCAGTCTTCGATATTATCACAAATAACTTTCGAAATTAATTCCGAAAAGTCGTTGAACATTGAGCCAGGACTCGAACATGCGACGCGCGAAGCAGGGTGCTTGACCACGGGACCACCTCCTATTTCATCCATAAATATGATCGATTTCCTTGATTTTGATTATTGTCTCTTGGTTTTTATAGCATTAAAATTTTGTCTATTTTCCTAGCTTAGATACATATTTTTAATATCTTTTGACTTATATAATAACAAATTACTTTTATCATAATTTTAAGTAGTGATATTTATGTTGATCGAACGAAAGTATTAATTTGATAATTAGTATCACCCTTGCAGATAGATCCTAATATTATATGATTAAAAATTAATAAAAACAAAGGTTTAATATAAGTATGAGTTTTTATAATAATTCTTCACATATAGGGGTGTCGCTAATGAGTTTTTTATCATCAAAAATTCAACTATATTCAATTGATAGGTACTTATGGTTAATAACACTAAAACTGGGCTACGCTATAATAATATTACCTTATGCGTGCAAAACGAACAGACATAATTACAAACACACATATAATATAAAGTTTTAATACCAATTTGCATATTAATCGTTTCAGATTTTTCACATACATATTTTTTTTTACTTATTTAGACTAGTATTAACACGGATTGGATTGTCAACGGATGGTAATTCTAGAAACATAAAAAAGCTATAAAATTACGATCGTAAAAGAATTGAATGTTTTTGTGCTTATTTTTAACACGATGTCGAATCAAATTGCTTTAAGCTACTGTTGTTGCTTATGGAATTCTTACAGTTATAACCATGGATGGTATATTTATTAAAAAAAAATATCATCAAAAATACTGACCGATTTTTTAAAATAAAAACTCATTTCTAAGTCTAAGGAAATAAACCACAAACTTTTTGGTTATAACCAAGAAGAAAAAAAAGAAAGGTATACGGAATTAGATATCTTCTTTCTTGTATCTCGTTGGTACCATTTTTGTCACAAAACACCGAGGGAACGGCGTAAGTAATAGAAGTTTTGTCCCCGAAATAAGTGACGTTATCAAAGTGAAAAGATAAAAGTTTTAAGATTTTATTCAAGAGTATAGCAGTACCTATCTACCCGGTACCCGTTTCTGGAAAGTTCTGTCGTAACGTGCCAGGATTCTACTCCAATGGTATTTGAACGAGACACAAACTTTAATAATATGTATAAAGATAGGATAGTAGGATAGTATCTAATCGGAAACTATCAAACTGTATCCTTTTTGATACTTTTTTTTTCAATTTTATCAACCCTATGTATGGCAGCTGAGATTGGAATGGAAATATTTTTAATATTATAAATTACCGGATAACAGTCTAAATACTTGACAATATATTCCTGTGCTTCTTACAAAAAAATTGCCGCTTTGTGTATTGCTAAAGTAAGTTACTTTATTTTATTAGAAATAAGCAAAAATACTGATTTTCGACTGTTCAAAGAAACTTTAAATAAGGTTAGTGGTATTTGCACCCATCTTACTTACTGCCATAAAATGTGTATTTTTGTGGCATAATTCAAAATTATTGGATTTATTTATAATTCAAATTTGGTCGATAAACATCTAAATTTAATTTTTGTCTGATTTTTCTGTTAATTTTATGATAATTTCAATCTAAACCCTCTTCCAGGTAAGGATAAAGAGCTGAGTAAAATTATCCACACTTTAAAGGATATTAAGTATTTCAACAATGGACTCAAATCTAAAAATTTTAAATAAATAACTACTTTAAATTTATTAGAGATAGAAACTACTAAAGTTACAAGTAATTTTGATGTAAAGATCTTAAGTTAGTGGTCAAATTTTGATCTGAAAATACAGATGTCGCATGGGTAAGGCCCTATATCCGTTCATTCAGTTTCTTAATCTGGGTCATTTTGACCATAAAATTTCCAGCAGCCTATGTTTGACTATCAAATAGCTAAATGGTTTTAAAGTATCTCGCCAAAGTACCAGTTTATTTTTAGATAAAACCATAATAATGTATCAATAAGATAGATTTTTGATACTAATTCATTTCCATGTCACTTCAAAAACCTATTTCATTAGAAATTTAATATTATACTATACATCAATTTAATAACACATTAACTCTAATTAATAGTTAATTTAAACCGCCACTTTTAACCAATAAAATAGAATAATGCCTTTTTGAATTGAAGACTCAGTATATCAGTTTAATTCATGGACAGAAAGAGACTATTGGCATTTAACTTTTAACTATAACCTTATTAACATCTATACATATAGCGTGGCCATCTAATTCTACCTGTATGTGCAGGTAGAAAGACATATTCGTAGAATCAGATCTATATTCAACCTTAATACATATACAGATGGTTTAGTTTTATTTATAAATGATGAGGATTTAAGACGTAACATCGCAAACGGTATCAAGTATCGATTGGTAGCTGTACAGAGACGATACAACTGCTTCTATTTACGTTCCTTAGCTATTTATAAACTCCGATATCTGCCCGTGTATTGGGTACCTGATATAATTATTTCATAGGCATATAACAACGAAATATTCAATAGATAATAAGATAATATTTATTTTTAGTTCTTGTAGTTTTGTACCCTGCTTCTGAATCAAGACACCAATGACTTTCCTGCATGCCTGGTATGGCAATAGTGGCATCACCACGTTAACAGCCACTGCCTGCAGATTTGAGTACAAAAAGGCGTACAGTTGCGTTATGTTTTATTAATTACACTTTATAATCTGGGAAGAATTTATCTTTAATATTAGCGTCTGTTATCAATGTACACTTTTAAAATGGTGACAATGTCCTAAAGTTAAATTAAAGGCGAATAAATTGGCGCGTGGCTATATCCAGAAATGGAGTATGACGCATCTTCATAAGAGTTGGAGTGACGGCTTAACGTGCCTCATCCGGAATACGAATATATGTACAAACCAAAGGATTGTACTGATATATGTATATTTTTTCTGCATTTTCTTCATATATTTAAACAAAAAATCTGTATTAATATACTGTAGCTTTCAATAAGTGATCAACACATTCAGTTTTTTTTTATTTGTGTTCCGATTCAGCTGTGCAAAGTCTGATGTTATTGTTTTATAAATAAATTGTACTGCAGTTTTATATTACAGTTTAATCTTATTTTGATTTTACTAAAGTTGAAATACATCTTTTAAATAACATAAATCTAGCGATCAATCTTTGAGAAATAAATAAATTATTACTTGTAAATAAATACTAATTAAACAAGTGTTAAAAGCTTCATTCATCGTCGCATTAAAAAGATTTATATAGAGAGTTCAGTTAGTCACGTTAACGCCATGTCTTATACATAATAGTTAAAGTTAACTGCGGTTAACCCAAATTTATCAAGTAGCAAATGTCGTGCAAACACACAAGTGCCGACTATTTTACTGTCCATAAACCGAAGTTGTTACAGCTCATCTTTCTTGTTAACGACCATGCGAGGAACGTTGTTGAAAATTCAAAAAAAAAAGTCAAATCACGCCTGCCTGCCCTCTTCATGTTAACGACCAGAAATATTTACGATATGTAGATACCACGCTAACTTATATAACCAAAATTACGATTGACAATTCTATTTTTAAACAGTGTTAGAGCCACTCAGCTCGCTGCATAAATCTGAAATACCACGACCTCTCAGAATATCGAAGTAAAGTGGCTCTTGCCGCGTTTCGTTCAGTGAGCGGAAATCGGAGATCCAACCCCTTTCCCCCTCTCCTTCCCATCCCACTTCCGATCTCTCCCATATCTCATTCTAAAGGCAGGTAATGCAACTTCAACACTATAGATGTGTACAGGCATCCATGTGCGGCGTTAATTGCTCACTATCAGGTGACACGTCTGCTCGTTTGCTCCCTTACCAGTAAAGGTTTATCTGCCGCTGTCCATACCATCGCGTAGAAACAAGCGTGAAAGTACACTTTTATTATAATGTTAAAAGGTACAGATTACTCTGTAACGTTTACAATATATATTGTACATGTTTAAAACAAATAATTTACACACACAAGAAAAAATTTAACGTACATCTATAATATGGCGAAACTAAAAGAAAAATTACGCAACGCCCCATATATTATTAAAGTCGATCGTAAAATACTTGAGTTACATACACTATCGACGTTTACTGTCGATACAATCGGCCCCGTGGTACGGTGTGAGTCAGTTGGCGCCCCGCGTATGTAGGGAAGGACGTTGAACTACGCCTACGAAATGGGTAAAATATCCCCTTTACCGTATGCTATTAAACAAACTTAAGCTTACATATACTACAAGCTGTGTCCAACGACGCTGACCTTACTTTAAACATGTTTTTTATCAATTGAAGTCACGTCTAGACAACAAACAGAAAGAATTAATTATCAAAATAATTGTTTATGTTTTGCTCACAGTATTTAAACATATATGTACAGTATTTGAGAACAATATATGAATTTTTATAGGGAATTAATATATGTATATTCAGGTCGCGATTACCTTGGAAGGAAACACGACATTCTCAGAACCGTAATACAGAAGAATAAGGTACGATCTCGAGACACCGGTTTCGCTTGAAAACTAATTAAATATTTTAATTTATTCACACAATCTTCTCTCTCGGTATTATTCTATTTCTTGAATAGCACAGGTAGGTATAATACATACCTGAGTAGGTACCTACATATACGGCAGGTTGTATTCTGTATTAAATAGTACATTAAAATACGTTGGTTAATTTCGTTTCAATAACATAATTCATACGACATACATTCATACATAGATAATTTCACGCCAAGACCCTCGTAGACTAGGTAGAGAGAATAGAGATTCTTAGACGTCTTCTTAGACTTTCATAACTCTTTTCATACACGCTCGTCTATATTTAAGGCTCCTGACATCACCTTCCTCCAGAACTTGAAATTGTATCGTGGCCGTCCTCGTCTCCTACATCCATTCGCTTTTGCATTGTATATGTGCTTAGTCAATCTTGCATCATCCATTATTTCTACATGTCCGAACTATAGGAGCATACTCTTTCTTTCCTCTACACTTGCCTTTTCTTTCTAGTGTTTCAACATGTAAAAATAAAGAAATTATATTATACTTAATGATAATATTTACTATAGAGATAGAGAGAGAAAGAAAAAAAATAACAAGCTGTAAAAATCGGCAACAGATCTAACATGAAACCATTAAACAGCCACTATGAAGCAGTAAAGCATACTTATTAAATACCTGTTGTAAATCAATTAAAACGCTATAAAATGCTACATTTTCCCACAATAATCGTTGAGTAAATATTGTATAGTTGGTTGGCCGGATGATAAACACGCCTCTCGTGCTGGAACGTAAAAACCAACTTTTGTTACTATTTTACGACATCAATTACGAGCTATAAAAATGCTTGTAGCTATTATTCTTCCCGCCGATTGTTTGCGGTTATACCCTGTCATCGGCCGTATCTGGACTAGAAACTTTGATATTATAAATGATGAAAACAAAAACGGCTGTTTTTTGTTAGAAACAAAAATCAAAATATATATTTTTTTAGGGGGGCAAACGTGCTGGCGATGGAAAGCAACAAACGCCGCCGATAGACACTGGAACACAGATAGGGTTAATGTCGCGTTGCCGCCCTTTACAATGAGATATGGAAGGGGTCGAAGATGAGATGGTAACGGGAGAGGGGAAAGGGTTGGTCCTCCGGAAACTCGCACACCGATTGAAACGCGGCATGAGCCATTTTACGTTGATATTATATTCTCTATATTCTGAGAGCTCGTAGTATCTCATCAGTCAAGCCAGCCCATTTGTGCAGAGAACTGCGTGGCTGTTAAATATGTAATCAAAAGAAGGTTGTATAAACATTGCGTAGTCTTTGACTCTTTCTTGATTTGGTAAGGTGTTTCATCATCAGTCTATTGCAGTCCACTGCTGGACATAGGCCTCTCCCAATGTGCGCCACAACATCCGATTCTCTGCCTTCCGCATCCAGTCTTTTCCAGCAGCCTTTCTGAGGTCTTCCGACCATCGGGCTGGTGGACGTCCTACACTACGTTTACCAAGACGCGGTCACCACTCTGTGACTTTCTTACTCCATCTACCGTCGGTCCTTCGGCAGATGTGACTACCCCATTGCCACTTCAGCGAGCTTATTCTAAGGTAGGTAAGGTGTTTACAATTCCGCAATGTTTTTTACTAGACTAGGTATATTTTTGTACCTTCGCGCTTCTTGGTACCCGAAGGTGCACGCAGCGTCTGTTACGCCTGGCCATGCTGAATTTCGGGCATAATGATCGGGCAAAATGTTTATGTCGTCGATAACTTTGGAAAAGAATTCGGAAAAGTCATTGATCTGGAAAGGTTTAAATCCCGCGTACTCTTCACTCGGAAGCGGGTTGCTAAGCCTCTAGGCCACTGATGCCAGAGTCTCATTATTTGGAATTGTAAATAACAATTAAAGAATACTTTACGAAAAAATCTAAAAAGAGAAGTACTGAAATTACCTAAAATACTGGCATAATCACTTGTATCTATATATATGTTATATATATACAGTAGTACATATATTATTTAGAAACATATTATATATTATATGTTTGTTGTTTCGACGTAGAAATGTTTGCCAATTTACTGAATGGAACAAGGGGTTACAATTTGTGTTTATACTTGTTATCTTACCCGTCCATCGGGGAATGTACGGTCAACAAAAAAAAAAACTAAAAATAGAAAAAGCCGCTCACTATATGCCCTATTAAAAAATATAAATGAAATAGTTATTAAGAAATCTCGAAAGAAAATAATTAATAATTTCTTGTTATAATACTTGTACCATTCCGTTTGTGAAGTTACCGAGCGGTAACTCAATGTCCCGTGACTAATGAAGAATATTTTAAGTCATAAATTATCTTTAATGTATCAAACTGTTAGTGTACCGAATATAACTCGCACCTTTTTTGGTGTATATTTAATAACATAATTGTTATGTTTAATTGGCATTTTTATAGATATATTTAAGAAATAATAGCGAGTGATAAGGCAATTTTTGAGATCATGAATTAGACCATAAAATGTTATTAACCCATTGGGTGCCAACTACGAGACATCTCGTAGTAAACGTTTGTATCAAAACTGCCAGCTACGAGATATCTCGTAGTGCGTGCTGAAATTTTAAATTAATTACAAATGGCGATTTAAGTTGAAAAAAATATTAAAAAGTGTATGAAATATATTTATGGAGTTAAAAAACTTTAAGTTTTTATTATAAACTAGCTGACCCCGCGAACTTTATTTCGCGTCAAAAGTTATTTTTACAGCGTTTGTAATTAAAGTGCTAAATCTCGAAAATTATCACTTTTTATTTTCTATATTTTACATAAATTTTACACACAAACCACCCCGTTGATACCTTCTATGTATTAAAATAAACGTACAAAACTTTTTTTTATTAGAGGGAAAATGAGCAGGTGTGTCACCATCATGGTAAGTGACCAGCGCCGCCCATGGAGACCCACAACACATATAGTGATACAGTTGCTTTGTCGACCTTTAAGAAAGTAGGCTGGGAAAGGATGGGGAAGGGGAGTAGGACTCCGGGTCCTCTCTTACCAAAAGCATCGTGACATGAGTCACTTTACGTCAATCTTCTAAGAGGTCGTGGAATTTCACCGGTCGAGCATTCATGCAGCGAACTGCTCGACTCTACCACTATCTACTAATGCTATGAATGTATGCTTTGGTCGAAACAGAATTTAATTACAATAATTAAATCTAATATATAAAATTCTCGTGTCACGGTGTGCGTTATTGTAATCCTCTGAAACGGCTTGTCCAATTTTGATAAAATTTTTCTTGGCATAAAGGTAGGTCTGAAAATCGGATATCTATTTATGGAAGCTATGTATCTATCGGATCTATTTTTCACCCCCCTAAACGTTAAGTGTAGTACACTCCGAATGTTTTTTTATATTTTAGATTATTTTTATGATGCACACACTTTTTCACCCTCTATTTTTTATTTCTGTATCAAAATCCTTCTTTTTGGCAAGAAAACGATTGCTGGGCAACTACTCTATATATATGAATGTAGTACTAAAATTTAAAAATAGATTTATTGCTGAATATAGTAAACTCCTCGCTAAATTGAAGTAATGTTGGCGTAACCTTTCATTATTTTTTCAGGAATGAGTAATATGACATATGTTAGACAGAGCGATCAACGCATGCCAGTCCCAAGTATAACACCTGACTGTATCCGGTTTAGTCAAAATTTTTGCATTTTTGTTCTGCACTTCATCGCCTATTGAACACAAGTGACGCCCCGTGCCACTTTCTGAGGTTTTTATCAGGTCGTTGGACCACCTGGTGGAAGGCAGGACTCCGCGTCTACCAGATCGTAGTCGCCACTCGAGCACCTTTCATCTCCAACGGTCATCGGTTCGTCAAGCGATGTCACCACCCATTTGAGCGTACTAACTTTTTGGGCGATGTCGCTCAAGCCAGATTTCTTTCCTATTTCCGTATTGCGGATTTTGTTCTCGCAGAGAGCATCCAAGTGTAGCCCGCTCCATAGCACGTTGATCGACATGAGCTTCGTCATGAGGCCAACATTCAAAGACCACGTTTAAATTCCGTATGTCATCGCTGGTACCACGCATTGGTCGTTAGACTCAAGGCACTGAGGGATTTTTACTGTTTGTCCCAGATAAACACCGTCGACCACAAGGACAACTATAAGGATCGCATCGCCAAGAGTTACCGGTGCTTGAATAACACGGGCATTGGACATTACTTTGGTCTTGTCCATATTCATTCCGAGACTACTTGTTGGGAAAATCGGCTGAAATCCTTAAGCATTTAAGCGGAACTGACGGGAGCATAGGCTGTGACCAGGAAGACTCGTGTGATCCCCAGTTTTATACACACCCGAAGATGTCTTGGGCCTACTAACTCATAGTCTTTCACTTCCTGAAGCAAATCGGGAGTAAAGAACGACACCCACACCGGCACAGGCCTGGGAGGTCCTCGGCCTCACTCCACTTCCCCTTTGTTTCCGTCAAACATAAGGCATCAAAGCATCTCTCATTTATTACGTCCATCATCTCATTGTCATGCTACCTCTAACATTCCACGTGCCTATACGGCACTACCCTCTCCTCGTCCCGCCAGGTTTGGCGCTGCGTGACGGGTGGCGGCCCCCATGCCGCATGCGCATGCAGCCGCATCGACGCTAATCGGTGCCCGTTGCCTACGGGGCACGCCCTAGCAGCCAGCGCGGCTGTTTCAGTCAAGATTGCGTCCCTCTAGGACGGCAGGGGTCGCGACGTGCACGCTCTTGGCATTTACTCCAATTTTTATATAAAAAAACACTACGAGATATCTCGTAGGTGGCAACCAGCACAGGAATGTCTATATGTGATGCCAGGCTACGAGTTACCTCCTAGTGATTTTTTTTCAATAAAAATTACTGTAAATAGTATTACATTACATATCAATAACATATTATAATTATATTGTGTAAATTTTCAAGTATACTTCAAAATTAAACCTTGGCACCCAGGGCAATATGCTCTAAATATGCCTGGCAGTCAATGGGTTAAGATTTTTTTAGTGTTATGTTTGTTAGTGAAAACAATGGCAACATTTTTTTACTGTATTTATTTTTGGTTGACTTACGCCCGAATACTGAACTGCCACTCAAATCTGACAAACAATCAAGTGATACTTACGCCCGAATACAGAACCGCCACTCAAATCTGACAATCAATAAAGTGCTACTTACAGCTCAAATTTCACGTATACTGTCTAATGTGACAGCTACTTAAACGCTTAAGTAGCGCTTATATATTTCAGTGCCGGTTCAGTATTCGGGCGTTAGTGTTTAAATTTCACATATTCTGTCTAATGTGACAGCTATTTAAACGCTTAAGTAGAGCTTATATATTTGAGTGGCCCGTTCAGTATTCGGGCTATACATGTCTAGTTATCATTTTTATTAGTTATTTTAGTGTTAAAATATTTATAACTAAAAAAAAATAAGATATAGTTTTCAAACTGTAAACCTATCTAATAATAGATATTTTTATTCGTGTTTTCTTGATAGATGAAACAAACAAATCAAAATCAAATTAACGATTAATATAGACTTGTAGTCTATATAGGTACTTAATATAAATACAATAGTAGAACATCCTTATTCGATGTCAGTTAAATTGAAAACTTATATGTAATTTTAAATTTAGAAAAATAATATTATTCATAGTATATTTATTCTAATTATAGATAATTTTTCATGTGAATTTCCAACATAACTGGACAGTAAAAAATAATAGTTTTGGCAAAACCATGTAGGAGATTGCGGTGCGAATGTCAGCAAAACTATTAAGATAAAAATAAACATTTCCGTCAGATGTTACGTAGAGCGTATCAAAAACTACAATTATAAAATTATAATTTAATTTATAATTACAATTTCTCGTATTCGTAACAAAAAAAAACAACATTTTAAGTGTGACAGCAAAGCGGACCTTAATACTTTTAATCAGGAATAAATAATAAAAAAAATCATTTATTTGGGTTCCAAAAGAGTCTTTTCGATACTCTAATTTGCAAACCTAATAACTCCACTTTTTTTCGAAAATGGCATTTTGATACCGGCAGATACTAGATATTATCTAGTTTCTATGGGTAAGTATCGAAATTTTCATTTTCGGAAAATAGTAGAAATATTAGGTTTGCAAATTGAGTTATCGATTTGTATATTATTCTAAATCTTTCATAAACATTTCGTAAAAAGGCGTTAATTAAATTGCTTTAAGCCTGTCTACCTACAAAATATCAAGGCTTCAGCGCTCACCTACAATATAGGTAGTGCAACGACGGTATCGACCTTTCAACGACTACCCTATACTGTAGGACGTAACTCTACAAAGCGACGCCATGACATCTAATATATATCTATACGTTAACTTATTCAAAATGTCTGTCCTTTCACAAAATGGCACCTGCATTTTGTGCTCTTTTAACTTAATAACTATTGCTACATTGCTTGCCGAAACGAGCGAAGCAAAATAATTGAATTTTAAAGGGCGAATCATAATTATGTTTGTATTTAATTGGCCTATTTACTTTACAATAGGTAGGTACTAATAAAAAGATTTTGTTTTGTTCGTAACAGTTATGTTTTAAGTTTCTAATAATAATAGATTAAGTAATAAAGACAAATAGGTTATTTTATTACAGATTTTATCGCCTTCATTTATTCCTGTTTTTTCTTTTTGTTTTTCGAAATGTATTTACTATTCTCTAAAATATATCAATTAACTAAATAAAATAATTGATTTATATTATTTAAAGTTTAAAGTTGTGAAATAAATAAACTAACTGTTGGTTCCAATTTAATATATTTCAATAAAATAATTTCAAGGTAAAAAATACTGACTGTTAATTTCTAATATATATATTTTTTTTCTAACGCTACTATTATTTTATATTCACTGCGCGATCCCCGGCTATATTTTGAATGTGACGGCCTCTAGGTCTGTGTCCGCCTAAATCTATACACATATGGTTTATCATATACAACACAAGCACCCATAGATGTGCCTACCCTTCACAGATAAAAACAACAACAAATTTTTATGAAATTCTTGTAGAAATATCTTTTAAAAATATCTTAAAGTATACATACATCAGTGAACATATCTGTCTTAGTATTTTTTTTTCAAGATACGCCAGTCAAAGATTACCTCGCTACAGTACAGGGATTTGAAATCTTGTTATTTATTAAAGCAATGTAATATTTAAATGGTAATTTTAAAAGAAATATGAGAGTATTTATAAGAAATTTGGACATAATTCGGTCGTTTTAATAAATTTATTAAAACATACTTAGACGGGTACCTATATATTCCCATACTGATTCTGCTGTTCGTGATGCCAAAATTCGTGATATTTTTTTTTTGAGAATACTTTCAAATACGCCAAGAGTTGGCGACATATTTACAGAATGTCAGACAGGAAAATTCGGAAGTAAGAAAATCGCTACAAAGGCAGTTCCTTTCACAATAAAAATGTTTGCTGTTTTATTCCCTGACACACTATCATTGACATATTTACCTTTACAGATATTTTTAGTGCATAAAATGAACTTATAAAAAGCAGTATTTCCTGCACAGAACAATACTATACGCTGAAGTTAAACGGAAAGATTGCCTCTCAAGCTATAATCAAAGAGAGTGTCGGTGTAAAAGTAAGAAAGGGCATGCTCCGATGGTTCGGACATGTAGAAAGAATGGTTGATGCAAGACTGACTAAGCAGATATACAATGCAAAAACGGATGGATGTAGGAGTCGAGGGCGGCCAAGACACACATTCCATGACCAAATAGAACGTGTTCTGGAGGAAGGTGATATTAAGAGCCTCAAAAACCGACGCGCGTGCATGAAAAGAGTTATGAAAGTCCACGAAGCGAGTGAGGCGTGTAAGAATCGTGCCCTATGGCGCTCTGTTCTCTCTGCCTACCCCGCAAGGGATTTGGCGTGAAGTTATGTATGTATTTCTAGTGTCGTGAGAATAGATATAGAATCAACGATCGACCTCAACAGTCGTAGTCGAACTCTCCAGTATTTTTATGAAAGAAAAATTCTTAAGGAGTACCAAACTATACAACAACGAAAATAAGCTTTCACGTTTGAACTCGACCCATTTAGGCTCAGAAGATTCGGCCACCCCAATTTATATTTCCGAACACCTCACTAGCAAAGCCAGAAGACTGCACTTTCTCGCTCGAGACTTTGCTCAAACAGAAAAATATAAATTTTGTTGGATCTCAAATGGCCGGATTTTTCTACGAAAAAAGGAAGGCGCTAAACATATCCAAGTCAAGAACGAGAATAGTTTACACCAATTACGTGACCGTGAAAATGTTGCATCCTAAAGAGTCAACTAAGTTTTATAAAATATTTGCTGTATCTAATTGTAAGTACTTGGCGCACTGTAACAAAATACTGAATAATACCTTGAACACAAATCAACACACTCACATAACTCATTTACAACACACATACATTAGTAGCTCACATACTCACATAACACTATTATTATTATCCAAATCTAAGAAAAAATCGACAACTTCTGGTAACTATTCTAATGGCACAATACTTCAATCTAATTATAAAAATGGCTAACCAAGATGATTTATTGAATGATATAGATAACACCGATATCTATTTCAGTACTAAATTAAACTCCCCAGAACAATGTATAAATTACTTTGGCAATGTGAACTCCCAATTCATTATCTTTAATCAAAATATCAGAAGCGTTCAGAAAAACTTCGACGCATTTGTTGTTCTTTTAACTAGACTAACCTTTTTGCCTGACATAATTATACTTACAGAGTGCCGTCTTAACGCCTCCACTCCTACGGTCCAATTGAGCGGCTATAAATGTCACTACTCCCGACGTTACTTAAACCAAAATGATGGTTTAGTAATCCTCTATAAGTCAGAATTAAGTGTGACTATAGACGAACCTCATTTTAATGAAGCAAACTGCTTAATGATTCGCGTTGGCCCGAACTTAACAATTTGTGCTATCTACAGATCCCCGTCCTTCCACAATATCAATAATTTTTGCAGCTCACTGGAGAATGTTATGCAGTCATGTAACACTACAACTTGTGTTTTGACAGGAGATATAAATATAGACATCGGCCTGGAAACCCGCGACAGCCGTGCTAGTACCTACCTTGATACAACTGGTCACTATGGCCTCTACCCTGGTCATCAATTTCCAACACATGATCGCACTTGCCTCGATCATGCTCTTATTAAATCACAAAAACAGGTAAAAGTTGTAGTATGTGAAACAGGACTAACGGACCACGACTCAGTGCTAATTAGTATTGATAACGATAATGCTGAAAAGATTGTTACGTCACCTGTAAACCATAATCAGCGTATCAAAATAGACTTTCCCAACCTACTTCTAGAGATTGCAAGTATAGATTGGAACCTGTTATACAAAAGCAGTGATGTTACTAAGGCTACAGATTTCTTTATAACTGCAATAGGGAATAGCATAAAAAATCATTGTCAGTCAATCATAGTCCAAAACTCTAAGGGGATAAAAAAACCTTGGATGACTAACAGTCTGATCAAATGCATACGTAAAAGAGACGCCTTACATCTAGAAACAAAAAAAACTATTAACAAAAACAATATCACGCTACAACTAAAATACAAAACATACAGAAACTACTGCAACAACTTATTACAAAATCTCAAAGATGCTCATGAAAGAAAACTTCTAAATAATTGCAAACGTGATTGTAAAAAGACATGGACAACCATCAAAAACTTATGTAATCTTAAAAAAAAGGGGGGTGGAAATCTTGATCTATTAAAATCGCATCAAGATCAAGTTATCTCATTAGATAATGCTAACAACTTTTTCGCTAGTGTGGGTGAGCAACTTGCTGAAACTACCTTAAGACGACTTGGCAAAACTGAGAATGACTTAATAAACTTGGTAACTCAATCAAACCAGAACATATTACTCAAATGCCCTGAATCTTTTTTCATGAGCCCTGCTGACGAATATGAAGTGAATAGAATCATCTTGAATATGAAAGGAGATTCGGCTCCGGGATGGGATGGTATAAGTAATAGTGTTATTAAGTGCGCTAAGAGTTTTCTAATAGGTCCTATCACTCACATTTGTAACTTAAGCATATCGTCCGGGCATGTACCACCATCTATGAAAGCAGCCAATATATGCCCCATTTATAAATCAGGTGACTCTTCTGAGCCATCTAACTATAGGCCCATTTCTCTCCTAACATCTTTGTCAAAGATACTAGAGAAACTAGTAAACAAAAGATTACTGTCTTACTTAAATAAGCACAATCTTCTATCCACAAATCAATATGGCTTTAGGAATGATAGATCGACAGAAGATGCTGTAACTAACCTTGTAGAGTTGCTAACGACTAGGTTAGATGCTGGTGAAAAGTGCCTGGGCGTTTTCCTCGATTTGGCTAAAGCTTTTGACACCGTTTCTAGGCCCATACTTATAAAAAAGCTTGAATGCCTGGGAATCAGGGGAACTGCCTTGGACTGGTTCACCTCATTTCTTGAGGACCGCAAACAGAAAATCTGCTTGGGTGGCTTTCAAAGTTCTTTAGCGCACATTAAATACGGAGTTCCTCAGGGCAGTGTCCTTGGCCCGACACTGTTTCTCGTATACATTAACGGACTGTGTTCGCTAAATCTAAGCCAGGCCCATATTTTTGCATATGCAGACGACACTGCTATCATTTTTCACGGCAAAACATGGAATGATACCTACAATGTAGCAAAAACTGGTGTGCAAACGATAGCAACTTGGCTTCAACACAACCTGCTTACACTAAATGTAGAAAAAACAAAAATGTTAAATTTTAGTGTTAGCAAAAGAACTGTAGCGCCCAAATCACTATCTATTAAGCTACACTTATGTGATTCTTCTCATAGTAACACCTGCAGTTGCACAGAATTTGAACAGGTGTCCAATATTAAGTATCTCGGTGTGATAATTGACCAGCATCTGACATGGCGGAAGCAAATTGCGACTGTGAGTGTTCGCGTTAGAAAACTTCTCTTTATCTTCAAAAGACTACGGTCGCTAGCAGACCCAAAGACGCTTAAGATGATCTACCATGCCTTATGTCAGTCAGTACTTAGTTATTGTGTCGTTGCTTGGGGAGGAGCTAAGAAAACCCATCTTATTATTGCAGAGCGCGCTCAACGTGCAATTTTGAAGGTAATGTACAAAAAAGCTATGCGCTACCCAACACGCCAACTCTACCATGACTCCAAGGTGCTTACAGTTCGCCAAATGTATATACTCTCAGTAGTAGTCAGGTTCCACAAAACTGCAAACCTGACCGTCCAAAGCAATGAGCGCTCCCAAAGAAGATCAAAATGGAAAAAACTTTTTTGTAAACTGGAGTTTGGCCACAGAGCTATTGCTTTTATTGGTCCACACGTTTATAATAAAATTAACAAAGAACTTAAAATAGTATCGACAACGACAAACATTTGTAAGAAAAAAGTTACCAATTGGTTACTGGATTTGGACTACACTGACACCGAAAATCTTATTATGATACACTAAAACACATAACTACATTACACTTTTCACGCACTACACTGTCATAAACATTTCATGCACGACACTCTCACACACTACTCACACACAAAACACACTCACACATAATACACATACATACCACAAACACTCATCCAATCAAAACTAGAAAATAGACAACGCTTGTAGAATGTCATTGATAGCATGTGTCCCTTTTTAAAATAATGTTTTATTTTAAGTACAACAATAGTTCTAAATGCTTTATTTTAAGTGTATAATTAGGTGTAAAATGCTTCCAACAGTGATGAAAGAGACTGAACCTCACAACACAGGGTATCCTAGTGTGAGGCTCAGTGTTATTGTACCCTCAGGAATATTGTAATATTTTTTGCACTAATAAAAATTTTATAATAATTTATAATAAATATATATCGATAGCAGATAAAATTGTGCCCAGTTCTACCACTTAATCCATTTGGTACATAAAAACTCAGCGAGTCGATGCTTAACAGCCGTTGGCTACACTTTCGGTTGGAAAAACTCTAAAAAGTAGTAGACCACAGACATAAGGGATGTGTAATGTGTATGTCCAACTAGTATATTACGATTATTATATATTACAAATATAGTTATAAACTATATCAAATATATTACTTGCTGTATAATAAAGATATTTATACCAATGAGATATTGCCGGGTCGGCGTAGTAAGTTTGATGTACTTATAAAGTCAGTAAAAATACATGTTACGTGTTAAATTTATAAAACATATATATACATTTATATATCGAAAGGCTAAAGTGTATTGGTGAGGTAACTACATGTTATTCATTATTCATATTTGGCAGTCTCGACGCGCGCACCTCACACTTCCCAAGGGAAAAGTACAACGAACGAAACGAAAGGAATTTCTCTTTCTTTTTTTTTATTTGTTGTTGATAACATGGATACATAGCGAAAGGGCAAAAATTGAAATCTAACCTCAATATTGCGATAATTTAATGAATGAAATGTTGAATCTGAATTAGTTCCATATTAAATACTTTTAGGATACGAGTTTGAATTTTATGTGACCGATTTATTTATTTGACGAGACGATAAGATGCCATTGCTTACGTCTTTAGATACTAATGGCGTGAAAATAAATAAGAAGCAAGTATCTTCCTAAACTCAATACAAATAAAAGCTTAAGTTAAGGAATAATTATCCCTCTGTGTAAATGTAATAATATTGTACTGGAGCCATTAGAATAATTTGTTTGTAAGCAAGCAGCAACACATTGTGGACCTGGGGTGAGTGTACGGAATGGGTGGGACAAGGGTCTCTTCGAATGCGGTGGCATAACCTTATTTTGTAATTAACATAATTAGAGGAACGTGAGACGGTGCCGGGGCCGGGGCCAGGGCCGGAGGGCCGGGTAAAATGGCCGCCCGCTTATTAAGTTAACGAGCCCGACGAACACTAATTACAATTATTGTTATATTGTTTTAAAAACAGGTGTTAAGGTAATCAAAAAGCTATAAACTAAAAAAATAACTCCAGTTGATTATTATCTGCAAATATTCATAGTTCTAATATCATGTACATACAAAATTTAAGAGATTTTTAATTTAATATAATAACTCATTTTAAGAAACGGTAAAACGGAGATTTTAAATAAAAAATAAATACCTTATTTATTGTATAAGTAATAAAAATTGCGTATGGCTTTGTTTATTTATTAGAAAATTTAATTATTTTTTATAATATTTCAATAAAAAGGCTAATTTTAAGCATTTCGTATGTAGAGATAGAACTGTCCCTTGCGTTGCCCCTATTCGACATTTTTTAAGAAGATCTAATTTAACTAAATCTCTTGACATCCCTCGAAGTAGATATAGGGTATCAGGTGTCCCGAAGTGTTCCCTAAGAATGGTATTATCCGGAACATATTTTCCGAGCAGGGGTCGCGGACCAGTCGGTATCTGAAGTCCCATTTTCTGAATAAATTTCTAATCTACATTGATTTTTTTTTATCGTATTTACATAAGGAAAGGTTTTGTACTATGCGAATACTGAGTCTTATCTTGAAACATTTTCGCTTATCATTGTCGGAATTATTCTACGAGGTCCAAGTTTCATATCAACATTAACTTAAAGATAACTTGAAGTAGGCATTTTAAATTCTATTTCAACATTTTAAGTCCAGTACTTACGCACTTAAGACAATTTCTACAGTAAGATATTCGTACCTCCTATATTACTGTGTTTAGTATAACTCTTGTAATTGAATGTTTTATTTTGCATGTCTTATATAGTTATGAATTGTTGTTTCCAGTAACTTATTTCACTCTAGTAGTAATATTTTTAAAGTTTAGGTAGCAAGATGCGAATTATTATCATTTATATTTTATTAGAAATGCAAATAATTAATGTTATTATATTTTAAATTACTTTATTTAATAAAGTCTTGGTGATCTAGTGGTCAATTTCCCCGCTTCTGATTCAATAGTCGTCGGTGCGATTCCGGGCTCACACCAACGATTTCTTGGAATTCTTTTTCGAACTTATGTTTAACAAACATCGATGACAATATCGATCTTTGTGCCCGGTGTTTGGCAATAGGTTCTCCACCTATTCGATTTGGGAGCTATCTTCCAAACGCGTGTCTCGTAACGATTTGGCGAGTCGAGTTAAGAGTTAACAGTCCTTACCTACACCCTCGGGTAGAAAAAGGCGTGAACTTAACGTTTATTTAATAAAATATAATATTATTACATAGTTACTCAGGCTTTGTGAAAAAATTCCAATCCCAAAACAAATCTCAGTAGTAAGTTTTCTATCTAAATGACACGAATCGAACCCTCCGTATTAATTTAACTTTGTCCCAAGTAAAGGTTAAGTACATATCTGCTTACTTACGTCGCTTTTGTTAAAGGTCACAGGGTAGCATTCTGTAACCTTCAGGAACTTACTACTAACATTTTACGCTAGTTAGCTATTCTAAGAATTAAAAAATATTATAATATTTTGTTACTAGTATCGGTGGTCCAGTGTTGGACCACACGGTTTCTGAATCCAGAGGTCGCGGGTTCAAATCCTGGCACACACCAATGACTTTTTGAAATTAACAAATTTCGAAAGTTATGTGTGATAAATATCGATGACTAAAAACTTTGTGCCTGGTATGGCAATTGGTTCGCCAACTATTCCATTTGGGACGTAAACATAACAGCGAGCCGAGGCTTAACAGCCACTACCACCTTCGGGTAGAAAAAGGAGTGTAGTTATGCTATGTCATATTTTATTACAATAATAAATATGGTTTGAACGAAGTATTTGTTGAGAAAAATAAATTAAAATTCATTAATACATTGGCATAAGTGTAAGTAATATTAGTTCTTATAATAAGTGTGTAAGCCAAACCGCGTGTCTTCTTCCAGAGAGAATGACTTCGAAACTGATGGGCACCTTTTAGAACGTTAACCACTCAATATGTCTTTAGTACATTTAGGTTAATTTACTTTATCTGGACGGGTTGATGGATAGCACTTGACCATTTACAAATGACTACAGTAATTTTATTATCAATTTGGACATTATCAACAAGTACCTACCAAGGCATTACGATGTATTATCAGTATTACAGAACCCGCGAAAATTATCAAAGCGCTTAAGATTGACGACAGAAAAATTGTTACAAGGGCTTGCCATTGCTATATGTATTCGATTAGTTAGTTATTGTATTTTTTTCTAACCTTTTTTTTCATATTGTCACTCGATCATACTAGATAACAGACTTTTTAAAAGATTTTATTGGTTTACTAAACAGGTTCTTTTTACTCTACCGATCCCTTATAACGGGAAGATAGATACTAATTCCATTAAAAATCTAAGGATATGCCACTAATTCGGATTGAAGCCTTAAGATGTACCACGCATGCGCAATAATTAGTACTGTATTATTAACTGAGATTATTCAATTTAACATGAAAATAAATTTGCTTACAGTTAGTTAAGAAAGCATTGACTGTGATGATAATACTACATAAATTAAATAATTAACAATAAATTTATAAGTATAATAAGAAAAACATAATCATTTCCATCACAACACATACATACATATCTTTGGTCTATTAAATGGTTATAATTTATTATTCTTATTCTTCAAAGCTATTATTATTTTCTTATAAAAAATTTCATTTTAAGGATGTAGTTCATTTATCACTGAAAAGTATCAAGTCAAAAGCGAAGATTTAAAGGTATTTTAAGATAAAATATATTTCTAACATATATAATATATAAAACTAATAACTACGCATTACTTCACTCTAATCTCATTCTCATATGAAAACATATAAGAGAAAAAAAAAGACAAATTTCGTGACAATACATTTGTGTGTTTGTTCCATTTCAATATTAATTTGACCTTTCGTCCGGGCGTCGAACCAAACGTCTAGACATCTAAGACTTGCACTGCGACTACTGATAAAATGCCGACTAAGTCTTTCAAGGCTTTCAATATTATGAGTAAAGCCTATCCCAAGCAATTTGTAAAACTATATGTAATTCTAGATTTGCAATGAACATAACTTCACGCAAAATCCCTTGCGGAGTAGGCAGAGAGAACGGAGCGCCGTAAGGCACGATTCTTACGCACCTCACTCGCTTCGTTGATTTTCAGAACTCTTTTGATGCACGCGCGTCGATTTTTGAGGCTTCTAACATCACCTTCCCCCAGAACACGTTCTATTTGGTCTTGGAATGTGTGTCTTCGCCGTCCTCGATTCCTACATCCATCCGATTTTGCATAAATATATAGATTAATATAATAATTGGCAATGATAAATATTTTTTTTTATATATATTCTAATCATTACTGCTAACGAGCCTTAAAAATCGACGAGCGTGTATGACAAGAGTGAGGTATCTAAGATTCGTGCCTTATGTTCTCTCTGCCTACCATGTGGGATTTAGCGTGAAGTTATGTAGGTATGTTACTTAAAACATTTTCCTGACACACATAATATAGTTTTACAGCCTGTTCCCCTTCCGAGGTATGCTCAAATGTGTCATAAAATATGTTTAAATTGGAGAAAACCCTTGGACAAACCCTGAGGTGGTTAAAAACAACACCTTGTTTGTTATGAAGGGTTGAAGGTGAAATATTTCTTTGATGGATAGGTTTAGTTTTTTTTTTATCTTAATATTTTTTTTCCATTGTTTCAGATATGAAGTGAGTTTTAAAATACCCATTTGGACTTAGCTTGAGTTAATGGTGTGTATTTTTTTTTTATATTTATTTTTGTTTACTGTTTGTGTTTAGTGGGTGGTACTAAAATATTTACAATTTAAATAAATATCTTAACAGAAATTATTCATAAATATCCATCATAATTTATATGTGAAATCTGGAAAATTATCTGTAGATCAGAATGAATGTTATCTGGTAAAATAACATATTTTTTTAATGAAATACTGAAAGGCTCAGGTAGTATGAGTATCGTTTAATCGAGTTGGGAGGCTCTGTCGGAGCAGCGACATTAATCGGAGGCTTTACGAGGGGAATCCAAGCCGCAGACAACGTCAGCCTCTAACGATATTGAGCGAGTATACCGAAATTACACAGATAAAATATAGACGGACAAGTATCAAGTCGTGTGAGGCGGTCGTATAAAAGTATCTTTCGATTAATCTTCATTTAAGATAGCGAAAATGTTATATCAGAAAAACAAGTTATATAAAAAACTGTAGATACGTCAATTATTTTCCAACAAATTTGTAAAATAGCAGTATTATTAGTAATTTCCTCGATAAAGATTTTCAGTCAGTTTAAATAAAATTATTGAATAAAATCGATACAAAGAAACCTTCAATACTTAACGATTCGATTTAACCTATAACATTTATTAATTATAATTCCTTATTTTATCGCTAAACCTAACCATAATCGAAATCATTATTCCCAAAACTTTTGAAGTGTAACATCACTTTGCATATTCTACACGCAGAGTAGATACGTACCGTTCGGTTTCGGAGAACTTCTTCCGAACTGAAAATATAATAATTTTAAAGATGGCCGCCGCTCTCGACCTACCCCTGCCCCGCGCGCGTCCCACTTCTACCCGCGCCCTGACGCAGCCTAAAATATTATGCACCCAAAAACCATTGTCTGTTACCATGACAACGGACCGCTCGATACCGGAGACTAGCAGCCATACAATCAATGATAATTTCATCTCGCTCGCACTTCAACAGTACAGATGCTGGGGGCACTATTGGGACGAGTCATCTTTCTCACACCGCGATGACTGAACGCCAGAATTGTAGGGTTAGCAAAAATGATGCTGCATTGTCGGTCAAGCGAGGTCTTGTTGGAATACTACGGTCTAGATGGAATGTTATGTTTTTAGAGTTAACCTGAATACAGATATTTTATGAGTTGGTGCGAAAAAAACTCGCTACCTATATATTCCACATTGTATTGTATGTATTTGTTTTTTATTATAATTTAACTAATATAATATTTGTTTTAAGTGACCGTAAAAAAAGTATTAAGTATTTTTTAATATCAATTTAATACCAATATCTATCGTTTATCTCAATGAAAATTTAGATATTAGCCTATACTTAAAAAACAATCCCAAATGTATGTTTCATCTAGATTTTTATTTACTTATAGCATATTAAAATAATAATTTATAATAAGTTGAATCTATGATACTTACTGTAATAATATCAGGCACATATTATGTTTTACATTGCACTATATTTTTAATTATTTTTTCCTTAGTAATTCCTAATTAACAAGTTAATTTTATGCATATAATAGACATTTAAAAAACCACTACACACTTATAGAATATTTTCAAATCTTTTTACAATAGTAAAATTTAAGTATAAATAAACACTGACTCTAACTCATAATTAGTCAGAACAGAAAATGCGTCAAGAAAACGAGTAAATTTTTATCGAAACTCATCTCGGGAAGCTACCGTGCAAATGACTTTAAAAACTTGCGGCAATTTCCGAAAACAAATTAGAAAGTTCTATTTAAACCACCCCTATTGGTCGATTGTACAAATGTTCTATTTTTTTTTTTACCATAACTACCTTTTATAATACTTTACAAAACTTTCTCTTTTTTGTTACAATTCTTGTCATTCTTTCTCTTGTTCGCTCTATACCTCAATGCGGAAGAGGTTTTTTAAATAACTTTCACCCCTAACACAATGGCTTATTGCTTCAACTCTACGATGCCGTGAGACATCTATCCTTTACTGTTTTTTTTTTGTCTTTTTTTAGATTTATATTACATCTTTTAACGTCGTCCGACCATAAAATTATTAATACAGTTCTTATGATGGCTTTAGTTATTTTTCATTTCCTTAAATAATATAGTAAAGTATTTATAGATTAAGTAATTCTCGGTGTTCAGCCACGAAGTTTCCATTTATTTACTTATATTTTGAGCATTCTTTTGAGCGGTTGCTTTCTTAGTTTAGTTTCTTGGGTCTTAAAAAATTTTCTGTTTGTATAGTGTAAATTCTTCTTTTTTTATAACAAAAATTATCGCTTCAAATTAGTACAAAACACACCTTAATATTAGTGAGATTTTGTAAACAGCAGTTATATAAATCAAAAAAAATATTATCTAGTATCTACTTCATCATCATAAGCCTATTGCAGTCCACTGCTGGACATAGGCCTCTCCCAATGTGCGCCACAACATCCGATTCTCTGCCTTCCGCATCCAGTCTTTTCCAGCAGCATTTCTGAGGTCGTCTGACCATCGGGCTGGTGGGCGTCCTACACTACGTTTACCAAGACGCGGTCTCGACTCTATGACCTTCTTACTCCATCTACCGTCGGTCCTTCGGCAGATATGACCAGTCCATTGCCACTTCAGCGAGCTTATTCTACGAGCTATGTCGGTTACCACAGTTCTCTGGCGGATATACTCATTCCTGAATTTATCCTTCAGAGATACCCCGAGCATAGCCCGCTTCATAGCTCGCTGAGCGACTTTAAATTTGTGGATTAGCCCCATCGTTAGTGTCCACGTTTCGGCACCGTAGGTCATCACCGGTAGGACGCACTGGTCAAAGATTTTGGTCTTCAGACATTGCGGTGTAGGCGAGCTGAAGACCCGTCGCAGATTGCTGAATGCAGCCCAACCCAGCTGAATCCTCCTTTTGGCCTCCTTCTCGAAGTTCCGTCTACCTAACTGGATAGTTTGGCCTAGGTAGACGTATTTGTTTGAGACTTCGAGAACTGACCCTACGACGCTTATCGGTCCAGGCACGACATGTTCATTGAACATGACCTTGGTCTTGTCCAAGTTAATGCCCAAACGGACACGCCGGGAGGACCCGTCTAGTCTGCACAGCATTCCGCTTAACTGTTCCAGCGACTCTGCCATTACAACGATGTCGTCGGCAAACCGAAGAAGTGAGATGTACTCACCATTCACGTTGATACCCTGTCCAGTCCAATCCAGGGTCATGAAGACGTCCTCCAGAGCATTGGTGAAGAGTTTGGGAGATAGGTAGTATATACTTATTGTACCCATTTTGAAGGTTTTCCTCCATAATGTGTTTTAAAAAACCCGGATTTTGGCTCATGATAAATGAAAAAATAATGTTAGGTAATGTTATAATTATTATTATGCTTTTATAAACCTGAAATTATTATCGTTAAAGCAAAAGAAAAGTTTAAAGTGATAAGGTACCTATTCAGTGCAATAATGATGTGTGTTTGGCAATTTAATGTTCTGCTTTCCTTAAATCCTTAAATCAAAACAGGTAATTTTATTAATTCTTCTCTACATTGATATACTCTTATTTTAAAAGCCGAACTACTATTTAACTTTACAAATGAGTGAGGATATATAAGGTTTCCCTCAAAAGTTCCTTGACGTTTTTGAATTCTCTAAGAAGTTCAGACCGAGTTACAGAGATGGCGCTTTATAAAAGTTTTAAACAGGAGGTACCTGCTCATCCCCGCGCTAAGGTGCAGCCCGGTCATTGTGCTAGAGATTCCAATTTAATCTGTTAGTAGATTAGACGTTAGAAGATATTAAAAAACGCTCAAACAGAATTTTAGAAATAACCCTTTTTTCGTAGGTGCCTAAGTAGGTAGGTTCTGTGATCGTACTTTAATTTCTATCCAAGTACAGGTTCATCTCTGATATATAAATATCTAAAAAGTACTCCATACTACCTATATACTTCCGACAACGCGTAAAAGATTTCATTAAGATCGGTTTAGTAGTTTGGGCGTTGTAACAATTATTTCGTTTTTTACAGGTACCAAAATAATTGGTTACATTACAGTTAAAAGCAATAATTAGGAACTCGTATTTATTTTTTCGTCAGAATTAGTTTTTTTTTATTTTTCTAATGTTTATAGTATGTACTAAAAGACATTTATAATAACTAAGCTATTGAAAACAATTAGTGGTAGAGCCAAGCTAATCTCTCAGCAGATCGACGTAAAGTGGCTCATACCGCGTTTCGTTCGATGAGAGAGGTACCTGGAAGCCCACCTCCCTTCCTCATCTTTCCCATCCTACTCCTTTAATGGTCGGTAACGCAATTATAACACTATATGTGTTGCAGGTGTCCATGGGCTGCGCTGGTCACTTACCAACAGGTGACACGCCTGCTCGTTTGCCCTCTTATCCCATAAAAAATATAGTAACGAGGTTGGTGTGTAAGAACTGTGTCGTATGGGGCTCTATACTTTCTGCCTACCCTATCATGTAGTTAGTTGTCCGGTTATTTTTGTTAGATATATTTATATACATTAATAACTGATTTTTAAGAAGTTATAATATTTTTTGTGATAAATAGATATACCTATTTTTTTCTAGGATTATCTACTTACGTCTTATTGTTGATAAAAGTCTTCCTCTATATCAGTCTTTCCCAAAGTGGGCGATAACGCCCCCTTGTGGGAGCTGCAGGTCTCAAGGGGGGCGGTAAGAGACCCAGAAAGAAAATGGGGGCGTTGTGTAGAGGCCTGGGGGGTGATTTGCACTATGGGTATACAAGTGGTTTTTAAATTGGTGAAATAAATGGGGGCGCTAAAAAAATATTTAATCTCAAGGTGGGCAGTAGACAGAATAAGTTTGGGAACCACTGCACTTGCCATAACTATAATTATAATCAGGCAAGGAATACAGATATTAAAAGAAATACAATTATTTGTTAGGTTTTAATATTAATTTAATATTAATACCTCATACTCATTATAATCAGTATGTGTCTTAACTACCTATTCGTGAATGAACAAAAAATTTACCCTACTTAGGGTGGTAGGTAATGACTTCGCCAAATACTTTAATGGGTAACAGAAGGCTCCTTGCTTCTCCACTGCCTTTACGTTAGGGTATTAAAAGTGTGAAGCTAAAAAAATGATCTCTATCTCTAACTTTCAGAATCCTTGTACCAATAGTCGTATAATAACTGTTTTAAAGGCCAGAACACAAATAAATTAAACGAACATTTGAATAAAAATTGTATTTTGTCAAAAACGTTTTTTTCGTTACTTACAGCAGACAACAATACCTACTCTACATAAACGAAATTTCAAAATATATGAAGTTATAAAATATATAATGTACAAAATACTTATCTGTAGTTATAAATATTATAGCGTTAAAAAATA
Source organism: Euproctis similis (assembly GCA_905147225.2). Lineage (NCBI taxonomy): Eukaryota > Metazoa > Arthropoda > Insecta > Lepidoptera > Erebidae > Euproctis > Euproctis similis. The sequence continues at coordinate 15,323,786 of LR990108.1, read as the reverse complement.
TTTTCGGGATCATGAATTATGTTCAAATACCGATACAGAAGTTAAATAATAAAACTACTACCTACTTAAAAGTAAGGAATCCTAACTAATACATAAGTTCAACTATACCTAAGGAATTCTAATTGGTTCCGCATACTCTTGGCACAATGAATAAGAAACAATACTTTAGGATTCGTATTGAAGATAAATTTCGATTTCATTCGTTCAAAATGAATGAATATTTTTAATTGATCGTTAATTTCTTCAATAACTTTCCGAAATTATAAGTAATAATGATAGGCCCTACAACAAAATAATTCCGTCGACGTCTGAAGGTACAATTGTCAGTGCCTACCCATTTTGGTGACTGGTGTTACTCAGATTTGATTGAAAATCTTATAAGGAATGGTCTCAAGATAAGTTTTATATATACTTATATATAACTATAAGGATTAAAAATTATATAATTTTGTGTTTGTGTCAAAAATCTTTTATATGCCTATCTATTTTTGTATGTTAAACTGTGCTAAATGTGCTCTGAACCATGTAATAATTAATTATAAATTTTAATATTGTTTAAATATTTAGAAAAATAGGTTATATGTAGAGTCCCGAGAAATATGCTTAAAAAATGTAAAGTAATTTTTTTTTTTAGAATTATCAAATAAAACGTATAAATATCAAATGAAAATTTATTCGTCGTAACATAAATGATATGTTATTTTTTATATAAACTATAATATTAAATTTAATTATTAATTTAAAGATTTAACTTTTGTGTAACTATTAAGTTTTATTATCACAAAATAAATTATTAATGTAATCTAATCAGTTGACTTATCTATATAAACATAATATCTATATATTTTTTTAAACATCAATAAAATATATGCAAATACATTTTTTATTTCTACAATACATTTACATATCGTCACATTTATAATAGGTATTTAATTAGAATATTAAATTTTACATGAAACACTGAAAAAAAAAAGAAATAGCAAAAGCCAAGATTTTTGAAATATCTTCTTCATCTGCTGTGGTCATCGTGGTGGTCTTCGGCGGTTAGTGTCATCTTCTGTTACGTATACTGAAGGTATACCGGAAAGAATGAGGCACTCAGGATACATTCAGTATACGTACAGAAGGCGACGCACTCTCTTCATCTTCAAGTCTTCGCATCATCTATTCAAAGATAAAAAAAGAAAATATCATTATAAATTAGATAAGATTAATTAATACTCCACACACGTGGTGTCCGCAATATAGTGAAAGGCTTCCAAACAAAAGTTACTAGCACGCCGGAATCCAGACACTCTTCGGGGAATAGAACCTATAAAATAAAGCATACGATTTATAACACTCCAGATTCTGCAACCCCAAAAGGGTATCGCTGATAGTAGAGTGAAAACATCACATGTACTAAAAATAAAGACAGAAATGATACCCAAAAAAAAGTAAAAATAAACAACCCTATATACTGAATTATTTTTCAGGTTTTTTTTTAATGTTAAAAGCTAATGCAATCTTTTGTTCGAAGTGTCCAATGAGAGATGGGTAATTTGCAAAAGTGTGCGGATTGGTTTGCAAAAATTAATTTCGCCAACCTGCCCACCGGTAGCGAGACGGCTCTTTGTTATTTAACTTTTTTTCGTTGTTTTACAATCCATCTACCGGGCGGCCCACATTTTAGTGTCCCGCTGTATCTATTGTCCACGGACCTTTGTAACACACAAAAAGATAAATTACAAAAGACGGCAAAAGCATTTCTCGTACAGCACACTCGTAAAGTCAGTAAAGAAATTGCAACTGTCTATGTGCGGGTATAAACTTGTAATACAATAGAGTCAATATAATAGGGCGTACGTATTGTATTATACTTAATAATTTACGATACAAGCGGACATAACACCCGAGCAGCCTGTTGTATTGATTGTAATATGCACAAACGAAAAATTATGTTTTTCCCCTCTAAAATATTCACACAAAATTTAATAATACCACTGGAATAGAGGGTTATAGAGTGGGGATATGAGTGCCGGTACCGGTTGTGATGTGGTATGTGGAAGCACGTGACTTACCGTGGTCCGGTCGGTCAGCTGTTCGCGACGTCCGATAAGTAAACATTGAAGGATGACGGATGGGGTTGTGAGCGCGTGCCGGCCGGTGCGTGTGTTCAGGGACGGCGTCTCCGGGCGTCTGCCGGTCTGGGCGTCGGGGCGCGCGTCCCGGCCCCACATCGATTACCGCCATCGCCCGCTCGGCGCGCGCCGCATCACCGGACCACCTCTAATACCCGATGCAAGATTTTCATTACATACGGCCATCATAGTTCCTTATTTGCACCCCGTAATGTTTTTTGATAGCTCGTTCTAACTATATCTATTTGGATCCACATTTAAATACGACATCAATACATAGTATAAAACAAAGTCGCATTCCCTGTCCTTATATCCCTACGTATGCTTAAATCTTTAAAAATACGCAATGGATTTTAGTGATATTTTGTTGATAGATTGACAGTATGAACGGGGTGGTTTATATTTATAATTCAAGTATAAAAGTCAACTAGTTCCACATACAAGTAATATACTTTATAAAATTACAATCGTTGTAGGATGTCATAAGACGATATTTAACAGTGAAAAGACTAAGGCCACCTGCTCCAGTACTCTCAGTGATTACCGTTCCACCCCGTGGCACCACTCAGGATCTATTTAATACGAATACAGCCTCCATTCTATATGTCTTTTGTAACAACAAAAAGTAAGGGTTGCTAATGTAAATTTTTAACACATTTGTAATTAAATTAAATCTCTGATTATATCTCTGATATTTGTTGTGTTCTTAGACTTCATTTTATTTCAATATTTTTATCTATATAGTATATGAGGCTGAAGAAAAATAGCACAATATCAAGTCTAGTTGTTATATTTTTCAACTTATCGTTTATTCGTAAGTTATGGTGGAAAGTTTTATGATAAAACATTTGCAATGTTGCGCTTGGAATTATCTCTCATCGTGCATGCTGAAGTTTTAGCTGGATGGGTGAAGCCAATGTAGAGTCTATTGTTTTAGATTTTATGAGTAAAGATACAATCCTAACAGCGTATCTATTATATGCTCTGCAAACCTTTACATATTTTACTGATAAAAAGGAATATATTTATAGTGTTAAAATATCTGTCTCGTAAATATAACCTACAATGTAAGTTTTTATATGAGTTAATATAAATTAGTTTTGATCTGATGTATATAATATTTAAGCCTCGTCTCGCCGTTGTTTACGTCCCAAATAGAATAGGTGGCGCATCTATTGCTATACTGGGCATATAGTTTTTAGTCATCGATATTTATCACATTTAAGTTGCCGACAATAATTTCGATAAGTTATTGGTCTGAGCCAGGATTCGCACCGGCGACTTCTTGATTCAATGGAATTCTTCCGAGAAAATTTCCTCGTATTAAATTATGTCAAATTTGTGTAAAGACAATCGATTTTTTTATAAGGAAAACTATTCGAAAAGGTAACCTTGACTATTATCAAAGTCATGCTATTCTTCAAGTCAGTCACTTACTATTCAACTGTAGAAAGATAAGATCGTTTAAACTACCTACTTACTCACATGTTCTACGTCCATTAAGAGGATCCTACATTTATTCTACAAATATCTAGCAGATCTGACGAAAGTAGGTGTTAAGCCTTACGTAATCTGACACAAAAGGCTGTCATCTAATTGTAACTATGTATTACACTTGTTCATCTTGAATCGTCTAAAGCTGGGGATTACAGAGTTTTTGAGAGAATATTATGTTTTAGATATACATTTTAAATTATTTTGGCGATGTAAGTTTATTAAATGTGTTATTATAATAATAGAGGTTCCAAGAATAGAAGAACTAGTTGAGGCTGGAATACTTCTATTATTGTCATTAAATATAATATAACTTGACACCTATTGCTACCCGAAGGTGTAGGCAGCGGCTGTTAAGCCTCGTCTCGCCGTTATGTTTTCGTCCCAAATGGGATAGGTGGCGAACCTATTGCCATACCGGGCACAAAGTTTTCAGTCATCGATATTTATCATACTTAACTTCCGAAAACAATTTCGAAAAAGTCATTGGTGTGAGCCAGTGTCAGGATTATCATTAATATAATAAAAAATAAAAATAAGAAAATTTAAAGTTGCTAGTTGTTAACCATCCAATCGCTAAATTTTTACGTCCAAAATGTACCTATTGCCATATATTTATCACACATAACTTTTGTCATTGGTGTTGGCCCGGAATCGAAGCAACAACTTCTTGCAACAGTAGCGGGACACTCGACCACTGGTATACCGAGACGAGGAAAATATTAGTCTTTAGTTAAAACATGTCTTTAAAACAGAAAACTGTACCTCTAATATTAAACATAGGCTGGAGAGTTAACGAGCTATGGAGTAGAACCAAGATGGTACTTTAAGCGAAGCTTAATATTATGAATGTAAGGATGGGTACATACACTTTTCACTACACAAATATTTTATAACTAAATTTCTACATTTTCCACCAAAAAGTATCTTAAAATTGAGTTTTCATGTCTTATTTTGGATGAAATTTAATACTTAAATTACTTTATTTAATACTTAAATCCATTCAAACTTCTATAATAGGTACATATTAATTTATAGATTTGTTTCTGACTAGATGACCCGGCGAACTGTGTTTTGCCTCAGAAGCAATGTACTACTAAATGAATAAATATACGAGTTTTCTAAAATAAAAGTAGGCTAAGTTGCTCCTAAATATATCAGCTACCCGCCTATAAAAGTGCTGTCAAAATCGGTCTAGCTATTCTCTTAACGGTAGAGCTCTAAGTTTAGCTGGAACAAACAGATAGAGAGACAAAAATTGTAAATAATGTTATTTTGTTGTATTTATCGTATACATACCTATTCATGCGCATGTAATTAAAAGTAGTTATTTCAATATTATAAATAGTCACTAAACATTTTATTTATATCTATAGATTCAACATAAAACGTTGGACTGTATTTTTTTTACGATTCTATAAATCTATTCTTCTGGTTGTAATTTCCTACAATTTCTTTCTCCTGTGCTGACATATCAAGATTTCTTTCGTGATAACAAAATCTCATCAGGTAAAATTAAACATTTAATTTTATATTTTTTCTTATTTGCTCATAATATGACAAAAGTACTTCTGATAAAGAAAAAAAATATTACTTGTAATTGCTAATTGGATCGTCAAATAAGATCAGCTAATATAAAGATATTTGTAAGTTACTGAAATCTTTGTTATTACTAGCTACTTAGTTGAGTAATTTGAGACTCTATATTTCTATATGTATACTTCAATATTCACCTATTTGTTCACTGCCTGTTAATTGTTAATTGTTTTTTTAATACATATTCTTTTATTTAGAAAATAAACCAAAAAAAAATCAAAGAGTCATCTACCTAAGTTAATTTATTTCCAGCAAAAACGTTCAGTAGACAGACCGGTCCAGTATAGGATCCCTAGATACTATACTACCAGCTATAAATGTCCTTACAGATATCATGAAATTTAAAGATATGGGTTACCGTTCCTCTTGAACCTCTGCTCCAGCTCGGTCGATGATCAAATGAATGAATAAACGGCTTCAACCCCAACGGCCTCTCGAATGTGGTGGGGACGACGAAAAAATGGGGTGGGACCGTCGACCCCTGTAACAAACAAGAGAGAGAAAAAAACGAAGATTTATTTCTGAATACCTTATTGTGTAATAATAATATTAATGGTTATATGATTTTGTGAGCGATTCGGGTAGTATAATGAAGCCATAGAAATTGTTGATAACATAACATAACTTCACCCCTTTTCTACCCGAAGGTGTAGGCAGCGGCTGTTGAGCTTGGTCTCGACGCTATGCTTAAGTAGCAAACGGAATAGGTGGCGAACCTATTGCCATACCTTGTGCAAAGTTTTCAGTCTTAGATTTTTATCACACATAACTTCGGCAAACATTTTCGAAGAGTCATTGGTGTGAGCCAGGATTCAAACCTGCGAATTCCTGATTTAGAAGCGGGGTGCTCGAAATTATTGATATCAGGAATGTTTCAGAAATTGCAGGATTGACTACATTTTTAGCAGTGGTTGTTAAGCCTTGAATCGCCGTTACGTAACGTTTAAGTCCTAAATGGAATAGAATACACCTATGGATAGTAAAAGGCGTGAAGTTATGCTACATATTCGAGCCTACAATTAAATAGTACCAACACTAAAATATACTATTTAACAAGAGCCACGCAGTTCGCTGCATGAAAGTCGTGTTGCAGGTCGCCATAGGGGGCGATAGTTGCTTACCATCAGGTGACACGCCTACTCATTTGCGATCTATCCAAATATATAGCTATATGATTAAAGAATAATCAGCTGTTTGCTAAAAAGAATCTATATAAATAAAAACCTCACAGTTGTACATTTTGTAATATTTCTCTGATTGCCCACTAACGAATGAAATTCTTTCATATATAAGTATATTATCTAAAAAATTACTTATTATTATATTATTATTTAACAAATACATATCTCATCATCAACAGCCTTTTGATGTCCACTGTTGGACGTAGGCCTCCCCCATAGAACGCCATAGCTCACGGTCCTGTTGGTGACGCGACCGGTGATTTTTAGCACCCCCTACTCCGCCGTTACCGAGCCCGCTACCGTAAGCTAACGGAATAGCGGAGCTGCCGTGGCTGGGGGCCGTAATTTTTGTGTCTTCTATCATGGGGGGGTTTTTGCCATAATCGCCACGCTTGGCAGGCTGGTTGGCGATCGCAGTATGTCTTGATTTTTCTAGAAAGAATGCTGCTGTCCATTCTCCTAGTTTTCCCTTCGTCGCCTCTACGACACCCATGGGACGTGATGGGGTGGTGGTATTCTAAGCCGGCACCACACAGCAACATATTATATATACCATATAACTAATATTATACATATTAGATACATGGTCATCTACGTTTGAACAGAATGTGCCATCATTCAGAATAATGTAGGAAGGAAGCTCATCCCCGTTAAGTAAGGGTAACTATCTCATCGGAGTAGATTACAAAGGTTACCCTTTACCCACCTACCAACATCAATTTTTATGACTTCCCCACGAAGATAACCGAGATCATTTACCATCCGTTTTATATAAGATCTTATCTTACTAGTTAGGTACTTGTCTTTCAATAACTTATACATTTATTGAGTTTAATCTATTTAAATTGAAATCTTTGTAAATAAATAATAGCGTGCAAGATATAAAGCGTAGAGTTCTAAAATCGACTCTGTACCTACTTTATGATATGAAGAGTATTTAGATTAAATATAACTTATACTCTTTTATACTCAAAATTTATGAGTGTCATCGATAGATACTAAAAAACTAAGTGATTTAGTTTATCTTCTTCCCATGAGTCTAAAATACATTCATTTTAAGAAATAGATACCTATAATAATTACACATATAAAGTTATATTAATAAGTAGGAGAAGTAGAGATAAAAGATGCAATTTGACTAGAGATAGGTAAAGTAGCTTTGACTATAATTCCCGTTTTTAACAAATACATTTCTAATTTGAAAATCGAGAATCGGTATTAATTTACTAGTACCTAACTTTGCTTGCACAAAAAAAAATTGTCGTCAAAATATAATTAGTTCTTTAACAACTGCGAATTTATTATAAAAACAATACAAAATATAGCCTATTTTACATCTGAATCTGAAGTAGCTTTTTAAATGACGAAACAATTATTAAATCGATTACCCACTGTCAAGGTACTTGTATGAATTGTATTTATCAATTATAAACGATCAAGTATTTCCTCTTTATAGTACCTATCGAGAATATGTATAATTATATATATATTTTATGTATATGTAATGAGATTTACTTTCATTAAATATGTCGGTGAAATATTACATTTTTACAAGACAACTGCTCAAAAATAACATACCAATCAATTCGATATATTCACGACTTTAAAAATAGGAAAGCCTTTGATCCCTATATACAGATTCCTGTCTTCGGGGAGGGCAATAAATTCAGAATATTTAATTGGTGTTCAAGCCGTCTGATAATTCTGCAAAGGACAAATTTATATTTAAACACGTAGGTGGGTATTTTAGGAATATATTTACGTGCTTTAAGTGATGTTATTAACACTGACAAAATCATGAAATATTGTAATATTAATGTACTAGTATTTCCGTTATTTAATATCGCCAAGTGAAGACAGTAAACATATGAAGAAAAATAGTCGATACGCAGTCGTATAGAGTTTATTATTTGACACTAAAAATGAACTTTATGATCATTAATTTAATTAAATGATAATTAAAAATCAAAATAAATTAATAAAGTTTTATATTTTATAGTGTTGGTAGTAAAAATTCACGTAGGCACTCGGAAGTATAATACCTACTGATTAGAAAAATTCAAAAAGCGATAATAATATCGTATTGAAATAAACACTAAGTATTTATAATAAAGAATATTGAATGCGTTGTTGTAATTTACAAACATTAATTGTATTTATTTTAGATTTAGGAATAAAAAATAAATAAAACACTCACCTTTCAGAAACAAAACATCACAAAAAAATCACTCTTTTATTAATAAAATTACCAATTGATTATTTCAAACGTGGCTAAATACTTAGACTAACAATTGAACAATTTAAATACACTATTTTATTTGTTCAATAATTATTTTTACGTGTTTTCTATTCAATTTTAGGCCTAAACACAATAAAAGCGGCGGCGGGAGTCCGACGGCGGCCATCTTGTGGCGCTGCCGTCGCGTCGCTCTACGCGCTCATTGGTTGAGTGACGTCAAGCGCGCCATGACAGTCCACCATTACTCGACGCATGCAAACTGCTCTGTACAATTCACACACAGAAAATTAAACACTATATCTAAGGATTAAATTGTAGTTTAACTGCACTAGTAAGTTTGTGATTGTTACACGAGCCTATCCTTGTCGGCTCGCATTCTTGCGTGGTGAATTATCGCTATGGAAGCTTTTAGGATGCACCCTAATCGGGCAAAAGGGAACATTTAAAATTCAAGTGACTCTACACTGATAGGCTGAGACATTTTAATTGGCTGCTGATTTTTGTCGTCTCCTCACCCATTAAAAGTGTTAAATTAGAACTGGTTTCCAGGATAATATAGAAATCACATTACTTTTCACCTATTAGAATACCTGTTTTTTTTTAACATAGAGTCACCTTCACATAATGTTTGATACTGAACATCATCCATCTCACGTGAAAATCGAAAGAAAAAAGTGATAAATTTACCGTTTTTTTTAAAGTCATCCCAAAATAACCGTTGTCCCGACAGACGACTGATTTATTTGTCTCTCATTCTCTCTCACGAATCTGAAGGAATTTAATCTTATACATGAATATATATAAATTAAGCGTAATCTTCAACCTTAAATAACATGTGGGTTACCACGAGAAAACGGACAGTGTTGATATTTTAAGGATTTTGTTTCACAAATTTAAAGTTAAAAATAAAAAAGAAACAAAAAGTAGATATGGATACCTAAATAGCACCTAGTCTAGGATTATTATTAGTATCTGTGATATTATTATTAGTTAAATAATATCCTGCCTTAGCGTCAGAAATGCACGTGAAGATAAAATACCTTTTATTTCCCAACAATTGTGATTGGTACCACATCTTAACAAATAGTTGAAAATACCTATTACATACATACAGAACTTCACACGCCAAATCCCTTGCGGGATAGGCAGAGGGAACAGAGCGCCACAAGACACGATCCTTACACGCCTCACTCGCTTCGTTGACTTTCATAACTCTTTTCATGCACGCGCGGCGATTTTTTAAATACTAGTTACCTATTTATTTGTCGATATCTTGTATAACATGTTAAGAGTTATTATTATTCTTAACATTTATACACGATATTCTTTCATAAGTGTCATGTGATACCTAATATTTGTAATCTTCAGAGTAATATTGTAAATTTAAAAAAGTGTTACGTATATTTTCATACATACACTGTCATTAACATTTTACACATAATAAAATGTTAACACTTCGGCCTTGTGAACATACTTTTAATTTCTTAAAATAGCTTCTTAATATATACCTATATTGACATACAAGTAGTTGGTTAAATACCTATGTCAAATTTACTATTAGGTACTTACATTTAATTTTAAGAGACAACAAAATATCCAATTTTTCTATTCCCCTTCAATTTACTTTATACAATTTATCATTGTTTGCATATTTTAAACAATTCATTAATTAGCAATTATGAAACGTCATTAGTGGTTATTTATAAAGAAAAAAAAATAACGAAAGCCATAGACCGAGTTAATGAAGTACTATCCATATTTTTACATCAAATAATTAAAGACCACCTGACTGACCTCTTATAACATCTACATCGACTATCCCTTTGTGACGCCGACGAACGTATCTCCATTTTTATATTAAATTCATTTTTAAAATTTATTGTTGTTGAAATATGAAAAAAAAAACGAAAAAAAAATATATCGTAGGTGGGTAACTTTTTGTAATTTTTGGGGTAAATTTATCCAACGCCAAGTTACCATCTGTTGTTCCGAAATATTTATGTGATTATTTCATGGACAGATAGATAGGTACATTATGTATATTTAGATGTATATTTTTTATTAAAAACCGCCAATTTATGATCTTAATCAGGATCCGCCTTGCCTGTCGTAAGGTATAATCGATTTTTGTGTTAGGTACTACATTCTTTTTTAGAGGTAAAGAAATAGTGCTACATTTTTGTTTCTTTTTTCATTTTTTTTAAATAGCGTGGTGTATTTTTTTAGTCTCGGTGGCGCAGTGTTCGAGCACACGGCTTCTGATCCAGAGGTCCGGGTTCGATTCCAGACACTGGCTCACACCAATGACTTTTCGAAATTGTTTTCGGAAGTTATGTGTGATAAATATAGATGACTGAAAAACTTTGTGCCCGGTATGGCAATAGGTTCGCCACGTATTCCATTTGGGACGTAAACATAACGGCGAGACGAGGTTAAACAACCGCTGCCTACACCTTCGGGTAACAAAAGGCGTGAAGTTATGTTATGTTATGTTATTTTTTTAATTTTCAACACATCAGTTATGAACATATTATTATTATTCTTCATGGTTGCAGCGCTATGAAGTAATATGACTCGTCTAATTTATAAATGAACAGGCAAAAACCGTATAAAGTGGCATACCTATCTGTTTGGTTTTTAAAAATATTATATTTTCGATATTTACGATGTGTTTTCATAATTCACCCGACCTTACTAGAAGGGCAACAATGTTTTTTTGCCAGTATATTTTATAGAGATATCGAGGCAGTATATTTTATATATAAATAGAACGTGTTCTGGAGGATAGGTGGCGTAACAAAATACTAACAAATAAAACAAATACTAACTACAAAGTTTACAATGATTTGTTTATATGACTTGAGCTATCTTAATTGTGACAGGGAAGAGAAGAATGAGAGGACGAGGTAAGAGATATGTATAAATTAGATTGTGCATTACCACTTAAAATTGAATTTGACTTAAATAACAGTACATCCACAAACACCACGTAATCGCATTTACCAAAGATAACAGAAAACAAAACAAAAAAAAAATCGCATGTAAACAAAAATATTTGCCCGACCAAAAAAAAAAACTAAACCTAATTTTATCATATTCATAAAAAAATATGAACGAATGTAAAACAACATGCTGTATATAATATATACCTATACATATAGCGGGGTCAATGCACCGTCGTAGATTATAAGTAAGCGTCTTAATTCTTTGGTAATAGAGTCGTAATTCGTATGTGAAATAGTGTTGAACTCGTCCAAGTATCAATGTAGACGATCACAGATGCAGATATTTGTGACGTGTGTGACATGAAGCGACGTGGCCTTGACCCACGGATGACGGATTCCGGCCTTGCGAGGTCACTGAACCGTCCACATATATAGGATGGTACATTATCTAGGGTACCAACATCTACGGAACATTACCGTTTAACCTAGAATTTCAATTACATAACAACGAAATAGAAATAGCTGTAATTTTTGTAACTAACAATATCCACAACAAGGCATTCATAATAGTCTCGGTAGATTTCATTAGAGTTTTGTTTCTGATTCATTAGTCTCCAGTTCGAATCTGGGTGCATTTCAGTACTTTTTTTTGAAACTATGTGTGATACCTAAATATTTTATATAGATGACCGAGAAAAATGTATAAGATCTTTTGCAATAGGCTAGATTATATCTGACGATTTAAAAGTCATGAAATTAATACATTTAAACACAGTTTTTTATTTAATTTGAAATGTATACTTATATATCTTCAAATTAAAAAAAAAATGAAGACCGCATGTTACATGAGCTGCAATATTTTAGTGGAGACAGAGATACATATTATCTTTTATTAGATAATATATAATATTACATGCTGTGAAATATGACAAATTTATATTTTTATCTTCACGCTTTTAACAGATGAAGGTAAAGACTACATTTTGGTGTTTTATATTTTTACTGCATGCATCGTAAGAGTTTAAGCTCGGTACCGTTTACAATGAATTTCTAATTTCTATTTCTTTCACGCCCTTTTCTACCCTAAGGTGTAGGAGGTGGCTTAAGCCTCGACTCGCCGTTATGTTTACGTCCCAAATTGAATAGGTGGCGAACCTATTGCTATACCGGGCACAAAGTTTTATTCATCGATATTTATCACACATATCTTTCGAAATTAATTTCGAAAAGTCATTGGTGTGTGCCAGGATTTGAAACTGCGACAACTGGATTTAGAAGCCGTGTGCTCGCCCACTGGACCACAGAGACTATAATGTTGTAAATATTGTTGGATTATTAAAGATGATTATATTAATACCTATCAGTAGTAGTTAGGTAGTACATAATAATCTAAATAATTAAGTGTATAAAAATCGCGTGAAATGAGACGTTTATTTATATATTTTGTATATAAATAATTGCATCTTGTTTACACTCTTTGTTCGTAAAACGCAATTTAATATGTATTTTTAAATGTTATGTATGTATACACTCTTTGTTTTTCTTTTAACAACCAACATATAACACAATATAAATTATACCTACTTACATCCGAAGATAATAATCTTATCGTGTTATTTAATTCACTTCTGTTGATGAAAAAATAAAAGCCCTTTGTCGTATCCCCTATCCTCGCTTTTAAAAGTGAACTTTTATACAAGATATAATGTTTTAAGTTTATATATAGGTAACTATCAACAATGGTCTTGAATTTACACGCCTAATTAATTACGATTTTCATGTCGCCACCTACATTAAAACGCTTTATAAACAAAATCAGTGCATTCTCATGTGGGTAGGTATTAAAAAAAAAAACGAAAAAAAAAATATCTTACAGGAATGCAACTGACCGTGATGAGCTCGTGAATTGTCGGATAAATTATTTATTAGGCTCCAACAATGAGGCACTATTTCGGACCGATAAATTATACCCCCCCCCCCCCCCCACTCTCTGTACCTTAATTGAATAAATTGAATTTGGTTCAAAACCAACAGGTAATTGACCGAGTATTTCAGTCTTGAGTCCAAGAGAGTAATGATTTTATTTACGACAGATAGTGGCGTACATCTTGGCACTTTATTGGCATGATCACTTGCGACTACTGCACAATGACCGACCAGTGTTTTAAGTGTATAACAAATGTACGGCATTTGTATAAATTATTATGTACAACATTTTTTTTGCCATATAGGTATACATTATGACCATTTTATTAATACAAACAGCATCACAGAGTTTAATAAATTAGGGCACTCTCAAAACACTTATTGTATTAGTCGCATTTGTCTGAATGAAATTCAACAGAAACATTTCGAAACTTTTAAATAAAACTAGTTTAAGTTACTCTATACTAAACCAGCTATGTATCTGTTAAACTCTAGTTGAAATCGGTCCAGCCATTTCCAGAGATTATCTGAAAGAAACATGATTAAAATGGGTCTATTTAAAGATTACCCACTTATTAACAAACACCTTTTTTAATATGCGTAGATTTTGGCTGATTTTACTATTAACATAATTACGAATACTTATAGTAGGTACTACTTAAATATTGTACAAAATAGCTAAGTTAAGTAGATAGTGTAGCTCCGAAGTTCACAAATTCCTCACATTCGACCTTTGGATTTGTCCCCTTGCCAAATATCCCAGCTGTGGTCATACAGTAGTGTTATGCCTTCTGAATACTGATCGCATACACGTTATTGTTATTTTTTACTTTCGTTATCCAACTGTTGAATTTTTCATACGCCCTCTATCGGATTCCATATAAACAACTATTATTAATAGATATATATGGTTAGATATGTAGCAACCGAATGAATACAGTCAATGGAAGCTCTGGCAATTATACATGTCGACTGAGGCATTAGCATACACTTCGCATTCAATACAACGACCTTTTATAGGCCTTGATATTGCTTTTATTTGCTTAATAAAAATAAATGCGCCTGTATTCAGGATATAATCGACTCTAGACGGGGAGATGAGAGGAGAAATGAGAAGAAAGATGATGAGCTGTATATATATAAATAATCCTCCCAGATATGAAAGAGCCACGGTACTCATCAAACCGCCCGAATAGCACCGCTTAACATCTGTTTATGATTATTCTCTTGAAAACAAATCGTTACTTTGAAGTATCATTTTCTTTGTATACATATATAAATATATCATAATACATACATACATACATAACTTCACGCCAAATCCCTTGCGGGCTAGGCAGAGAGAACGGCAACACTATAAGGCACGATTCTTACACACCTCACTCGCTTCGTTGACTTTCATTACTCTTTTCATGCACGCGCGTCGATTTTTGAGGTTCTTAACATAACCTTCCTCCAGAACACGTTCTATTTGGTCATGAAATGTGTGTCTTGGCCGTCCTCGACTCCTACATCCGTCCGCTTTTGCATTGTGTATCTGCTTAGTATATATAAATATCATAATATTGTCAATTATGTATTTTACTTAGCTATATATGACAATACAGATACAAAATCACGTTTTACTATAGATTGGTGTATACAGGGTATACTAAAATAGGCCAATTAATAGAAAACTTCAAGCTGTGTGACTGTTGTCGTTGCGCGTTTAAAATACGGAACCCTATTGAAAGTTTGGTCGGCTTACTACACTAGTATAGGGTTGTCTCTGTTACTCTTATGTTAGGATTACATGAATAGAATGAATGCAATATATGCAGTTGTGTTCAGCTTTTAGAACAAACATTTTCTTAATAATAAAATAGTACTGTTTACGATGGTTAAATTGCACGTTTTTACTGTAGGGCGAAAGGGCGAATATCAATATCACGGCCAGTCTCAGCGAACTGGTAAATAAAGTATGATATGAGTTTGTATTGGCTTCTGATCCAGAGGTCCGGGTTCGAATCCTGACACTGGCTCACACCAATGACTTTTCGAATTTGTTTTCGGAAGTTAAGTGTGATAAATATCGATGACTGAAAACTTTTTGCCCGGTATGGCAATAGGTTCGCCATCTTAACAGCCGCTGCCTACATATTTGGGTAGGCTTTGGCGTGAAGTTATGTTATGTTATGTAGTCAAAAATTTTAAAAAAGAATTATTATCCAATTACTTAATTATTATCAATCTACGCCAGTCTATGTTTTAGATAATCAAATATGTGAAACTAAATCACTGATCATTGTATCAAAGCCTTATCGTTAATGGTAAATAGACGGTGAAAACCATTTTACTCAACACGCAACCGAGGCCTTTGGCCACTTAACTTTTAATTGATAATACGTGTACCACGGAATCCATGTCTGTACGGAATCGGAAGAAAGCAATCATGAATCTCAATTCTCAACCATTCGGATATTCGGTCTTAAAAATGCGGCATTTTAAAGTCACGTCATAGAGAAAAAAAAATACCTTTGAGATTGGTATCCGAATTTTACAGATACGCGCGTATCGTCAGTTCATCCTTGGCAATTTTTAAAATATCGTTTTAGTACTAGCAGTTGCGATGTAAAATAGAACTTATATGTTAGAGTTTGCGATTTATTTTAGTATATCGTTGGGTGAACGTTTAAGTCAGTACTGTAGGTTGAAGGGAGCTGATGTAGGACGTGCAAATAAACACGGTATTTTTATCGTCACAAACCTTTATATATAGTTGTGGTCGATTTCTCCTCTTTATCTGTTCAGAGCGCGGTGTTTGCCTGAATCTTGTGCAAAAAAGAAATATATTTTATTTGAATGTCACGCGAATTCTCATGTACTGATTGCACAGCTCCTTTGAGGTAGCATATTTACATGAGAAGCATTAAACTTGGATACTTTGTTGGGTAGCTTACAATAAAATATTTATAACTCGATATAGTTATATATATGTAATGTATTTATAACTAAGCATTATTATTTTAGAAAACGAATTGTAAAACTTTGTATAGAGGGGCTATACAAAGTTTTACAATTCGTATGGACACATTTATAACCATCCGTAATTTATACTTAATATAAATAAACATCAATAAATTCACACATAATAATTTAATTAATGATAAATGTTTAAAAGGCAATAAAATGAAATAATAAAACGTCCCTGGTTTAATACGCTTTTTTTAACAGTTAAATAAAACATGTGTACGTATAAAGTATAAACAGGAGTGATCATAATCAGATGAGATCTTTAAAGTTGTAATTCAAATTAACTGGTTATATAAATATAAAAAAGTTACACATTTGTTTGTTTCTGAAGGAAAATTGTTTGATTCGGTGGAAGATCGTAAAACTGTGTGGCCCCTGTATGTCATAAAATGGATTTTTTTTTTGGAGGTTTTGTCAAGCGAAAACAGTCTTAAATGTTGAGTGTTATGCATCTTCAAATTTTTCTTTTCGCATGACCACCGTGCGCTAGTATTGTTTTTACGACTGAAAGAAGGGTTACCAACTTACGCAATGTTACAATAAACGTTTTGAGGGTAATAAATTTTAATAGAGCAAAAATTTATTGACAATTTGTGGAGACGTTTACAGCTGATGAACAAAAAACGTTTATATTTCACGGCACCCGTTTGTGAATGTATAAATCTTTGTATCGGGTTTTAGATGACAGACGCCAGGACAAGAAATTTGGTTGTATACTAATGTTCTTTTAGGTTTTCGTCATCAATAATTCTCTTTAAAAATTAAATTCATATATTTTATGACTTGTGAAAAATAAAATACATACTAAAATAATACTAAAACATGGACATTTGGAAGTGTCTATTAGCTTGATGCTAGGTATAATATCGACTCTACCTTTTGGTGCAGCAATTAATTACAAAAACTTATCAGTTCAATATGATTTTATAAAATGTAATCATCACAGATTCTTATAACCTGCCTTGCATACGCAACTTATAATCAAAAATGAAAAGAAAAAGAAACAAGTCTACGTGACAGAACAAAACGGTACCGAAGCCAATAAATAGAAATTGTAATACAGACGAGTCAGAAGTTGTTTCATTAGGGTTTGGAAAATAAAAACAAAATACAAGTGAAAAAGGGTATTGGATACTGTGCGTATATTCGCTACAGAATATTCCCTATTATGATCCCTTCCCTAAAGTCAACTGCGTAGATGTAACGAAAACTTGGTGTAGCAATTGTCTGCCGGTCCGCGTTAGGGACGGGTTTGTATCGGCTTGATATTACATATAGGTATCCGTGGGTAAATATAACATAACACTTATTTATTGATTTTTAAATTAATTTGATCTAAAACATTTGTTATTATATATATTACTAGCAGACCCGGCGAACTTTGGTCCGCATCAAAAGTAATAAATGAGTAAATTTTGGATATTTATTGGCTTTAACTGCTATCCCGCTATGTTAATATTCGCTTAAATTGCATGCTATATCATGGCCAGGATCATCTATACTACATGCACAATCTATTAATCTATTTAAAACACTTAATTAGATGAAAATTAATGGTGTAATCGCTATGTACATAAGCCGTATATCTCGTAAAAAGTCAAAAAATTAAAATGGTCAATGTGGGTTACCCCTAAGAGATATTTTTGCGGACTTCTTTGTAGACCTTCTGAAAGTGTTTAATAATGTAGAACAGTGTTTTGGTCTATCACTTAGGGTTCAGCCAACGTTTGCAATTAAAGTGCTAAATCTCGAAAATTATCATTTTTTCTTTACAACATCATAATCATAGATCAAAACCTAACTATAAAACTAACGATTAAAAAAACGCATCAAAATCCGTTGTGTAGTTTTACAGATATAAGCACACAAGGGTACAGACAGCGGAAAGTGACTAATTTATAATATGTAATGATTTTGTATGAAAAAAAGGGTATTGAGTTTTATTAAATCGATATTACTAAAATAATAGATGTCCTCCACAAATAATATGAATATTAGGTAAATATAAAAAAGTAATAAAAAAATGAAAACTTGAACATGTGTATCTGAGACAAGTTTGTAGATATTTCAAGTGGCTATAAGGGTTATCATGAGGAGAACTCGACGTAGGAACTCACTTATCTTCTCCTATCATCACTTAAACATAACCTGCAAAAAATAAATCTTAAGTTCAAGTAGGTATATTATTAAATAATAAACTTATATAAAGCTTAACCTGCCTTTTCTCTTTCGTGGCCAAGAGAGAGAGAAAATTCTAATAAAAATGCAAATTGCCCCCAAGCAATTTTCTTTTCTAAACCGCTGCCTAGCTTATTGGGTTCCACCGCATCATGGCCAGATTCCCCGCATCATAAGGTAACTGGTGACGGTAAGCTATTTTATCTAAGCTCAAAAATGACACTAGATTTAACTTGTTAATGTAGAGCCCACCATTGAAGCTTATCTCTAGCGCTAAGACTGGGACTGTAATCCCCTGTTAAATCGACACTTAAATTTAACGAAACTCATAACAGTCGTCAAACATTCAAGTTGTTATTTAAAAATATCTATGTACATTTTTATAATTCAACTTTGTCTAAAGATTTTAAATGTTTTATTAAGATATGGCTTATAATTCTTTTGAAGAACAAGTTAAATTAATTAAATCGGTGTCGAACTATATATATATCTGACTAGCTGACCCGGCGAACTTTGTTTCGCATCAATTGTAATGAAGAGTAAATTTTGAATTTATAACTTGTTCTTTACTACATTATAGATGAATTATAGATAAAAGCTAAAAACCACCCCTTTGACACTATCTATTAAAAAAACCGCACCAAAATCCGTTGCGTAGTTCTAAAGACCTAAGCATATAATAGCATACAGACAGCGGAAAACGACTTTGTTTTGTATTCTATTGATATTTTTACTTATATATATACATAACATGCTATGATACAAATTAAATTAGAATTATGTTAAAATAACGCACTAAACAAGTTCACGTTTTAATGCGTTTACAAAACATCGTTCATCTTGTAAATCAACTAATTTAAACAATAAAAAAAACGAGTGTTTAACATCTGCATAAATACCTATCCGCAGTAATTTTAAAACTTTCCGCTTAGTTGGGGCGCACCACCCATCGGATGAGAGAGGGTTGGGGGGAAGACTAAACAGGGCAGATTAAGGACGCTGGAAGCGAGGAAAGAATACACAATTAGCTTTTTGCTACCTGCTGCGGATAACGTATCCAGTGTAACATGATCTCTGTGAACCCTCACTACCCTTTGTATTGTGAGTCGTGAATATATTGGCTGTTCAACTGCAGAGCTCTTGGATTATGCTGGTCGGTTTCGGTTGGGGATTTTAAAAACGCCCGGCGAGTTTCAGCTTCGACCGGAACCGGAGGGGCCCGGGATCGATCAGCGGAACAGGGATCCTCGTTGGCTTTGTTGAAAAATCAAAATTAGACACTTAGTATTCACGCGAGTCGTGGAATGAAGTAGACAGCTTTCCCGCGTTAGGGGGATGGTCAATATACTTTTTATTTTGCGTTGGCTAATATTCTTTGAAAATTGGCACTTAATTTATCAATTTATTTGAAATTTATATATTTTATCATATGTTATATGGTTATTCGAAACTACTGTGGTTATTGATATACCTTAATACCTAGTAAATGTAAGAAAAAATAAGTTTTAGTTCAATGCTTTGACTGTCGAGGCATCAATTGCCGCCGCTTTCACCTTCAGATATAAAGATTGTGGTTGTTAAAAAATGTGTATATTTTAAAAGTGTATCTAAAAATCATAGTTGGATATCCCAACTCTAACCGGAAACGTTTCAAACGGAACGTTTTGAATCGAGAAACTGCAAAGATGAATAAGTTTTTTAATTATGTTAATATACATAACAACTACAATATGTATATACCTATATAGACACAAAGATAATAAAACAATGAAGGATTTTACTAAAGAAAAGTAATAATCGTTTAACTACGTAGGAGAGAGAGAAAAAAATACACATCAACGAGAGCTCGCTCAAAACGCGTTCCTCCATAAAACCGTGTACTCATACACAACATTTAAACAGCAAAGACCCTATGTTTGGTGGTAATACTTTTGCAATATATTTATAAGTCTATATGTAAAACACCCACCGATATGTGATAATCATTATTCACATAACAATAGAGTCGAGAATCGAACGGTAACACATTTAAGGGAATGCAAATATGTATTTTGTGTTTATTTTCAACGTCGACGAAACAAGATAAAATTCACAGTCATAAAACAATATAGCAACAGAAGAAAGACTATATTCTTCGTGCTAATATAATGCAGGGCTACGTTTGGTAGTTAGCTATTGTTGGATATATATATATATATATACACTAAAAAACGCTTTGTCTGTACTTAGACAAGTGATTAAATTTGATGAGATATGTATATAAATAACATACATAAAACCTTTTTATATATATGTACATGTATATTATTGAACAATGTAAGCGTTTATACTCTCAAATTAGTTTTTACGATCCGAGCATAATATTTTAGTGTTTACTTATATAGTTAAAACTCTTAGTTATTGTATACAGTTTTCTTATGAGCTTTTGTAACTAACTATTTCTTGCCTGCAATTTTTTTTGCTTGTGTGAGCTATTCAAAGTTTTGGTCCTTCGATCAGAATATATAGAGCATCTGCTATGTATTTTATTTTAAGTATTTAATTTCATATTAATATTGTATATTCAATTGGTAATTGTGTTTATATGTAGCTGTATAACTAGTATTTATGTCTTTGTACATACATACATAATTTCACGCAAAGTCCTTTGCGAGGTAGGTAGAAAGAATTGAGAGCCATAAGGCACGATTCTTACACGCCTAACTCGCTTCTTTGACTTTCATAACTCTCATCATACACACTCGTCGATTTTTAACGCTCCTAACATCATCTTCCATAAGGAGTCATTCTATTTGATCATGGAAAGTGTGTTGTGGACGCCCTCGACTCCTACGTCGTTTTTATTATTTGAACCTGTAATGCGTAAGACACCACAAAACGAATAGTTTTATTTATAATATTATACAAACAAGATGTAAAAGCAATATAAATATGTTAGTATCGATAGTAATAGCCAATTTTACATTTGTGTGTATTTGATAGTTTATTATCGAGCAGTTTATTTTAGTAGGTGAACGGCAGAGTGATTTAATGCAACAGTGTTTTATAAATGTTTCACAAAGCACTCGTGTTGAAAGTGCGCTGTAGATACTATTAAATAACAAGAAGATTTGTAGTATAACTCAACACGTCATACATTTGTTTTAATACAACTTTACCTATACTCATAGTAATTGTATTTAATTACTTAATTTTTACTTTAAATTTTAAATAAAAGAACAACAAGTAGGTCGTCTAATAAAAGCTCTCTAAAAGTAATTAAGTGTACCTGAACATTAATTAAGGCATCTATATATATAAGTATTTATATGTTTATTAGAAAGCTCAAAATTTCTTAATACCTCTGAGCGTTTGGAGTCACCCTCGGTAATAAGCCAGCCGTGGTCCACAGGGAGGTTCAGCAAGTGATTTAAAGAGATTGTCAGTTAATGTCTTGGCGTCCGCCACAAATTCAGCCCTTTCCTCCCCCACCCCTTAACCTGCCGAACTAATGGGCCCATTAATTTAAACCGTCCCTCTTCAGGTAAGTACTTGCTTGACTGTTTTAAAATTTCTATACGAATTCATGAATAAACTTATCGTTAAATTATTATCTACCTACTTTATTTGTAACTAGCTGATCCGGCGAACTTTGTTCCGCATCAAAAGTATTTTTTACAGCGTTTGCAACTAAAGTGTTAAGTCTCCAAAAATATTACTTTTTGTTTACTACATCATACATGAATTGTAGATGAAAACCACCTCGTTGACACCCTTTATCTACTGATTAAAAAGCCGCATCAAAATCCGCGGTGTAGTTTCTAAGATCTAAGCAGTTTTGGGGACAGACAGTGGCAAACGACTTTGTTTTAAACTATGTAATTATATTAAGCTATATATATATATATAGACGATTACAACTTCTTAAATAAATATACAGATATGCCGTTAATTTATATTTAGTATTTTAAACGTATAAAATCATCTGATTGTAGTTCATTTAGAAAATGGACAGTTACAACTTTATCTGCACCAGTTTTTGGTCGTGTGACGAAATGTAGTGGATGTAGCTTGCCTTAGGGGTCATCCATAAAGTACGTCACACGTAAATGGGGGGGAGGGGGTCGACGAAGTGTGACATAGTGTGACAAGGGGTGGGCGGGGTCCTAAGTTTTGTGACATCACATTTCAAAATCAATTGAATCAAGAAATTTCAAATATTAATTAAGACTACAAATAATTTCTACTCTATCTGTATGAACATACGGTTTGAAATGTTTTGTTTGTTGTTGACGACTTCGTACCCGCTCTAGTGACACGCCGCACACGCTGACTATGAGCCCAAGCCAATAACCAACACAATCAACTACAAAAGAAGCAGCAAATTTTACATATTTTTTTATGGGATAGGAGGGCAAACGAGCAGGCGTGTCACCTGATGGTAAGCAACCAACGCCGTCCAAGGACACCAGCAACACATATAGTGTTACTGTTGCGTTGCCGACCTTTACGGGTATGGGATAGGAAAGGATGGGAAAGGGGGGTGGGCCCCCGGGTACCTCTATCACCGAACGAGACGCGGCATGAGCCACTTTACGTACTTCTCCGGTCGAGCCGGCCCATTCATGCAGCGAACTGCTTGGCTCTACCACTGTTGACCTATTATAAAGATTAGTCCTCAAAGAACAGCAGCTAGACGTGCCAGAGAAATTCTTTGTTTGAATGATATAAATGATGCCATATGGTTAGATGAAAAATATCACCAGAAATATTCCTCACGTTAACACCCCAATGAGAACGAACTGATCTATACGAATTATAAATAATTTAAAGGAATGGATTCAAAGTCCATGGACTGAAGACGACTAAGTTCCTTTCTCTTTCGTTAATTAATAGTTTATGGATTAGTTATTTTTTCAAATATTTGATGTTGATTTCATAAATAAATAATAGTTTAAAAAAACAAAAAAACATGCTTTTTATAGAAAACCGAACTAAAAAATAGAAAATAAATTTTAATGAATTTAAATTAAGAAAATAGTGTTAAAAATTTCAATGAATATAAATTAATAATAGTGTGAATAAAAAAAAAATATTTTATTTAAAAAAAAGCGTGGGGTGCATGGTGTCAATAGTTATAAATATTTTATTGACAGATATGAGTAGAGTGATTATCATTTCGATAATATCTAAAAAAGCACCCCACGCTTTTTTTTTTAATTTTTTTTTTATTCACACTATTATTAATTTATATTCATTGAAATTTTTCACACTATTTTCTTAATTTAAATTCATTAAAATTTATTTTCTATTTTTTAGTTCGGTTTTCTATAAAAAGCGTGTTTTTTTGTTTTTTTAAACTATTTTCTTAATTTAAATTCATTAAAATTTATTTTCTATTGTTTAGTTCGGTTTTCTATAAAAAGCGTGTTTTTTAGTTTTTTTAAACTATTATTTATTTTATATTTTTTAGTTCGGTTTTCTATAACAAGCGCGTTTCTTAGTTTTTTAAACTATGGCTTAATTATTTTAAAGCGTGCTAACAACGGACATCAAAACCGAATTTGAGGAATAGCGCCATCTGTGACTTATACAAGAACTCGTTTCAAGTTGATAACGTAGACTTTGCGCTAATTGCCACTAGATGGTGCGAGAAGTGAACTATGAACACTAAAAAATTAACAAAAATCATATTTTGCAAATTGTAAAATGGAATAATTTTATCAAATTAGTGTATTGTCATCGGTCCTCAATAAATCTACAAAGTTTGAACGAAATCTGGCCGTTTAAAGTGGGTCAAAATCGCGCCCAAAGAAGTCGGTTACAAAAAAACATACAGGTGAAGCTAATAAAAAGCTAATAAAACGTAATTAAAATGGGAAAACTTATTAAGGGACTGCTGTTATAATTTAAAAATTTTAGATGTAAATTTGCAAATTTGTGACGTCACACTAGGGAGGGGGGGGTCTCACAAATGTGACCACCTGTGACAAGGAGGGGGTGGGGGTATAAAAGTCATGAAATTCGTGTGACGTACTTTATGGATGGCCCCTTATTGGAGAAGTGAAGTAGGCAGTATAATTAATTCCAACTCAATTCTTTACGTTATTTAATCGAGAAGAGCGTTAAAAGTTTGAATAGATCAATAACTTTTGTGAGTAAATTTTATTTTGCTATCAATTCACGCCTTTTTATATCTGCAAAAGTAGACAACGGTTGTTACAGCCTTGAATCATCGATTTTTCTCGTCCTATATGATGGTGAAATCTACTGCCATACGTAGGGCACGATTTTATCTGCCATCGAAATTTATCACACATGACTTCCGCAAGGAATGTTATGTGTGGGGTGGGTCGATCAACCACCAGACCTTCGCGACGATATTGCATACCTATATAGATATATACTACATACATATTATGTCTATTCAATATTTCATGATAACAAAGTTTTATCAGTGATGGTACAGCAAGGTTAGACCAACCCATCTCAACTCATAGTACACTATCTATATATAAAAACATTTCAAGTTTTTTTTTAATGGACCTGACAAATATTCATTAAGATATTTTATTTTGATCTCAGCAACTTACCGATAAAATGTTCCTATATATATTTATATTTCAATTTACTAACATAAGAATTGGGAAGACGACATTTTGATATTTGAATTTTCAATATTACATATTCAAATGCTAGTTATAAATTGGACTGTTATAGGTAACTGGCGTTAAGATAAAACTGTTTCAGTTAAAACAACAATAATAATTTTAAAGTTGACTGCAGATTAAACAACTAAAATAATTATCCATCCAATGTGGGCAGTTAAGGTTTATATGTAGAACTTACACACGGTATATTTTGCATAACTGGTTGGGCGGGATTGCATTCTAGAACCTCCAACGTACATATATATAAGTTATTCGTATAAAGGCTGTTTTGTACGTATTGTAGCTGCGTGAAAGCCTTGTTCGATGTTCGACTCAGACCTACACTATTACCTGTTTCCAATGTCCACAGAATAAAAAAAATAAAAAAAAATCGATTGATATATCGTCTATATAAGTTTTCGTTCACGCGGCTAACGCTGAGGATAAAGTTATTCGATTCTAACATTCTATATGAACATCGATAGCTATTATGAACTAAATTAATGTCATAATTGTGGCAGTTGCCGATAAAATAATGCGGTACAGCCTGCTTATATATTACCGCCCGCAGTCGTATACAACTAAAGCCTACAAACCATTCTAACGTGGTCTTTTGGAATTAATGGAATTCCATATTTAAGAGATGGTTGTGAGTAGATGTAACGCGATCCAAAGAGATCATTTTACTATAACACGGTTGAGCTTTAGCGGAAGATTTAAAAAAAAAAGGGATAAAAGTATTTGTTATCTAAATCCTTTGATATACGAACGTCTGTATTAATATATTAGTGTATATAATATCCTATAGTTATTGTAATTTAGTATACTTTCAATGTGTTAGATGCGTCGTTATTTAAATTTGGTCTCTTTATTTTTTAATCTATCGTTGTTCATTTTCAGGTTAATTTTCTAGGAATTATAGATAAATAGATAGAAGGTCCGGGTTCGAATCCTGACACTGGCTCACACCAATGACTTTCGAAATTGTTATCGGAAGTTATGTGTGATAAATATCGATGACTGAAAACGTTGTGCCCGGTATGGCAATAGGTTTGCCACCTATTCCATTTGGGACGTAAACATAACGGCTAGACGAGGCTTAGCAGCCGCTGCCTACACCTTCGGGTAACAAAGGCGTCAAGTTATGTTATGTAGATAGAAGAAATACATAAATAAAAGACTAGCGGAAATCAATTTTGGTATCATATACCTAGATAGGATATAGTCATATAGATAGAAATTCTTTAAATAAAGAAGTTGTACTTTATATCTCTTAAGAAATTTAATTAAAAACATAAAGGTTTAAGAAAGATATATGCTACTACAGTTTGAGCATGTAGATTGAATATAAAATGGACAGAGAACTAACGGGAGAGAGAAGAAGTCACTGGAGAACGTGACGCATCTATCATGATCATTTTTATAGCTAATCACCATCGGAATTTTATTTTTAATCAACCAATCGTTCCTTATATTATGATCGTGTTGGGTAGATTTTTATATGGAATACTTATACTCGAAGAATTAATTAATTTAGTATCAAATATTGTCACGAGCAACAGTAACCCCATAAAGACAAAATTTAACTAAAACTAGAAACTCTCTTTATTATTTTCAAGACACATTAGCGGAAGCTAAAAGCTCAGGAGAATATTCTAATTTAGTTTCTGTCTGTCTAGTTATTTCCGTCTCCGCAACTTGACCATTGAACCGAGGCCTTTGAGCTCCAATTTAATCCTGTGTTCTCTAAACGGTTTACTTTGCAAGGCGAGGTATCATTTTAAAATGGTCAGCGTTCTGTGGATATTATAATATGTGTGTATATATAGGTATGTATCGCATCTTGTAAGATTGCGAAGCTAGTAATGTTCTTGCTTGCATGCCCAAGGGAGAGAGTCTGAACTAAACACATCCTTTTTGTTTTGCTATAGGTAGGTATAAACGTTTCAGAAATCACCTATTTTCATGTATATCTAACTTTTTTAGTATTTGTATTTTCAAATAGTAATGTTTTCGAATACATGTTTTTATATAGGTATATTTAAATTTATCAGAGCTTATTGAAACTAATATTACTCTGTAAACTAATATTCGATTCTAAAATATACCTAATTATTTTTATTTGTTGAAGCTGACCCGGCGAAATTTGTTTCGCATCAAAATTAATAACATAACATAACTTCACGCTTTGTTACACGAAGGTGTAGGCAGCGGCTGTTAAGCCTCGTCTCGCCGTTATGTTTACGTCCTAAATGGAATAGGTGGCAAACCTATTGCCATACCGAGCACAAAGTTTTCCGTCATCGATATTTATCACACTAACTAAAGTAATAAATGAATAAATTTTGAATGTATCACTTCATCTTTACTATATCATACATGAATTATAGATACAAAAAAAACACCCCATTGTCACCCTCTATCTATTAAAAATAACCACATCAAAATCCGTTGCGTAGTTTCAAAGATTTAAGCATATAAGGGACCAGACAACGGAAAGCGACTTTGTTTTATACTAATTAATGATAATAATGATTATTCTTGTGGTAACCGAAATAAATACATATAAGTAACTACTTTGGATATTCAAACATATAACATTACTTAAAACTACTTTTAATTCAAAAGCTCACATATCACACATAAATTCGACCCCAACTTACAAAGTACAATTAAATTCCTAGCGTCTTTCCGAGAACCAGTAAGATTCAATAGCAGACAAGAACTGTTCGTTGCATGTCGCTTACTAATGCGTACATTTTATATTAAAATATTTTATTGTAAGATAGGATAGTACGTAGATAAACATATATACACATAAGTATATATAGTAAAAAATCTAGTTCTCAATACAAGACGAACCAGTTAGACGCACAAAGAAATTTTATTTTAACTAACTTACAAGCGATTTAAATGAAGGTTGACGACCTTACAGATATAATTTTCGTGACCCTTTTTCCTTTCTTTCTTTTCTTTCATTGAATGAAATATCCGACAAAAAATGTGGTTTAGCACAACTGGCTACTTGTAATTGTGGTTTGACACGCAATACTTAATTGTAATAACGGTGACAAATGACATATTACCATACAGAGGCATAATTATCGTAATATTATACACAATCTGGGCAATATAGTGGCCCTAATCTTGCACTAGGGAGAATTAGTACAATAGTAGTTATTAGTAATGAAATCTGATTTTAGTAATTGAGTAGGCAAAAAGATGTAGGATCTTTTCACTATTATTAAGGTAATTAACATAACTTCACCCCTTTTTCTACCCGAATGTGTAGGCAGCGGCTGTTAAGCCTCGTCCCGCCGTTATGTTTACGTCCCAAATGTACTGGCGAACTTATTGCCAAACCGGGCCGGTTGGCCGGTAACAGCCGCTGACCACAGCTTCGGACACATAACTTCCGAAAATATCTTAGAAAAGTCAAAGGAATTCGAACCTACGACTTCTTGATTCAGAAGCGGGGTGCTCGACCACTGGACCAATGATACTATTAAGGTTAGGTATATATATTTGAAAAGAGTGTTTTGAATATGTGTTTCTTGTGGGCGGTTCTTCTCATGATATCCCCTACAATCACGGCGACTTCGTACTTTTTAATTAATATGTAACTTAAATTTAATAATTCCTAATATTTCATGTATTTATTGATCATTTATTATTGTCTATTCTCTTAAAAATAAAGCGATTAGATTTGATTGCTGCCCGAGAGAGACACAACAATAAATTGATGTTTATTTATCTGTATAGCGTATAACGCTTAAATAGAGCAACTGTTATTGAGATGATTCATACAACAATGTGAATACAATTACTGATCAAAGTCAGTACATATATCTAATAACTATTTACATATATAGAATTATTATCATTAGAATAATTAACGTTATAGTGTTTTAATCCCATTCGTTTATGAATATACATTCACGCGTTTAATAGCACGAGATGAAGGCAGTATTAGTAGATGAACGCTCATCTCGCCGTTATGTTTGCGTCCCAAATCGAATAGGTGGCGAATCTATTGTCATACCGGGCACAAAATTTTTCAGTCATCGATATATATCACACATAACTTCCGAAAACAATTTCGAAAGTCATTGGTGTGAGCCAGGATTCGAACCCGCGACTACTTGATTTAGAAGCGGGGTGTTCGACCACTGGATCACCGAGACATAAACCAACTAAGCAATTTTACTATCATTAACGAACACTTTTAGTCCGTCTGATCCAAATGATTTTAAAGACACTTATAAAACTTCAGAAATAAATACAATTTTTTTCAATTCACAAGTTGTTTTTTTAAATTACATCTTAACACAATTTGTTGAAAATTAAGTTCAACAGCGTATATCTTCTAATGTTTATGTCTATTTAATTAGTGTTTTTTTTTCTAAATTTTCCACAAATATTTACCAATAAGGTTTATCTAACATTCGCCTCTGCCCACATCTTTGTTAATTTATTTCAACGACGCAGTATATATTTATATGTATGTATTAGTACAGTAAGATAAATGGTACAGTCGTTAACAAAATCGCAAGGCATTTATATATCCTCATCAGTTGCGAAGCTTAACGCTTCGAAGCACCCTTAATTGTTGTCCGTACAATTGCTTCGTCATTTTCACAAGTACATAGTACCTCATTACCAACTCTCATAACACTATATCTGCTATGAAATATGTTTGTGACTGTCCAATATGTGTTTACAAGCAATTTTATGCCTTACACACTTCAATTTAGAGTCAATAATTGAAGTTGTGTGTGGTACGAAATTACATATAGTGCGATTTATTTTAAAAAGGGTGGGTTCTAATGGTCGGTCATCGGTCGACTCTCTCTCTTGTCCGTAGGGGTAATTTGGAGGCAGACAGCGGACACATTTGCATCACAATGAGAGTCGGATCTCGTGTGGTGGGAGTGGGGAGAGAGGGGGCTTCCGTCCGATGGATAAGCTCGCATTTTGTATGTATAAAAGTGTATAACTACGTCTGGGCATTGTGGCTGAATGTTTGAATATTAATTGTTCCTAGTAAATTACTGTTACCTAGTAGATATATTTTAAAAATTCCCTACACACATTAGAAATGATAATTTTATGAACATTTGTTCGATTGTTTTTTTTTTTTAATAAATATGGTCTTGTAAGAAATTATTATAATATCTGAGAAAGACGCAAAGAATTCATGATTACATAATGTAAAACTAACATGTCGCTTTCCGCTGTCTGTCCCCTTATATGCTGAGATCTTTGAAACTAGACAACGGATTTAGATGCGTTTTTTTTTTAATAGATAGAGGGTATATTATATGGTATAATTGTAAATGTACAATGTTGTAAAGAAAAAGTGATAAATCCAAAACTACTTATTTATTACTTTTCAGGTCATCTAATTTAAAGATATTTAATTTTTTAGCTCTTTATTTGCCATGTGCTTATACGTAGATGTGCGCACAATATAATACTAAAATAATACTTCTATAGCCAATATTGGAGTTAAAAACCTAATGATACAAAAATAGCACTTTCTTATAACTTCTTTTGGTGGAGGATTTCAGCAGGCCAACACTTATTACTTTTCAGAAACTATTCAATTCAACTTTTATATGTACTTAATATGATAATTATCGATGCCTGAAGAAATTTTGTGTTATATAACAATACAAATCACACGAGTCTGTCCAAAAAATATCTATGGTACCAAATAGACTGGTAGAGCCACGCAGTCCGCTGCATGAATGTCCGGCTCGTCCGATGAAATACCACGGCCACTCAGAATATCGACGCAAAGTGGCTCATGCTGCGTATCGCTCGATGAGAGTGTTATCCGGCGATAGTTTCTTACCATCAGGTGACACGCTTGCTCGTTAGTCGTTTGCTCTCCTATACCATAAAAAAAACATTCTTGTATTTTTAACTTAACATTGTTTTTAAAAATACATATTGTTTGTAGCTATTAGTTAAAACTACTCAAAATCTCTGTGGTCCAGTGGTCCCGCTTCTTAATCAACAAGTCGCGGGTTCGAATTCTGGCTCACACCAAAGACTTTTTGAAATTAATTTCTTAATTGATCAAAACAACTTTTAGGATTATATCGCGTTTATTTATTATTTATTTATTTCCCGACGTTTCAAACTCTTTACAGAGATCATTTTCATGAGTATGAACAAAAAGATGGTAGTTGTTCAGAAGCTATCTTCATTGATACAGAGAGCACCCACTTTTTGGAAATCAAAAATCAAAAAGTTGATGTTAAAAATATGATTTTTACTATTGGTAACCCACATCAGACCATGAGAACAAAAGTTAAATACTTATTTATAAGATGCATTAATATATCCTGCCTCCAAAGATCCCTTGTTGTATGATTTAATAAGTAAAAAAATAAAAATATAATATATAAAATATAATAAATAAAAAAGTAAAAATCATACAACAAGGGATCTTTGGAGGCAGGATATATTAATGCATCTTATAAATAAGTATTTAACTTTTGTTCTCATGGTCTGATGTGGGTTACCAATAGTAAAAATCATATTTTTAACATCAACTTTTTGATTTTTTATTTCCAAAAAGTGGGTGCTCTCTGTATCAATGAAGATAGCTTCTGAACAACTACCATCTTTTTGTTCATACTCATGAAAATGATCTCTGTAAAGAGTTCGAAACGTCGGGAAATAAATAAATAATAAATAAACGCGATATAATCCTAAAAGTTGTTTTGATCAATGAGTGAGATTCGCGAAAATCTTAGAAACAAATATTAATTTCTTAAGTTATGTGTGATACATTTAGATGACTGAAAACTTTGCGCTCGGTATGGCAATACGTTCGCCACGTATTCCATTTGGGACGTAAACATAACGGCGACACGAGGCTTAACAGTCGCTGCCTACACCTTCGGGTAGAAAAAGGCGTAAAGTTATGTTATTAGTTAAAACTACTCAAAGGTAATGAATTTTCGTATTATTACTCCTATATTTATGATTACTAATATGTTTGTCTAGACTCTAGACAATTCACTAATCAACGAATGTTGTGATATACAACTTTTGAACTATATTATCAAACTACTTAGCACTAATGAAAATTCGTATTGGTTTTATGAAAATTTACTAGCGACATATTTCTCGTTTTCTTAAGGAATTTCCAGTTGATAATTTTGCTTGGAAATATATTTTATATTAGCACTAATATATGCAAAAACTAAATTTTACGCAGGACAGTTCCTAGTAGATTTTTTTGTAAGTTTTAAGTCCTAAACCTATTGTAAATAAATAGCATAATCATTTTCAATAATTTTAATTAGTAATTTTACGAGTTTTCTACCTGAAGGTACTTCGCTGAATTTTTGTATCCGAAATAAAATAGGCAAAGGAAACCTGAACATAACTACGACTGCTATCTATATTCCTATAAATTTCTAAGATAATTCCAAAAAAACACTAGTATCCAGTCAAAATTTGAACCCGACATTTTGATATAGAATCGTGAAGCTCGAACCTCAGACCACCCAGACAGTTTGTTTTGTAATAAATATATTACTTTAAACAATCTGTGCCTTAAATTAAGATAAATACTTCCATCTATTTAAAGATGGCAGTGTACACAATTGTGTCAAAGTAAACATATAGAGCAAAATAATTCTATTTATATATCATATTATCAATTGTAATTCACATATAAAGCCAATATAATATATAATAAATCATAATTTAAAACCAATAGTATATAATCAAATAATAATTTCGCAAATAAAACTGTGAGAACTTGTATCTTTGAGTGGTATTTATAAAATACATCGCGTACACAGTTACGTCAAAACGTATTCTTCTCGGAGGCGCCAACGCAATGTATGTGAAATAAATACAAATATATTGCAGTTAAGTGCATAGTGTACGTGATCTGAATTAACCAATGAGTTGTTAGGGTAACCAAGTTATAGCAATTATTGAATCCCGGTACAATAAAAATATGTGTGCAAAAATGTTAATGATAATTACGACATCTATTTCATATTTACTTGCGTTCGCGGTAAGTCCCAAACGTGGAAGTGAACGCCATAAGGCACGATTCTCGCCCACCTCACTAGCCTCTTTGACTTTCATAACTCTTTTCATACACGCTTGTCGATTTTTAAGGTTCTTGATATCACCTTTCGCAATCTGGCCATGAGAAATGAGTCTAAATTGCGTGCTTCAAAATTTTTCCATTCTGTCCTCTCTACCTACCCCGCTTGGGACTTGGCGTGAAGTTATGTAAATATGTGCATAAAAGCTATTCTACTAACAAAACACTGCTCTCTCTTTCTTTACTATATAGTATATATACTTACTAGATAAATTTATTGTCAAATGATAATATTATAATACTTAAAATGCATTATCATATGTCTCAAGTCTTTAGTTGACGGTTGTGTTATCAGGTGGGCCGGTTGTATACCGCCCGGTTCAATATTAATAAACAATCGAATGGTGCGTTCTTTATAAATTTAAAACGAATCGAATACCTCGATTGATATATGATACAAGCAAATCGATATATTGATGTTGTAATGGTGGGCGTCTGATGCTGTAACTAATTGCTAATGCACCATTACTATCTTCAAACTTGAACAGTTTATAGTCTAGGAGCTCGAAGATTGGCCAATACTATATATTTTATAGTTTGTTTACATTCAATATACATTAACTACACGTAATGTAAATACTTGTGGCGCGGAAGAAAAAATATTCCCTAAGTTTTCTTAGGTTTTTAATTTTACGAACAAAAAACGTAAAACGTCTATGTGTTTATTTATAGTTAGTTGTTCGGAAGTAATTTAATGTAACGCACCTATTTTAAGTTAATTATATTTGTTTAATTTAACTATTTTAAGTGGGGGCCCGTTAAATAAGGATAGTAAAGTGTTTTTTTTTAAATTCTAGCATAATTTTATGGCTATTTCTTTCTATGATTTATTTATTTATTTTGATTTTATTTGTAAAAAACATCATCATCATAGAAAAAAAAATCATTATAGGTACTTTTGTAAAACAACAGCCCATATAACTGTCACTAAAGCGATTCTGCGAAAGTTTCGGAAAAAATTAATTAATTTTATAGTGGTAGAGCCAAGCAGTTTGCTGCATGGATGGGCCGGCCCGACCGGTGAAATACCACGAACCTCAGACGATAGACGTAAAGTGGCTCATGCCGCGTTTCGTTCGGTGAGAGAGGTATCCGGAGGCCCACACCCCCTTCCCCATCCTTCCCTATCCCCTATCCGTTAAAGGGCGGCAACGCAACAGTTACACTATATGTGTTGCTGGTGTCCATGGGCGACGTTCGTTGCTTACCATCAGGTGACACGCCTGCTTGTTTGCCCTCCTATCCCATAAAAAAAACGTAACTGATTTTTGGATATGGATGGATCTTTATCCATTTGTTCTTGAAATTTAAGAGAGTAAAAAGATAGAAGCTAACAAAAAATTGAGGCCAAGATCTTCTATTGATACATTGTACTCCTGTTGTGGAATAAAACATAAGCGAAAAGATCCCAAGGTGGGTTGACTTCAGGCAGGCGGCCGGGCATATAACCACAGCCAAAACTTTTGTCAACAGTTCGAGAGGATGACATGTTGTGCCGAACCCAGCTAGAGTGGGATGAGAGCAGGAAAACGATGACCAAATAGTCCTAGCAAATGAAACTCTATGGAGTCTCTACTTCCAGCCAGATAATAATAGACTATAAATTTATTATCTATAGTCTTACTTTAATCATGGCAATACAATCATCTTTATATATAAATATGCCAGGTGTTCTTCAAAACAATATTTATTTATATTTGTATAGGTATATGAGTCAAATAAAAATGTTTAACACTATAAAAATTAAATATATTGTATCAAAGTAGTCTCGGTGGTCCAGTAGTTGAGCACCCCGCTTCGGAATCAATAAGTCGCGGGACCAAAACCTGGCTCACACCAATGACTTTTCGCAATTATTTTCGGAAGCTATGTGTGATATATATCGATGACTGAAAACTTTCTGCCCGGTATGGCAATAGGTTCGCCACCTACTTCCCTTAGGGACGTAAACATAACGGCGAGACGAAGCTAGATACCTCTCTAACCAAACGAAAGGCGGCAAAAGCCACTTTATGTTGATATTAAGAGAGGTCGTGGTATTTCACCAGTCGAGCAGGCCCATTCATGCAGCGAACTGCGTGTCTCTACCATATTATGTCGTATCATTGGCGGTAGCGAGACATTGAGTAATAGATTTCTTGCATTTTATTATTTATATTATGATTATATTTTTAATGCATCATTAGGACATAAGGGAATACTGTGGAACGTACTAAGTATTACCAAATTCTTGCTATTTTTTCGAAATAATTTTTTAATAATATAGCCCTTGTCATGTGAAAATCAGTCTTAAATATATGTCTATTTAAGTGATTTTCTTAATATGCCAATAGATGTATTTATTTTAATTTTTAAAATGGAGCACTCAGCCAACCTTGCATGGTAATACCATCAATAAATCACCGCCCAGCAGCTGTGGGTGTGCTGTTAATTCAGACTAATTCTACTAATTTGAATAGAATAATTATCATTAAATTAAAATCATTGAATTTGTTAGTTAGTTGTTTGTTTGTTTTAACAAGACTTGATTGGGTAAAATTTATGTTCTATTTAAAATTTAAGTAATCCTGTTTACTCCTTTTGAATGACAATTTGTAACTATTTAGCTTTAAGTTCAATATTCAAATGTAAAATTAGTAGTATTTTAATATTAGTTTTTCTTCAATTCCAGCAATGAACAGAAATCAGTTCGTCGACATTTTTGTATATATTAATAAATAAATACATTAGTAGGGTACGTACTTCTTGAATTATTTAAATACTAACTGAGTAAGTACTAAAATACTAACTGCACCTAACTAACTAACACAAACCGGTATTAATGTTGAACTGGCAGTTTAAATATAAGTCTCTTTAACGTACAACATTGTAAGAGCGGTCGACCTTCCTCAATCAAATGCAAGCGACGTGCCCAACGAGTCGTAATACAGTGATATATGTTATGAATTCAGCATATTAGCAATCAGGAATGAACATACAATACGGATGCAATTATGTACCTTGGGAATGAATGTGATCCTGTGTGCCCACTGTTTCCCCTTTGCATCCCATTTTCTATCCTACCTTGAAGGCAGGCTATGCATATGTTACAGTTATCCATGTGCAGCGTCAGTAACTTTGCACCAGGTTAAACGTTTGCTCATTTGCCCACTATCACATAAAACTGACATAGTGAATAAAAAAGTCACGATGGTCGTGGGTTCGAATCCTGATTCACCATTCAGTTTTCGAAATTCTTTTCGTAAGTTATGTGTGATAAATATTTATGACTGCAAAGTTGTGCACGGTGTATAACAACAAGTTCACCATCTATTCCATTTGGGATGTCAACATAACGGCAAGTCTTAACTGCTGCTGCCTACACCTTCCGGTAGAAAAAGGCGTGACGTTATGATATGTAAATAATTTAAGATAAAAGAAGTTGCATACTTAATTTTATTATAACCTCTTCCTATTTTTATTTTACCTAAGGAAAACACTGGCAGTTATATAAAATATGAACGTTTTTTAAAAATTTAAACTTAGAACACAAGTGTATTTCTTAATTTAATTTTATCGCTTCAAATCGATGATTCGTAGTACGCATCAGTAATTGATGGCTACCCGTAGAGGTCAGTAGTGTTACGGTAATCTCTATAACTGCCTGAATAGTTCATTTTTTTCTATGATTAAAACTATGTATGTGGGTTTTGACTATAGTTTAACATTTGCTATACTCTATTAAGCCGTATATATAATTGAAAAGATGAAACGGAATACATGAAACTTACAAAAACTAAGCATTTCTCAAACAAAAAGCACTTAAGCAACGTAAAAACAAACTATAAAACTTGAAAAGTAAAAAGAAATCAATAACAATAGTCCCAAAACAATGTGACGCGGAACATTAAAATAGTATTTGACAATAGTGATAAAAAATAAAATAAAAAACTTGAGGAGGCATACAAACAATAAGGCCTATTCAACCCTTTCGTCAAAATATGAGGAGAGAATTGACAACTTCCTTATTGCCTCGTAAATTTAACAAGCGTCATACAAATCTTCTAAGACAATAACGACGTTTTTTCGTTTTTTTATTCTAAAAAACACAATCCATCCAGTTTCTTTTAACAATAATATATCATGTTCTGTGGCACTTGGAACGTGTTAAAAATTAGTGTTTCAGTTAAAGCAATAAAAAAAAATATTACGATTTAAACGAGCGAGGTGTGCAACGTGCCTTATGAAGCTCTGTTCTTTCTGCTTACCTCGCTGGAAATTTGGCGTAAAGTTATGTGTAAAAGTTTATACATTCTATGTATTTAATAATTATATTACAATTATCATTCAGCAACGCTATATATAACAAATGTCTGTTCGTTTGGAGGAAAATACTTGGACGCACCGAGAAAGCAGTTTGGACGGAAAGGTTCGGGATTTTCCATTAAGGAAATGATTAGAGAGAAGGTCTTTACCAAGTAAGTGCTCGTTTCGTTTATGTTATCTTCTTTGTAGTTTGTAATATGTAATTAAAATTGTTTTTGTGCAACGAGTGAAGCCGGGATTTAAACTATGTTTAAAGATTCATAGACATTTCAAAGTACTTTTTTTCATAATTAAAATTTCATAAGCGGAAAGCGCAAGTCCAAAAGTATTGTTTAAAAGACTTTTTTACTTACAAAATTAGAAATTAACTCTCGATAAAGAAAATTATTAATTTATTTATGCATTTATATTACAATAGTTTACTTGGCATGATATACTTTAGTATGGGGATTCCTTTGGAAGGTATTTATTGAAATCCTTGATACTTATATTTTTACTACTTATATTTTTTTCGAAAATTCTGTGATTATAATCAAATTAATTATTTTACTAGGTATGTTTAATATCCTATAGATATTTTAAGACAAAAATACTGCAATTTTATTTCATATTTAAATAATTTGCTCAATTTGCAGTATCGACTTTGCTATTATTTGTTAACAGCGCAAAAAAAAATTTCGCTGTAAATATGTTCGGGCTTAGTCAGATAGTATGTACGTATTCTCTAATCAAACCCACATAGTTTAATTAAATTTAACTATTTTAACAAAGTAATCTTTGCAAGTAAATCACCTTAAATTGTAATAGTTAATTGTCAACTAGTGCCCAAATAGTTTTTTCCACCTATTACGTTTGGGATTACAAAATGAGTATGGCTCATCATGCCATAATTTTCGCTGCCTTTACCTGCGGTTATTGAAGGCGTTAAGTTAAAGCCCATACAAATTTAATGAAACTGTGTTTAATGGATGAATATGTAGTTTTGGCAGTGGTAGAGCCACGCCGAGTAGGCCCGGCTCGACCGGTGAAATACCACGACCTCTCCGAATATAGACGTGAAGTGGCTTTAGTTGCATTTCGCTCGGTGAGAGAGGTATCTGGAGGCCCAACCCTTTTTCCTCAACCCTTCCCATCCCACTCCCGACCCCGGCCGTATCCGTAAAGGCTAGCAACGCAACTGTAACACTATATGTGTTCAGGTGTCCATGGGCGGCGTTTATTGCTCACCATCAGGTGACACGCCTGCTCGTTTGTCCCCTATACC
Source organism: Euproctis similis (assembly GCA_905147225.2). Lineage (NCBI taxonomy): Eukaryota > Metazoa > Arthropoda > Insecta > Lepidoptera > Erebidae > Euproctis > Euproctis similis. The sequence goes on along the minus strand of LR990108.1, from coordinate 15,284,754 downwards.
TACTGTAAAAAATGTAAGAAAAAGATTGTGAGTTTACTCTTTAGAACCAATATTTTAATATTGGTTATTTGCTATGTTGTATTAGTTTTTTCTACCAAAGCTACCCCTCAAATCGGTGTTTTCATAATATGTAAAAAATAAGTACTTATACTATGGTCCTATTAGAAAGTTTTACTATAATTATAGAACAAAATTTGACATGTTTTATACCGTGACAGTACCCCAATGATTGCATGCATAGTGTTGGTATGTCATTACATTTAGATGCTGTCAAAGTTATACTTATTTAATATGAAAAAAAAGTAATAATTGGCCTATCGTGCTTGGCAACCATCAATTTAGTTTCAGCATTGCTTTTTGTAATGGCCGTGTTATTGTTTATACAGGCAATTTTGTGCCAGATCCATGGCACTTCTATACATATATATTGTTTGTGCCTACCCCCAAATCCAATATTGCGCTATTAGACGCGATTCTTACATAACTCTTGTCGTTTACGCTCGTCGGTTTCTAAGCCTCGTGACGTCACTATATTAAGTTTTTTTTAATAAATATATTACATTTATTTTTTCATTTTATCCCGCTTTTCATTTCTTTTATGCCAGTGACTGGTAAATATCAAATGCTAAAAGAAACAACCAATATTACCTATTACTATTCGACTTTTGTTTGAATTGATATTATTTGAATTGCAAATTGATATATATTTTATCTAGAATGACAACTAAACCTATACATAAAATCGATTTATGTTACTTTATAGACGTTTTTATAACAATTAGTTCATAAATAAATATCGGTTGATGTTTGTTGTTAATGTTTAATATTAAAGGATGATTGGAGTTTATATTTTTTTTTAAACCATGGCCACCAATGGCAAACAGAAGCATCAATAGCAAAGGTTTTGTCGGAGGTGGGGTCTTTGATATATCTTAAAATTTATACTATACTACTAATTTGTATGCACGAACTTTCAAAGATCTCGTTCACATCTAACAATAGCACATTTCTTTATAACATTAAGATTCTGCTTATTTATTAATGTCAAAATTTCTCATTAAAAAATTAGGCTTGGTAAATAATTAGTTTGAATAAATACTCAAATAAAGAAAAAATAAAATCCGAACGATTTTATAAATATATATTCATTATAAAATATTAACACTAAATAACCTTATATGCCATTATTATATATTATAATTGGCAATTGATATGATTATAAATACTTTGAATTGTCCATCAAGGTTATTATTATATAAAAAAAATTAACAATTTCGATGCAAATTGTTATATTTATTTTATATAATCGCCATAATAGCGTATTATTCATGTGCCTGATACGACTTAATTATAATTTATATAACTTTTATATTCCAAATGGCAATTCGATTGATTTATAACTTATAGTAAACAGTAGGTAGGTATTATTATTAGTAATATTATTTTTAAAGAATCAATTCATAGTAATACCGGTCTCGACACTGGCGTCCATATTTTAAAACCTGTCAAGCCAATATGACGGCTTCAGTGTTGTTTGGAAAGTTTAGTCGAACTGAAACGTGGGGTGAGTCGACTGGTGTTCCGAAACTATTGCTATGCTATTGTTCGGATCTATAATTAAACTATAGTTCGGATATAAGACGGAACGTTCGTATTGTTAGTTTGTAATAAGATATTAAAGTTATTTCTCGATTGTGATACTTAAAACTTTTAGTTGATACATTAGTAAGGTATAAGTATTTGGATGAATGCTTAATAAATACAGAGAATGATAGCAAATTATTTAATGATAAAGAACTCTGCTTTGTATATAACTTGATCTTTATGTTCTGTAGTGGTTGTATCATCATCATCATCATCATAAGCCCTTTTGAGGTCCACTGCTGGACATAGGCCTCCCCCATAGAGCGCCACAACTGCCGGTCCGCGCAATCATGGGGGGTTTTTGCCATAATCGCCACGCTTGGCAGGCGGGTTGGCGATCGCTGTAGGCTGTAGTGTCTTGAGAGAGAATGCTGCTGCCCATTCTTCTAGCTTTTCCCTTAGTCGCCTTTTACGACACCCACGGGAAGAGATGGGGTGGCGGTATTCTAAGCCAGCGCCACACAGCAATATATATGTATAATTTCTTTCAATATGTAATAACTTCTAAAAGTTTAATCCCTCTAATTATACATGGTCAAGTCTCAAGTTTAGTCTAAATAAAAAATCATGTCCAACAGCATAGAAGAAAAGCTGATTCAATACATCAGACAAACATTAATAACTATCATACATAACATAAGTAAGGTATATAACTGTTAGAATTTGAACTCAGGACCTCAGTAAAACAGAATCCCATATTTGGAAATAATAAGATACATAAGCTGTATTATTATAATAGCCTATTAAGAATGGTAATCCATTGTAATCGAGATATCTTAAGTCGGCACGAAAGATTATTATACCTAATAGTAAAAAAAAAAGTTTAAAAGTTACCCAATAAATCTTGATGAACCCGTAGCCGATATGAATTGACAGTAAAGGCTATATCTTAGAGTCTCCGCAAACAACACAATAGCTTCGAGAGCGGTTCTCGATTTTTTCCTAATCGATTTTATTCTAATTAAAAATATCTTAATTTGTTTTTTTTCATATATCTATTTATTCTTGTATTAAACAACACTTAGCCAATGGGAACGACTTACGTGATACCCAAAGACCCATTGCCTTCAAATAGTGCGTTAATAAATTCATAATAAAAAATGACTTCATTATATCTCTGGTCAATAAATAATCGATCGGCCTTTTTAGAGGGAAAGGACTTAACATATATTTTTATGAAAGCATTTCCCAACACGATGGGTGTTTTTTTTAACAACGATGTCGATACGAACATACACACATAGCTACACACCGAATCCCTTGTGGGAAAGGCAGAGGCAACAGAGCGCCATAAAGCACGATTCTTACACACCTCACTCGCTTCGTTGACTTTCATAACTCTTTTCATGCACGCTCGTCGATATTTGCGGCTCCTAACATCACTTTCCTCCAGAACATGTTCTATTTGGTCATGGAATGTGTGTCTTTACCGTCCTCGATTCCTACATCCATCCGCTTTTACGTTGTATATCTGCTTAATCAATCTTGCATCATCCATTCTTTCTATGTCACTATGTCATCAGTTGAAATAATCTTAAGGCACATGGAAAGATTGTAAGATGAAAGTTTGACCAAGTATTGAACTTGTAGTTCATCAAAATTGGATCATATGATACCCGAAAAGGTCCACATTGGGATATTCAAGAAGAGTGGTAAGATTCTAGTAGTAATCTAGAATGTAGCCTCTACTTTAAAGCTGTAAATATTGTTTGTTTGAACGGGATAATCTCAAAAACTACTGACCCGATTCATATAATTATTCTTTTGTTAGATAGCTCATTTCTCTATAAAGGACATACGCTATATATAATCACGCTTTGACTTATAGAAGCGTATCAGTAACGTTTTTAGTTGTGTTCGCGTGCTTAGTATTTTACAAATTATCCCTTACAATTTATGTACATAATAAATAGTATTAATAGTATTTTTCTCATACAATAAGTCGCTTAAAGATATTTGATCATTCGCCGGCCAAATTGGAAACCTGTTTGATTGAATCTAATGAATATTCGTAATAAAATATGGGTTTATTGACACCTTATTTAAAACACCAAAATGTTTACGTATCAAAATGAAATTTGGAAAAAAATATACAAGCACATATAAGCATGTGAAAATCTTAATAAATTGCATAAGCTAAGATTTATAGATAACTATCCTATATCCGCCGATAATTTCTGCTAGTAAAATTAAGCATTTAATCACTTAAATACCTATTTTTAACAACTAATTAATATAACCATATTCTTTTATTCTCGTTTTAAACTAATACATATAGCTAAATTTATCTAATATATAAAATTCTCGAGTCTAGATGTGCATAATTGAACTCCTCCGAAACGGCTTGACCGATTCTCATGAAATTTTATGTGCGTGTCGGGTAGGTCTGAGAATAGGACAACATCTATTTTTCATCCCCCTAAATCACAAGGGTAGCCACCCCTCATTTTTTTTTTACATTTTTCGACATATTTCTGTTTCTTATTTTTTTTATAAAACGGGATACAAAAATACATGCAACCCTAAATTTTCAACCCCCTACGATCAACCCCTATTTTTTAAATTTTATTTTTCGGCAAGACAACGTTTGCTGGGTCAGCTAGTTTCTATATAAAACATGTTTTTATCTCGATTATCTATACATATAATAAAATTGTAGAAAAGTCAAAACTGTACATTGAATATTTTTTAAAAAGAATACTTGGTGTGTGATCTGCAATCGATACCGAAGCCAAAAATATACTTTTTAGAATTTTTGTCTGTTTGTCTGTTTGTCTGTATGTATGTCCGGGATAAACTCAAAAAGTACTGCATGGATTTACTTCAAATTTGGCACGAAAATTATTAAGAAGTCGGGTCAACATATAGGCTACATATTATCACGCTATCACCTACGAGGAACGAGCAGTGAACCTTTATTTCTTCAATGTATTCTGTAGCAACGTGTAATCTAACGACGCATATTTGTATGTTGTTATGGTGTTATTATGTTAATAACCATGCTTTAATCTATACATATAATAATAATAATAATATAATATAAGTTAGCTTCACATTTTAATTAACTTATGCCGTTAAACATAACAGACAATTTTAAAACAGTGCCATCTATGAGATTTACAAAACAGAAAACATTAAGTTGAATTACACGTGTAAGCACTTTTTGGTTTTAGATATAAATAAATCTTTGAGATTTTAAAAACATCAAGTCGAATTACATGTTTAAACACTTTTTGAATATAAATAATTGAAATTTCATCATGCGCTTGCGGTCAATAGATGTTTTTAAGAGTCATAGATGGAGTTGTGCATTTTCTTCTTTAAAATTGTATCGTTAATTCTTTTCAGAGATGAGCAAGACAATTAAAAAAATGTATTTGTATATGCTAAAAACTGTTAATATTTTTGTTCGGTATTTATTGGTGTAATGATTGCTTCGTAATTTTATAATTTTACACCATTAAAAAAAAATGTTTCCTATTCGCTAACTAGATGGCGTTGGCGTCGAATTAGATCGCGCTATAATTTCGTTCACCAAAAGTGATGTTATGAGTACGGATGTCGCCGCGACAACTCATAGAAACTGGGGTTACCTGCGTTGCTATAAGTTATCGTGTGCTTAGTCGAATTTAACGTGAAAACTGAAAATACTTTCCTGAAATATAATTTAAAAAAAAAATATTTACTTAAATAAACTTCATTCGGAATCGGACTACTGCTTACTGCTTAGCTATCATTATCTGTGTGTAAATTCTCAGCGTGTAAATTATTTTCTGTTATTTTTCAAACTTAAAATAATCAAAATGCCTAGAAAACGGTCTAATCTATCCCAATCCTCAAACGATAGTCGAAGGAAAAGGTTAGCTCGATCTCTTGAAACCACCATTGAGCGTGAGGCAAGGATAGCTACTCTTCGAGAACACAATGCGGAAATTCGAGATGGAGAAAGTAGTACGTCGCGCCAGTCCCGATTAGATACTATGCGCACTCAAAATGCATCGTTGCGGTCTCTGGAAAGTATAGAAGCATACGAAATGCGGCTATTAAATGATCGGAAGCGCCATGCTGAGTCTCGCGCGTCAGAGACATACACGCAACAAGAGACAAGACTGAGTTTGCAGCGCAGCCGCACTTATGCCGCTCGATCGTGCGAGAGTGCTGAAATTCGAGAAGCTCGATTGGAAAGCGACCGGGAGCGTCACGCTGAGTCTCGCGCGTCAGAGACGTACACGCAGCTAGAGACGAGGTTGAGTTCCCAGCGCTCTCGCACAGATGCAGCTCGATTTTGTGAGAGTGTCGAAGCGCGAGAAGCTCGACTGGAAAGCGACCGGGAGCGCCACGCTGAGTCTCGCGCGTCAGAGACGTACACGCAGCTAGAGACGAGGTTGAGTTCCCAGCGCTCTCGCACAGATGCAGCTCGATTTTGTGAGAGTGTCGAAGCGCGAAAAGCTCGACTGGAAAGCGACCGGGAGCGCCACGCTGAGTCTCGCGCGTCAGAGACGTACACGCAGCAAGAGACGAGGTTGAGTTCCCAGCGCTCTCGCACAGATGCAGCTCGATTTTGTGAGAGTGTCGAAGCGCGAGAAGCTCGACTGGAAAGCGACCGGGAGCGCCACGCTGAGTCTCGCGCGTCAGAGACGTACACGCAGCAAGAGACGAGGTTGAGTTCCCAGCGCTCTCGCTCAGATGCCGCTCGATTTTATGAGAGTGTCGAAGCGCGAGAAGCGCGACTGGAAAGCGACCGGGAGCGCCACGCCGAGTCTCGCGCGTCAGAGACATACACGCAGCGAGAGACGAGGTTGAATTCGCAGCGGAGTCGCACTTCTCTTTCTCGGTCGATCGAAGATCATGAAGAGCGGATGACCCGGTTAAGAAGAGATCGTTCTCAGCATGCCCTTTCACGGTCGTTAGAGAACGATGAGCAGCGTGAAGAACGTCGTGCAGCTGCTCGGCAGCGGTACCACGACGTGTGTGGCGATACGTCTGCTCATCTATCGCTAGAACGGGATAGAATTCAAGAGTTTCGAGGATCTTGGTCGGGTGAACAGCGTGCGGCACAACTAGAACTAGATCGTCTGCGGCGTAGCATGAATCAACTTTCAACATCTGACGATGAATCCATGGTTTACGATATCGAAGAGCAATCGTGGCTAAATAAAGAGGGAAGTGGATTTATGTACAATGTTGCGATTAACTACGCCGCACACGGAGATATTGGTGTCTTAGAAGAAGTGTGTGCCCACTGTCAAGCCCGCAAATGGAAAGGAGAGCCCAATGGGATGTGTTGTGCATCTGGTAAGGTACGCTTGGAGTCTATGCAAGACCCACCAGATCTGTTAAGAATCTTACTAAATGGCGAACATCCGAAGTCCAGCCATTTTTTGAAAAACATCCGAGCTTATAACAGCGCCTTCCAGATGACTTCGTTTGGTGCAAATCAAATCGTTGAAGCAGGTTTCATGCCGACATTCAAGGTCCAGGGGCAAGTTTACCATCAAATCGGTTCGCTGCTACCTACAGACATTCCAAAATTTTTGCAAATTTATTTTGTAAGTGATTTTGAAGAACAAGCAAACCTACGAAGTAGACACATCCCCAATTTGGACCCTGTTCTGGTCAGAGGATTGCAAAGTATGTTGCATAACGTTAATCCGCACATTGGCAACTTCAAAGCCGCTCTGGCGTCGGTGCCTGAGAACGAGCGCAACCGCTTTAAGTTTGTCATCAGTGCAGATAGAAAGCCGATTGCAGCCCATCCGGGACGATATAATGCGCCAACGACGAATGAGGTCGCCGTTCTCTTAGTCGATCAGGAGTGTGATAAAAGAGATATCGTCTTACGCACGCACGATGACCGGCTTCAAAGGATCAGCGAAACTCACCGCGCGTACGATTCTCTTCAATATCCGCTCATGTTTTGTCGCGGAGAGGATGGCTACCATTTCGCCCACTATAATGTAGACCCCCAGACAGGCTCCCCAAATTATAACAAAAAAACGTCCGCCATGCAGTTCTACAGCTTCTTGATCCAGCTGAGGGTGAACAATGGCTCTTATCTCCACCATCATCGTACACTCTTTAGTCAGTTTCTGGTGGACATGTATGCCAAAATTGAGACAGAGCGTTTGGTATTTATAAGGTCCAATCAAAGAAAGCTGAGAGCTGAGAACTACGTCCATCTCAGAGATGCCATGCAGAATGATGCCAATGCTCAAGATGTAGGAAGGATGGTCATTCTCCCCTCCACCTTCACAGGAGGTCCGCGGTACATGCACGAGAGGACCCAAGATGCATTTTGCTATGTGCGAAAGTTTGGTCGCCCGGACCTCTTTATTACTATCACTACCAACCCAAAGTGGCCTGAAATAACAGCTCAACTCCTTGCAGGACAGGTTTCGTACGGCAGGCACGACTTGATCTCTCGCGTATTCCACCTGAAGTTGAAATGCCTTATGGATCTTCTAACAAAGGCAAAAGTGTTTGGTACAGTCCGATGTCATATGTACTCCGTGGAATGGCAAAAACGCGGCTTGCCACACGCGCATCTGCTTTTGTGGTTGGAAGAAAAGATCAGGCCTATCCAGATTGATCAAGTCATAAGTGCAGAGCTTCCGGACCCTGACGTTGATCCTGTTCTGCATCAAATTGTTAAAAGTCACATGGTGCATGGCCCCTGTGGCACGTTAAATCCAAGTTCCCCTTGTATGAAAGACGGACGTTGTACAAAAAGATTCCCAAAAAAATTTACCAACGAAACCATTACTGGTGAGGATGGATATCCCTCATACCGGCGCCGATCACCAGCAGAGGGCGGGCATTCCACTGAGCTGAGCGTGCGTGGCCAGGCGCGACCGGTCGATAACCGATGGATTGTTCCTTACTCACCAGTACTGTCCAGGACCTTCCAGACGCACATCAACGTCGAGTCGTGCACCAGCGTCGGGTCGATCAAATATATCTGCAAATACGTGAACAAAGGTAGCGATCAGGCGACGTTTGCTTTACAGAACACTGACAGAGACGAGGTGACCAAGTATCAGTCCGGTCGCTACATCAGCACGTCTGAAGCAGTTTGGCGGATACTGGCGTTCTCTATACATGACAGGCATCCTGCCGTCATGCATTTAGACGTCCACCTAGAAAACGGTCAGCGCATATATTTTGATCCCAACAACGTTGCTGAGCGCTTAGAAAATCCGCGCCAAACAACTCTCTTGGCATTTTTCAGGCTCTGCGAAATCGACCAGTTTGCGAGGTTCCTTACGTATGACGAGGTGCCTTCATATTACACGTACGACAAGCAAAGGGGAATATTTAACCGACGTCGAAGAGGAGGTGCTGTCGAAGGTTTTCCGGGAATTTTCAAGGACACCGTATTGGGTAGAGTTTATACCGTGCACCCGAATAATGGCGAATGCTATTTTCTGCGGTTATTACTTCACACGATCCGAGGCCCAACGTCTTTTGCCTTTCTGAGAACATTTGATGGCGTGGAGTATCCCACTTACCGCGCAGCCTGTGTAGCACGTCACCTTCTCGACGGTGACCAAAACTGGGATGACACCCTCGCGGAGGCGAGCGTCAGTAACAGCCCCAGCCGTATGCGTCATCTGTTTGCCGTCATCTTGGTGTTTTGTGGAGTCACGAACCCGGTAGCTTTGTGGGAAAAATATCGACATCATCTATCTGAAGATTTTCTACGAGCTTTGAGGCGTGCTACTGGAGACGAAGTCGAAGTAACTGATGAACGCGTGCTGAACACCTGTCTTAGTTCACTTCAAGACGTGGTCATTTCCATCGGCGGCAATCCATTGGTCGAATATGGGTTACCAGCTCCCCAATCATCACCGCATCAAGACCGTGGAAATCGAGAGTATAACGCTGAGACAATTTACGATCCGAGCGAAATGACCACCATACGAAATCACCATGTCGCTTTGTTCTCTTCAGAGCAAAAACAAATTTATGACACTGTTCTTAAAAGCGTTGGGCAAAACCAGGGTAAAATGTTTTTCTTGGATGCTCCTGGTGGAACAGGAAAAACATTTGTTACCACTGGCATACTTGCAGAGGTCAGGAGGCAAGGCAAAATTGCCATTGCTGTAGCGTCGTCGGGAATCGCTGCCACACTGCTTCCGGGTGGCAAGACAGCACATGCCATGTTTAAAATTCCCATCGATTTAGAGAGCACCGAAACGCCTGTTTGTGGTGTGTCACGCAATAGTGATAAGGGACACGTGCTGAAGGATTGCTCTCTGATCGTATGGGATGAGTGTACGATGGCCAATAGAAAAGCAGTTGAGGCCGTGGACAGAACCCTGCAGGACATCCGCAGGAACGAACACTTGATGGGTGGTGTCACAGTTCTATTCAGTGGCGATTTCCGACAAACGCTTCCCGTGGTGACGCGGGGATCGAGGGCTGACGAGGTGAATGCTTCGTTGAAACGATCTTCGCTGTGGTCACGAGTTCGTACGCTGCGCTTGACCATTAATATGAGAGCTCGGCTCGGCGGCAATGCACGTGCTCAAGAATTCTCCGATGTTCTTCTAAGTCTTGGCGAAGGCACTCTACCAGAGGAGAGAGGTGGGCAGGTGGTGCTTCCAGAGTCTCTCGGTAGAGTCGTATCCAGCTTAGAAGAACTCATTCGCTGTGTGTACGGGGACATCAGTCATATACCGCACCAGCAGAATTCTTGGGTATGTGAGCGGGCAATTTTGACGCCCAAAAATGGTCAGGCTGAAGCAATCAACGAATGCATTCTCTCGAAAATTGAGGGGAATGAAGTGGTTTACACCTCTATAAACACTGTCATCGAGCAAGATGATGCCACACATTATCCCGTGGAATTTCTGAACTCTCTGTCAGCAAGTGGACTTCCAGCGCATACTATCAAGCTGAAAGTCGGTGTCCCGATTATGCTTCTTCGGAACCTATCTCCTCCGAAGTTGTGTAACGGGACCCGCCTTAAAGTCATCTCGCTCCACAGACACAGCATTGAGGCGGAAATTCTTACGGGTTGTGGCGTAGGCGAGGCAGTATTTGTACCACGCATTCCCCTCATACCTCATAACTTCCCGTTCCAGTTCAAGCGCGTACAGTTCCCCGTGAGTGTTTGCTTCGCGATGACCATCAATAAGTCGCAGGGGCAGACACTGAGAGCAGTGGGTGTCGACCTCAGGACGAGCTGCTTCTCACACGGGCAGCTGTACGTCGCTTGCTCCCGCGTCACCAGTCCTGACTCTCTTTACATTTTGGCTGCGGAGAGCCAAACCAGCAATGTTGTTTATAGAGAAGTTTTATAAGTATATATTTTTATCCTTTTCTATATTTATATTTTCTTATTCATTATTTTCTACATTTGCTTCAGTCGCAACTTATTACTTAATTCAGCAGAATCACCATAAAGTCATTTATTCAAAGCAGACTGAAAATCAGCACTTTTGAAGTTCAACAATTTTACAAAAGACAGTCTCCCTCTGTTACTGTACTTTCTGTATTTATGAAATGTAAAGAAGTAACGGGTAAATAAATGTTATTTTAAAAGGTATAATCGTAGGTATTTTTGGTGCTGTATAGCGTTCAGGCAGATGACGTCGCGGGCTACAGCTATACTACAAAAATTCCTGTTAAAATGAAAATAAACAATGCGGGCAACAACCATTGCTACCGCAATCTGTACTTATCCTACCAGTTACAATTTCATTTTAGAGGTAATTACTTCTCAACTGTCTATGTAAAAATATAGCTATCTGATCACAAATTCCACGCGTACGAAGTCGCGGGCACAGCTAGTCAACGAATAAAAGTGTTAATGAGTATCTCTTAAAATTTTTATACAGTTTCGGTGGCGCAGTGGTGAGCACCCCGCTTCTGATTCAAGAAGTAGTGGGTTCAAATCCTGGCACTGGCACACACCAATGACTTTTCGAAATTCTTTTCGGAAGTTATGTGTGATAAATATCAATGAGTGACAACTTAGTGCCCGGTATGGCAATAGGTTCGCCACCTATTCCATTTGAGTCGTAAACATAACGGCGAGACGAGGCTTAACAGCCGCTGCCTACACCTTTGGGTAGAAAAAGGCGCGTTATGTTTATGTTTTTATAAATATGTTAAATATATTCGTAATATTAAAACTAAACGTTTTTTTTTTGAATATTTTTTAGTCATTATTTCAAGATATTTTAAAGTATATACGAACTGAGTTTCTTAACGAAATTCATAATTAAAATTCCAAGGAGTCTTTCGTGCAAGTTGGTGCCGGGTCCCTACAAAAACGTTTTCGATGCTGTGAACGACAAAAGTTAAGCAATTTAATAGTGTTGAAAGGCAGTCGCCTTCTATCTCTGGCACTTAATTACATTTTGTAATTGAAAGTTCCCAACTTATATTGTCTAAGTTTTGGCCATTACTTTCTTAGTAAATAACAACATTAGTTATTTCGAACTGGTTGTTTATTAAATATACAATAAAGTGATAAGTTAACTCCACGTATATTTTTCAGTTTTCACTATCTCCCAAATACTTTTAAAAATACATTTGTTTTATCAAGGTCTATGTTTTAAAATATTGTATAGTATACTAGTTGACCCGGCGAACTGTGTTCCGCATCATAAGTAAAATTATAACGCATTGATTTTTATAAACCAAAATATATTTTATTTATTTTTTGATACCTATATGACTTCGAATAAATAATTACAAAATAAGGTTCGTGATAATATACGTTAAAATTATTTGAAATATTGTCTAAGTTACAATAAGACCCTTTATTGTGTCCGGCTGAGCCTTCTTAAAAGCCTTGATTGTGTCATTTGTAATAGCTTGGTATTTCTTATAATCTGATTACTATGCAATTTTGGTGGAAAAGTAAGTAATGTACTGATTATACTAAATTCTAGCGTTTGCTCAAAGCTACACCATAGCAAAAAATAAGAAAATCCTTTCTTTAATAATCGACATAAATACAGTTTCAGGATATAATTACCTTAAAAAATAAAGATTATGTTACTTATTAATAAAGTTGCTTCATTTTGATGAAAGAATACTATAAATCGGTTCAATAATTTCAGAGTTAATTTGATAAAAACAAACATTTTTTTTCCTCTTCACAATAATATCAGTAATGCCTATAACAAATTATTCCAATATAAACTTACCCATTCCAATGGTATCGTTAAATTCCAACTTAATCAATTAAGGAATAGAGAGTATTGAATTACACGCTCCAATTTGGATCAACCGTAGCAATAGTTACAAAGTTGACTCCCACACTTCAATGCAATTCTAAATACCTTAAGTATACAGAACCCGTTTTAGAAATCGATCCGGATTTCTGACAAAGGTTTCATCAATTCACAATGCGCTATATTCATAATTGTTCTTTGGTGGTGAGCAGCTTCTAAATACGCTTATTAAGTCGCTTATTCGGTAGTCAATGTCGGTCATGGCATGCCAAGGCATCCTCTACTAATTATATAAACTTTGGTAATTTTCTTTAATTACTCTATCTATTATATATCCGTGGTATTTGACTTGTATTCATCAAATACTTGAGGAGAATTAGTTCAGTTGCATTTGTCGATTGTTTTAGAGACGCGCTAAAAATAAATAAGCAAGTAAGAAACTTTTTGTAACTCATACTCACGTATTCAGGTATTTTGATAAAATTTATGTATATTTACACTGTTTTTAGGCGTTTATAATGCCTGGGATATGAAAGTTTTTGAAAACACGTACTTTCTCAAAACCTATGCGTAAGTTTCTAGAAATTTCTAGAAAAATGTCATTTAACATATCACAATCCAGTTTAGATTTAATTTAATTTTATGTAAATTATGTAAGTATGTCTAATATACTGTAATTTTCATACTCAAAATATGATTCAAATAAAAAAAAAACATGACAAATTTACAACATTAAATAATATTTAAAATTTTTGCTAGGATATAACCGTTCAGCAAATTACAATTAATTAATTAGCTATCAATATTTTTACTAATTACTTTGCAATATTATAATAGGAAATCCAGCTAGCACATTATACGTAATGACTGTAGGAAATACAAATCATATATTAGCGATTAAGTGTTATTAAATTGATTTAAATCTAAAACGGTTTATTAGACTTAATAAAACGATGGTAGGTACATATCAGAGTAATATTTTTTTGAACCATATCTATTAGTAGAATATATTTTTTAAACTTTTCTACCCGAACGTGTAGGTAGCGGTTTTTATGCTTCGGCTCGCCAAATATATGACGAACCACACGAAATGAATTCCCGAAAATCATTGGTCCCAATCAATCCCACGACTTCTGAACTTCTGAATCAGAAGCGGGGAAATAGGAAAAGGAAATACTAACTGTCCCGGCGAAATTTGTTCCGCACCATAGGTATTTTTACCGTGTTCACATTAAAATTACTAAATCTCGAAAATTATCAGTTTTTCGTTACAGCATTATACATGAACAATTATCACAAACCTTCCCGTTGACACCCTCTATTGATTAGAAAAAAAACCGCATCAAAATCCGTTGCGTAGTTTCAAAGATCTAAGCATATATGTAAGCATATAATATACAGACAGCGGAAAGCGACTTTATTTTATTCTTGTGAATTTTATCAAAGACAATGGCTATAGGCCCAACTCCAGGAGCCAAATATTTCATCGCTACCTTTGAATACTGAAGGTATGAATATAAAATATGTTGGTTATATTTTAAATATAATCAACAAAGTGCCTGCCTCTAAGTAAAATACGCATTTCATTAGCCTCTTATTTTAAGGCATCAATGTATACTAACATGCCATTTGATGAAATTATAGAGTAATTATATTTTTTTCATTAGCGTTTTTATTTCAAGAAATAAATCTCCAGGGAAGCCAATTTAACTTGATAAATAGGCACATAAAAATCATTATTTTCTTTCTTTTTTCTGTATTATATTTCTGTTAAAACTGTTTTACATGTTAAGTAAGTGTTTTATACACAATTATGTCTAATTAAAAACTGCGTACAATAAAACTTTTTTATAGTTATGTACGCGTTGTTTGTTAGTTTGAGAGTTGAAGTTTTATTTGATATATATGCAAAGGGAACAAAAAGCGTACAGCCATACTGACATGAATGAATGACATATGATCGCGATGCGATATATAGGTACATAAGTACTTACAACGTTTTGCAAGATGGCGTACCTACGCCCGTAAAAGACCAGACTTGAGAAAATAAGTAAAAATAAAGGGCTCGCCGGCGGCACTACGGATGAAGTTCAAACGAAAACTTTTACTTTTTAACCAGTTGGTCGCCAAGTTTAAATTGGTATCCACCATCAGCTCACCCTTCTCCTGGGGAATGAGAAAACTAGTTACGAGAAAATTTTATGTACCTATACGGGTAAGAGTAAAAGTTTGGAAATTGTATATATAGGATCTTTGTTTCTTTGATAGTCTCAAGTTTCGAGAAATTAGATATATATAAATATATATAAAAGTTTTTTTTATGTGAAGAATTCAAACAAAATATTATAAACAATTTCCTGTATATTGATACAAGACGTTTTACTATCGCTTTAATTATTACTTGTACATAAATATAGTTCGCTTAAGTTAAATTAGTAAACTTGATAATTGAATATAATAATAGTCTGATATAATATCATTAATTTAAATCGATATAAATAACTCTATCGAGTTTTTATCGGTAAGCTTGCTAAATTTATTCGGTCACAGAACAGGTATGCTGAGTTATTTTAAAGAGTCTAATAATATCACAATTTCATTTCATATATATATACACTTAGATATGTTTTTAAATTTTCATCGACTTAAAAATATGTTTTGGGTCATCCAAAGTTATTTCTGAGCAACACTTACGTCAATAATAATATGGCATACTTTGCAATAATTTTGGCACTCGGTCAATCCAGTTAGCAGTTTACAAACTGAAATTGACTATTATACAGTAATATATTATAAGTTATATTATGTCAAAATAATTGTATTGTTCATTATAATAATATTCTTATACTTTTATATATACTTTTATGAATATATTTAAGTGTAGTTATTAACACCGCAGGGGAATGCTATCATAACAATCTTCAGAGCATTATGGTTTCCCGTAGAGCTTTTGGGTATTTTTAAACACTATAAGTGACGTAACTCGTAAAACTCGCTATTCGTTCATTCGATTTTTATCAGTTCAGACGCCGTGCTGTCAAACAGATCATTCATTCATTCACTCACTGAACGATTTATAGACTAGTTAATTATTGATAAGCAACAATGTAATGTGTAATTTAAACAGTAAAGGATATTTAAATCAATTTAGTTGATATTTTTGATGTATCATTTCCACTATCTGACCCGGCGTGAACTCGTTAAATTTAACGGTTACTACTCTGCTCCCTTGGGTAGTATGATAATAATTATACGCAAAATAATTTCTATATATTAGCTGTTTTATTTTTAACAAATTTATGCATTTTTTATGGGGAAGGGGGCAAAATAGCACGTGAGTCAACTGGCACTGTCCTTGGAAATCTCCAGCACCGAGAAGTTCATAGTTGCGTTACCGGCCTTTAAGGTTTTTTGATGGGATAGGGAGACAAACGAGCAGGCGTGTTACATGATGACTAATGTCACCCGTGGACGACTGCATCACATATGGTGTTATAATTGCGTTGCCGGCCTTTAATATGGCATAGGAATAGGTCGGAAGTGGGATAGGAAGGGAGAGGGAAGTGTTTGGGCCTCCGGATACTTTTGTTACCTAACGAAACGTAGCATTAGCCACTTCACGTTTTTTTTTCTTTAACCTAACCCGTTCATGCAGTTCGCAGGGAACTATTTGACTCTTATTTTTAATATCAAATCTAATTATACCTATATATATAGATAAGGTTTTGCATATGACTATTTGAAAGTCGTAAAAGTCTTAAAATTGTTTACAAGAAGAGGATATCCTTGTCGCGTTTGTTTGTGGAGTATATTAGTGATGATTTATTTATTGGCTTTTATTTTATTTTTAATAGTGATATTATTTTGTATCGGAGCAATAAAACGGTTTTATGTGACGTTTTAAGTTCTGAGTGAAAATGATTTTATTTTCATTTAATCGTCAAGTGTGATTTATGTTTTGTGGAGGTGAGTTAAGTGTACCGGCGGTCAGGGAGTTCCTCTTATTGATAAAATTAAACAGAATTTTGAATTATAATAAATATTAAAAAGAGGAATGTTAATGTACATGACTTTAGATATTTTTTTTATAAAAAATATGTGTTAATTTCACATTTTACCAGATAGATAATCAAATGATATATGCATGTCCATATTGATACCATAATTAGAAATTATGTTTGTTGAAATTAAAGTTACAGATTTGAAAATAAACGCGACTGTAGCTTATAACAATTGTGAATGAAGTATCATTCTAACTCAACCGATTATAAAATTCATTTCATCACTTTCAGAATACAAAAATTACAAACAAACAAACGAACGTTTCCTCTTAATAGCAAAGACTACTACGATTTTTACAATATCAAAAATTTATCTAGAATACAAAAATAAATATACTAAATTCATCGGAAGCGATAAAGGAAATTATAAGACTTATTTTATCAGTTTTAAATATTGGACGCAAAAAGTTAAAATAGATACATTTAAATATTTGAGTTTCAACATGTTTTTTTTTTTAAGTTCTAAGATTAGTTGTATTGTAGTAAGGTAATTGACCTACCTGTAAGTGTCATCACGAAATCTCTTGAAATTAATAAATAATTAAAATCTTCTTACAACATCTTTACTTATGGAAATTGAGAAATTTAAATGCACATTAAAACTATGTTTTCACTAAACCATATATAATATTTTGATTTAATACAATATATTTTAGGCTTTTACACTTTCATGACCACAACCATTTGAAATCAAAACTGTACTGTACTCTTCAATCTTTTCTAACCCTGCAATGACGGTGATTATTACTTTTACACCTCACCTTTCATTGGTACATAAATACCTTGAAGTATTTTTTTTCAAACATTCATCCCTAAATCAATTTTGCAAATACATAAATTCAACTCTACAGTAAAGTCATAGAGTCGAACATGCAGTAACAGCTTGAATAAAAGGCATTGACAGCGATATTTATTACACCTCAAAGGGTTGTAGTAATGGCGTGATAGTTTTATGGTCTTAGGTTGTACATTTTGTGCAATTTTCCCGTATTGTATATTACTAATGCATTATTATATACTGCGATGTACAGTTTTGATACTTGAATGTAACTGTTATTCGTCTGATCTAGATATAAAATACAGATAAATGCGACTTATTGACCCTTGATTGGTATAAACAGAATTATTATTATTTTAATAATTAGATTGTTATAGATCTTTAATATCCAAATCGGCCAACAGAGAAGGTTGGAAAGAGGTCGTAAGAAGGGCTTTGTTCGCCTCTGCTATCGATGTGGCAGCCACGAAGTGTCCACGACCGCTCTGCCAAGAGCGAGACGACAGAGAAGAAGAAGAATATCCAAATGTAAAAGCAACGATTCCTTATTACAAATTACTTCCAATAAGTTTTATAAGAGGAGATGTAATTGCTGTGTATTTAATCTAGTCACTTACAGAATTGTGACAAAATATGTCGAGTTTCTTTTTTGGAGATTTCTATTTTTCGAATTTGTAAGAATATACAGGTGAAATATTAATATCACGAAAATTAAATTTTTCAAATCAATTACTACATACAATTTGCTACGTTACGTGAAAATTGTGATTTTAACATCTCTCCATGTGCCAAATTTATCAATTATTTGATAAACCTACTACAATTACCAATCTATTTAAGTTATATTTATTTATGCGATTAAATAAATGAGCAGGCGTGTCACCCGATGGCAAGCACCAAACGCTGCCCATGAACAGCTGAAAACAGTGTTACAGTTGCGTTGCCGCTCCACACAATGGGATATGGAAGTAGGATGGGAAGGGGTTGGAAGTAGAATAGGGTTGCGCCTCCGGATATCTCTCTCACCGATTGAAACACGGCATGACCCACTTGACGTCAATATTCTAAGAAGTCGCGTATTTCACCGGTCTAGCCAGCCCATTTATACAGCAAATGCATCGCTTTATTATTTCGCTTATTAAACCATTTATTGATTTTAGACATATTATATAACAAATCACTAAAATATACTCCTTATTTATTATTAAAACTAACAATAAAAGTATCAAGATCGTAAAGTTGGAGTATGATGTTTGTTTTAACCAGCAATTAACCGCTGTACCATCAATAATGTATAAGATGTTTCGCCAATGTTCTTTGTGAATGTTAACCCTTTCTCTGCCGTAGCGGGGTTTTTTAGTACCCGAGCCGCCCGCACCGCACCAAACAACAGAACACTTAACAATCGTTTTATTGTACTTATGTAAGTTTTAAATTATGATTTTGTACCTGTTCGAGTCGTAATTTTAAGGCGAATACCGTTTTTAGAAGGTTTTTGAAAAGTATAAACTAAAAAAAGCGGGATCCATCCGCTCCCTGTAAGATGTGTCGGTTTCAATGTCTCGGTAAAGTTATTAATGTTATTTTTGAATTATTATTATTATTATTAATAAGTTAGTAAGAGATTCGTAATTTATTTTCCAATGAAATATAATATGTCACAGTCAGTGATCTTGTGGTTCCACATCTGATTGCCAAAGGTTTTGAGTTCAGATCTGGGCTGCAAATATATTAAACGAATGATTCTTTTGAAGTTATATTTTGTATCATATACATAGATGACTTCATGATGACATACTTTGCCCTATGTATTGCAATAGGTTCGGTAACTTAAAAAAAATGAACTGACTCCACATTCCTCTGCCTAATTCGTCGAATGTTAAAGGCGTGACATTAAAAAAACGAAAATACCGAAATCCTAGTCAAACCGCTACCGATACGTCTTTAGATACCGCTAAATCGACAAATTAAAGTATCGTACCTAGAAATTAAGATTTGAATACTAATAAATTATGTTATAGCGCAAATTTTGAATGTATTTTTTGTTTTGAAAACTTTGCTAAAATACCCCATCTCTGTTTGAAAACACGAACTAACTGGTCTAGTTCAAAATACAGTAGCACCATCTTTGGGGGCAGACGGTGTTTGCAATAATGCGCCACCCCCTGCATCCCGTCTGCAACACGAGGGGTGACAAATATACTGACGCATTACGTGTCGCATTGGCAATTGCGACATACATCGATTTCTATCAACGAAATACTAAACGAGTCAAACAAATTTTCTACGAATAAATGCTTGGAAAAACGTTTCGTACTTGAATGTAGGTATAAAATATATCCAGTAAAATGATTTAGCCATAGAGCGGAAATGAAATATTGTTACCATATTCTTTCGAACAATTTTTATTCAGTTTCCGCTCCAGCGGTTCAGTCTTATATTAAAATACGGTTCATATGACATAATATCTATAGGTATACCTTACATTTTCTTCGCGGTCGGTTCGTGAACGATAAAATTTATACTTTATATAGAAACCAGCTGAGCCGGCGAACTTTGTTCCGCATCAAAAGTATTTTATTCAGGGTTTACAATTAGAATAGAATAGAATAGAATAGAATATACTTTATTGTACACCTATTAAAGAATACATTACAGCGAGTAGTAAAGTGATAGACAAGTACAATAGGCGGTCTTATCGCATGCTGCGATCTCTGCCAGACAACCTTGAGATGGACATGTTATGCTAGGAAGAGTAGTACGCGGTGTAAAGTTGCTTGTTTAAGACACATATACATACATACATACATACATACACTTACATACAATATATACTTATAAACTTACATATATATACATACATAAAGAAAAAAGTACACACATACTTACATAAATACCTACATACACACTTATATATATATGTTTAAATATATATGTACATAAACAATCTGATATATATATATATATAGATACAGAAATAAGTAAAAATAATTATTATTACGCACTGAACAATCAATGCCAAGTCATTTATAGTGACAAATAATATTCTCTAAGACGTTTTTTAAAAGATGTCAGTGTCTGAGCTTGTCGGACAGTCAGAGGCAATTCATTCCATAAGCGGGCAGCCTGGACTGAAAAAGATTTATGGAAAAAAGTTGTGGAGTGTGCTGGTATTTCCAGCGTCAGGTTCGCCGATGATCTCAAGCATCTCCCATGTGTGTCATGGAGAAACGTAAAACGTTTTTTAAGATAGTGAGGGCTAGCAGAATTGAAAAGAGTATTATACAAAAGACACAGAACATGAGTATTCCTTCGAAGGCGAATGGACAACCACTTGAGCTTATTACGAAACTCAGTGACGTGGTCATATTTGCGTAAACCAAATATGAACCTAATACAAAGATTCTGAAGTCGCTCAAGTTTATCAAGTTGGTTTTCAGTGAGATCGAGATAGCTGGTATCAGCATAGTCAAGAATAGGAAGGAGAATAGATTGTGCAAGCGCAGTCCTGGTGGTAAAGGGTAGGAGGTTTCGGAGTCTTCTTACGGATCCTGCCGAGCTGAATATCTTGCGACTGACATGTTCTACCTGTGCCGACCACGAAAAATTACTATCTAAATAGATTCCCAGGTTTTTGACCTTATCTTTATACGGTATAGTTGTACCATTAAATATAACCTTAGGCAGTGTTATAAGGTCAACCTTGCTCATCTGTCGAGAACTGCCTATCAATATTACCTGAGTTTTATTTGGGTTAACCAGGATACCATATCTTTGGGCCCATTTTTCTATCTTTAATAAATCAATATTAATGGCAGATATAGCTTCAGGTAAATTCATCAGTGCTTCTTGAGTATATATTTGCAAATCATCTGCATAAAGGTGGTAAGAAGAAAGTAATTTGTTAGAGATTGAATTTATAAAAATAGAGAACAGCAACGGGGATAAAACGCCACCCTGTGGCACACCGACAGTGATTTTAGACCAAGGAGAATAAGTGTCATCCAAACGAATGCACTGTCGGCGACCAAACAGGTAACTACGAAACCAGTCAACCACTCCAGGAGATATGTTGAGAGAGCCCAATATGGAAAGCAGCACATCGAAGTCAACCGTGTTAAAAGCATTACTGAAATCTAAGAGACAGAGCACCGTCAGCTTTCCATGTTCCATGCCTGACCTTACATCATCCGTAATATTGACAAGAGTGGTTGTGGTGCTATGACCAGGACGGAAGCCGGATTGAAGTGGGTTGAGTAGGTTATTGTTACTGAGGAATTTATTTAATTGGTTATGGACAAGGCGTTCAAGAACTTTCGATAGGAAGGGAAGAATGGAAATGGGGCGATATTCAGAAAAGGATATAGGTTTCGGGACTTTCGGTAGTGGTATTACTTGGGCATCTTTCCAAATTGATGGAAAGACACCACTGGAAACGGAATAATTAAGGATATGGGAAATAATTGGTAGGACTTCATCAAGAATGGGAAGAATCATATTACGGCTAATGTTATCAGTCCCAATGGCGTTGGAAGCAATAGACAGGATGCTTTTCTCAACATCACTAGTGGTGAATTGACGGAAGAGAAATGGAGGGTAATCAGGAGTTGGTAATGTTGAAAGATAATGTAGTGTATTAATTTTAGTTGTCTTATCGAAGTTAGACGAAGAGCAGAAATGATCGTTAAGAGCTTTAATATCTATAGTAGAAAGATTAGTTATTTGACGCTGTTTGCCAACTCCTAGAGATTTTAGAAACTTCCACACCTTTGCAGGGTCACCGTTTTGTACCGATTTATGAATGTGTTGGCGTTGTGCATTCCTACACACCTTATTGCAGTGATTCCGAATTTGCACATATTTGTTTCGATTTGCGTCTGTTGGTTTAATTTTCAGTTTAGTTTTTGCAGAGGCTTTTTTCTTTATAAGCTGTTTGATCTCATCAGTGAGCCACGGGGATGGAAAATGACGCAATTTAATAGCTTTTATGGGTGCATGTTTGTCGTATAAATTATTAACCGTGTCCGTAAATAGCTTTACCTTTTCGTCAATAGTGACTGAGGAAATAATTTGACTCCAGTCTAAGGTTTTAGCATCTGTCTTCAGACTATCATGATCCATATCACCAAAACTGCGTTGCACGAGGATTCTTGACTTTGCTTTGGGTGGGCGAATTTTGTACGAAAGAAAAATAAGGTCATGATTTGAAAAATTGTCTGCTGGGCATTGACCATGCAAGACAGCTCGTTCTAAAGATGAAACAAATATAAGATCTAGCAGTGAAGGAGTAAGGTTAGAAGGATGATGAGTAGCATTTAGTGCAAGATTGTTGAGATTAGTTGAATTCAGGATTGAGAGAAGAGAAGAAGAACGGGAATCTTTTTTTAAGAGACAGGTATTAAAGTCACCCATAATTATAGTTTGACTGTAAGAGGGAGTGAGAGTTTGCAAAAGCTGTTCGAAAGATGAGAAGAAATTTATATGCAGAGAAGGGCAATAATAGACACCAAGTAAAATTTTACTGTGGCGTAGCTCCACCTCAAGAAACAGGTGCTCGCCGGCATTAGGCGATGGTGGCTGTGGGGAGATGTGTACAATAGTGTAAGGGATGTGTGTGCGTATATATATCGCAACTCCACCACCCCGAGCCATAACACGATCATTTCTGACGAGCACAAATCCGGGTAGAGAATATGAAGTTGAAGGTAGACATGGTTTCAGCCATGACTCTGAAACCAGGATAGCATGGATATTCTTACAGTCAAAACTTACCAGCATATCAGTGAAGTGAGCAGGAATACTCTGAGCATTTATATGAACAACATTAAAGTTACTTGGAACACCGGCGAATCGTGCCTCGAGTATGTCATTCAATGAGGGGATGCTAACAAAGCTGTCATTGCTATTTGCCGAACAAAAATCGTCGTCACTATCGTATAACGAACAAAAATCATCATCACTATTGTTGTGCATGAATATATAAATAAATATATATAAAATATGATATAAATAAGAATATAATAAATAAATACAGTTATACGAATTTGGTTTTATCTACCTCCAGAAATAAATGTCCACCCGCCAGCTGAATGCTAAACATAAAAGAACAAGAAAAAGAAGAAAATATATATATACACACATAAGCAACGTAATCGATTTGGAGAATATTGGAACAAATATATTTAAATTATAAACATTATATCATGTGTGGCAAAGTAGAAATAATACAAAATACAAAAATTAGAATCTCAAGTTTTTAAACGCACACTGAGATGTTATTAAAAACCATGAAGTTACTAAGTTGTCTGTAAGTTTCAGAACGCCTCTCAAGTGACGTCCATGGCATGCGACAAGTGACAACTGACAACTGACAAGTCACTGTCAAAGTGCCAAGTGTCACCGGCTGGACGAACTATCAAATAACCACTTAAACAAACCTTGTGTGAATTATTAAAAACATTTACCCTACAACACAATAAAATCATTAAATTATACGCTTACTGTATATACATGGATGAGTACATATATGTATATATATAAATGACATGAACAACTATAAGTAAATATGTAAGTCCAAAGAAACTATGTAAGTAAATGTCCAGAAGATGTTAGCTTCCAAAAGTATGAAATACTGAGTAAGTATACCGAATGCATCACTTTTTTGAAGTTATGTTTTTTTTGGATTTGGTGCTACGTACTGGGTGTCTAGCAATCTGTTCAGGGTTTTGTGTCATTTGGCCTGAGTTTGGTAACAAATTATTTAAAGTGTCTAACGATTCCACTCGTTGAGGACTACCGTTAGTGCCAGTAACATAAACACTACCATTTTTGGTCCAGCATCTGTTGACTCCAAGACTCTCACGCACTTTCATAAAAATCGTGTGACGTGGCTTAGTTAAAAACTCACTCATTGTGATTCCTGAGCCCTTTAATTTGGTTTTGTTGAACCAGACTTTGTCACGAATTGAGACCTGATGGAATTTAAGCAGAATTGGGCGATGTTTATTTTCTGCTTTTGATCTACCCATGCGATGACATCGTTTAATTTCATGGGCAGTGACACCATCAATTTTTAATTTGTTTTGCACTAAATCTGCTACCACATGTGTCAGGTCCTCGCTCTTCTCTTCAGGAATGCCATGCAGTAAAACTATTTTACGCCTACTCTGCATTTCCATCTGGTCTACACGATGAGCTAACAGCTCGACTTGCCGCTGCAGACACTCCAGAGCTTCTTTAATAAAGTTACGGAACAGTGCAAACTCAGCAGAAAGGCTAGTTGTAGTGGATGGTGCACTATGTTGCAAATCTCTTTCAAATTGCACCATTCTGTCATTAAATAATTTGCTTAAATTATCAATGGAAAATTGTAGCTGAGATTCCATACTGTAGTACTATTTAAACTATTGAAGGTACAGGAGTTGTATAAGTCAGACTTGCAGTAATGCACAATTGGAAAAAACACTCACTGGCAGGCAGACCACTAACTATAGTTTATTTATGACATCAAATGTAATATTAGATGATTAAATATAATTATTTATTAATTTAAGTTTAGAGTACAAATTTTTTCCTGCTACACTCACAACTACCCGCAAAGAATAGCGTTCTTAATCTGAAAAATTATCACTTTTTCCTTACTACATTATACGTAGATTATTCATAACAGCCACTCCGTTGACACAATCTATCTATTAAAAAACCGCATTAAAATTCGTTGCGTAGTTTTGAAGATCTTAGAATATAAGGGGACAAACAGCGGAAAGCGACTTTGTTTTATACTATGTAATGATTTGTATTTTACTAGCTTATTACATAGTTAAAAACCTTACGTTATACATAATAAAATACATATATGTCAATGTATATTAATGAGTAATTATTGAAGCCGAAATTATTTTCACAGACATCACCTACTAGCCATTTGGCATCAAAATCTCTTCTTGGCGTTATAAAATACACTATTGGACTTCAACTGACGTATCATCTAACGTGCCATAAATCTCGGTGGGTTAGTGTTGTAGCACATTGGCTTCTAATACGGATATTTTGAATTCGAATCTTCGCTTATATCATTGATTTTCCGAAAGCTATGACTGATTACTATGCGGTGGCCGATGCATGGTTTCATGACACTTGTAATTATTCCAATAATTGTTAGGTACTTCTTTGTTACTTCGACAAACAAAGACTAAACTAAACTAAACTAAATATAGTTAATAATTCAACTGTGGATAGCAAATTATAAAACCGATTAATTTCTAATTTTGATATAGATTTTTAAATAATAGTTAGAATTTATTATCTTTACATAATTTTGAATTATTCCTTATACCTTTTGGTAAATAGATGCTTATTGGCCTAGAAAATGACTAAGTATTTTAATTTATAATTTTATTTTAAACTTTTACGATGCATGTAAAACATAATACGCAATTATGGTACACGCGTAACTAAATATCGATACTACTATTAATCCTATTTGATATATCGATATTAATAATTTCATGTATTCATAATTTTATCGGTTTTCATGAGAATCAATATAAAGATTAGTGGCCATTGATTAAAATAAGCTTATTATTTAACGTTAAATGATTTTGCAACTTTGTATTAAGTTATGTGAATACTTCAAGATATAATATAAAATTATGATTTATATCATTCACACCTATTTGTTTCTAATGAATAGAGTAATACAAGCCTTTACAAGGAATATAAAATGAACATATTTACAAGTATTAATAATACTAGGTATCAATTACAATTGATTGTTATTATGAAATGAATCAGTTGTTTGCTGATTCGATTTGATTATCAATTTATAATTTTGTATGCAGTGGCTATCTGTATACGTAATAGGGGCTATTGCAATGTGCATTACTATGCAAATAAACGTCTCAGAGAAATTTCTCTATGGTAATGGTCTACCCCTTTCTTTTAAATTTCCTGAAAGATAAAAATCAATTATAACTTCTAATATTTCATATTCAACCTGCAAAACTTTGACAGTGGTAGAGCCACGCAGTTTGCTGCATGAATAGGCCGGCTCGGCCAGTAAAATTTCACGACCTCCTAGCATATTGACGTGAAGTGACTCATGCCGCGATTCACTCGAACTCGTATCCGACGGTCCAATCCCTTTCCATATCTGTTTCCCATCCTATTTCTGAGCCATTTTCTATTCTATTTTAAAGGCTGGCAACGCAACTACAACACCATCTGTGGTTCAGGTATAAATGGGCGGCGTTAGTTGCTTACCATCAGTTAACACACCTGCTCGTTTGCCCCGTTATCCCGTAAAAAAAACCTTAAAACATCCCATAGCCTTATAGACCTAATGTCAAAAATAAATACTAAAATTTCTTATAAGACGCCACAACCTTCCAATTAGTGCACATAATTCTGATTTTTAACATTGCATATTATGTGTGGTGTTCCTAATAGGAGTGGCAGGGGTGAAGAGTTTTTGAAGAGTTGAGATGGAGCAAGGGGAACCGGCATAAACCACTTTCCGTTGAATTCCTGAGAGATCGTTGTATTTCACCGAACAACTTGGCCCGTTGAACTGCGTGGCTCTAACACCGGTTGCCGTTGGATCTAGAAAATTAATTAATTAATTTAACATAACATAGTTTCACGCCTTTTTCTACCCGAAGGTGTAGGCAGCGGCTGTTAAGCCTCGGCTTGCCGTTATGTTTCCGTCCCAAATGGAAAAGGTGGCGAACCACCAATATTTATCACACATAACTTTCGAAATTAATTTTGAAAAATCATTGGTGTGTGCCTGGATTTGAACCCGCGACCTCTGGTTTCAGAAGCGGGGTGCTCGACCACTGGACCACCGAGACTATTTCTAATTCATTTATAGAAACGAATAAATTTATGTTAGTTTGTTAAATGTGAGATAAGTTAGTGCTTAATTAAATACATAGGTATGTCGTTGGGTGCCACATAAGTCATTAATATGCAAATGAGATATGCAAAATAAATATATACCTACATATGTAATAAATTAAACAGTTTAATGGTTTCATCTTCTTCATGTCGTTGGAGAAGTGATTAAAAAGAAATCTCGTAATCAAATTGCGTTATCTTTACTTATTTATTTAATACCTACTAGCAAACCGCGCGAACTACGTACCGCTATATTGTATGTAGCTTCCCGCCTCACGGTATTACTCGCGTACAAACAAAATGTCGATGACGACGATGATTACACATAGCCTATGTTACTCAGCGATAATGTAGCTTTCTAAAGAAAAAAGAATTATTAAAATCGGTCCAGTACTTTTTGAGTTTATTCGTTACATACAAAAATACAAATAAAATCTTTCCTCTTTATAATATTAGTGTAGATTAAGAACAATCAAAGAGCTAATGAAGGATCTTGTCGCGCTTATCCAACTCATATTAATTATTTATCTCGATGTTGCAGATGTTTTTCAGCTTTCATTTTCATGTCCTTTCATAACTTTACGCTTTTGTTACCTGAAGGTGTAGGCAGCGGCTGTTAACTCTCGTCTCGCCGTTATGTTTACGTCCCAAATGGAAATAGGTAGCCGTTGATAAATATCGTTGACTGAAAACTTTGTACCCGGTATGGAAATAGAAAAAAATATAAACTATAGAATTAAGCCTTTAATTGTTATGAGTGTTTTTTTATGAAAGCCTCTGAGTAATATTTATATGGTGCTGACCATGGACATCTGCAATGATCAACGAGAGGATAATAGATTAGTTGTAGGCCTATAAGATGGGATAAGGATGGGGTATGGTAGGAGAAGGATCACGGGCCTCTGGATTCCTATCGAACGATCACAAAAGTGAGAGGTCACTCAACAGTTGAGGCCGCCCATTCATGACGTAAAACGCGTGGCTCTACATTTGTTTGTCTTAACCATAAATCAAAATATTAAAGGAGTGTTTTATGCGTGTTTTAGACGCTTCAATATCACCTTCAAATTTCTTTTCTTTCTTCCTCAAAACCTTCCCATAGAAAGGAGGAAGTAGACTGAATTATAAAAATACAAACCAAACATGAAATCGCGTGACTGAAATAAATACTGCTTCCTTTATACAGACGTTTTATTTATATACTAGCTGTTGCCCGCGACTTCGTCTGCCTAGATGGCATAAAGTAGCAAAAATACTATGCTTGTGCCATTATAAGAGTTCATTACACACCTCCAATTGGCAATAGCGTGATAATATTTAACCTGTGTATTGACCCGACCTCTGAGCAATATTCATGCAACATTGGATATTAAAAGCATGCAGTATTTTTAGAGTTTATCCGTTACAAACAATGTACAGTTTTGACTTTACTACGATTTTTTTACATGTGTGTATATAGATATATAAGTATAAATGCATTTATATCTTTATACATGTATGTATAAACACGTGTTCGTGAGGAAATAAGCTTCGCGCACAGAATGACAATAAGGATTTCCCTTTCAAGCGGAAAATTTACGTGATAAAAATTCTAAATTTGTTGCGTGTGAAAAAAAGACTGGTATAAGGTCCAAAAAATAAAATGAAAAAACCTCTGCGGTAGGTGTCATTATGAAGTCCTATAGCGGTTATTGTATGAGGTCGTAAATCAGCGAAGTACGTGCGAATGGATTCATTTATTTAGACAATATAGATACTGTTTTATGGGTCTACCTATCTATGTAAATTGTTTTAGAGTGGTAGAGCCATGCAGTTAGCTGCATGAATGGGTTGTCTCGACGGTGAAATTCCAAGATGTCCCAGAATACCGACGTAAAATGCCTTTAGCCATGTTTAGTTCGGTGAGAGTGGTATCTAGAAGCTTAGCCCCTGTCCCTATTCCATCTTAAAAGCTGGCAACACAAACTGTGACCAATCGGTGTTGCAGATGTCTACGGGCGGCGTTATTAACTTACCACCAGATCGCTTGATCCTTTGCACGAATTTCTTTATTTGTTTGCATTTCAGAAATTCGCTACAATTTTAACAATTTCATAGAACTAACGCATAATATGCGTGTCTATTACAAATTTAACATCATAAAACCAGTACCTACTATTCCAATCCGGTTCCACTCAAAATTGATCGAATCGATTTTGCAACCCAATCGATTACATAATAAATCGATATCCATTCTGATATTATAAGCGGTCACGGTTATTAAATATGTTATTCTCTATGAAAAAAAAATCTCTATCAGCTGTTTCAGAATAGATATAATATTATTGACATTAAATTATTAAATTAACGTAAATGTAACTTTACGCCTTTTTCTATCCGAGGGTATAGGCTCGCTAATCGACTCTCTGAATCGTTGCTCTACGTCCCAAAATGGTACCCACACCGTTTACAAAGTTAGTCATACTTTAACATATTTTATTATTGGATATGGTATCAAAAAATTTTAATATTTTCTCGTCCAAAATTCCTCACATGGTCTTTAAATGCTGACCGTATTAATAAGCTTCAAGTCGCTCAGCGTCCTATGGAGAGGGCTATTCTTGCGAGGGTATTCTCACGACGAGATAAGATCTGAAATACGAAGATCCGTAGACGTACGAGAGTAACTGATATAGCCCGTAAAGTTATCACGCTGAAATGGAAGTGGGCAGGCCACATCACTCGAAGAACTGACGACCGCTGGGGAAAAAAGTTCTTGAGTACCGACCACGGATCGGTCTGCGTACCGTAGGCAGTCACCCCACTAGATGGACAGGTGACCTAGTAAAAGCAGCTAACAGTCATACAATGCAGCTGGCACAGGACCGGGAGTTATAGCATGCTAAGGGTGAAGCCTACCTTCAGCAGTGGACAATTCTAGGCTAAAGATGATGAAGATGATTAAAAAATGATTCAAATATTTATAATTTTTTGATAAAAACTACTTCATTCATAAGCATTTAATCAGATACTATCTTACTGAGAGCATTTTCTAGCTACATATATTAACTCGGTAATGTCTCGGTGGCGCAGTGAGCGAGCGCACGGCCTCTGATCCAGAGGTCCGGGGTTCGATTCCAGACACTGGATCACACCAATGACTTTTCGAAATTGTTTTCGGAAGTTATGTGTGATAAATACCGATGACTGACAAACTTTGTGCCCGGTATGGCAATAGGTTCGCCACCTATTCCATTTGTGACGTAAACATAACGGCGAGACGAGGCTTAACAGCCGCTGCCTACACCTTCGGGTAACAAAAGGCGTGAAGTTATGTTATGTTATGTGTTATGTTATATATTAACTATAACAGCACTGTATTATTATTTAACCTTAAGGTAAAGGTGACCTTATGTAAATATCATTCATTGATATATAAAATACTATTATCTTCAGAATTATCTTGACATACCAATCTTGAAAGCGGCATATCAACACAAGTTATTATTTCTTGAAAGAGAAAAAAAATCTGACAACTATCTGACATCTTAAATTTGTCATCACTGGGTATTGATAAGAGTGTGTTCCGGAATTATATTCAGGCTTTAAGTGGCAGTTGCGAGACATATATACATATATTACCCTCCCTTGGAGTATATCGTCTAATCTTTAGCTTTCCCCCAACACA
The DNA here is from genome assembly GCA_905147225.2 of Euproctis similis. Classification (NCBI taxonomy): domain Eukaryota; kingdom Metazoa; phylum Arthropoda; class Insecta; order Lepidoptera; family Erebidae; genus Euproctis; species Euproctis similis. The sequence goes on along the minus strand of LR990108.1, from coordinate 15,253,518 downwards.
GCAACAGTGGTAGAGTCTTACAGTTCGCTGCATGAATTTCGGCTCGACGGGTGAAATACCACGACCATTTGCCGAGTTTCGCTTGGTGAGAGAGGTATCCGGAGGTCCAACCTCTTTACCGCTCCCCTTCCCATCCAACTCCCGACTCCATCCATATCCTATTGTAAGGGCCGGCCACACAACTGTAACATTATATGTGTTCAGGTGTCCATAGGTGGCATTTGTTGCTCTCCATCAGGTGACACGCCTGCTCGTTTGCCCCTTACATCTTAAAGAAACTAAAAAATTAACTACAACTAATAGTAGCATATCTTACTATTGTTTTTTTTTTTTCTTCGGTGGGCTTAGATTGGGATAGACATTGTAATATTTGGTCTAAAGTAATGCCTCATGTATTAAAAAAAAAACATTGGTTACACGTGCAGTTTTTGGAATGCAATGTCGGTACTCAACCCTTTCATATTAATAGTTCTACCACCCTCACACAGATGGCGCTATTACGTCTATGTTTTTCGTGTATGTTTACTACCATACTGAGAAAAATAAACGAATAAATAAACTAATGTATTTATAAAAAAACAATTTTTCAGTTTCAGTAATTAATTTACTTCATTTCATATATTTAGCAACTTTTCTATTTTTACTGTTAGATGGACAAACCACCAGTTACCGTTGCGTTTGTCAAATAGTTAGTATGATAAAAAAGAGATGGCGTTATTGACGAAAAAGGCACAAATTATATTTTTCCACATTAATCGTAGTAAAAAAATGGTATTTAAAAAATAGCACGCCAATAGTTAAAGTACGACTTCGGACGTTAAAATTATTTTTTTATGGTTGAAAATTTAAATACTTCCTTTGGATAATGCGTAAAGGAAACAAATCCTTTACATGTTACCGAAACGAAGCGGAAGCTTAATTTCCTTCGGCGTTATCAGTAACAAAACAAATTTAAACATACATAACTTCACGCCAAATCCCTTGCGAGGTAGGCAGAGAGAACAGAGCGCCATGAGGCACGATTCTTACACACCTCACTCGCTTCGTTGACTTTCATTACTCTTGTCATGAGCGCGCGTCGATATTTTAATGAACAAATTTATTAATGAAAAAATAAATCAATACCGTAAAATAATATATTCCTATTTAAATAGTGGGGCTGAAAAAATTACGACGCTGAGATACAATTTTTATTGTAGGTAGTTGTATCATACTTAAAATTTAACTAAAAAACGAAACTCAAAATATTGTTCAAAAACTTGCCAAATATTGAAAGTGAATTTAATTAGAATATGGCATATCGTTTTTCTGCCAATAGCTTATAGATTTAACACGCTCAATACTGTTTCAAGGTTTGATTGCGGGTTCACCTCAAATATATTACTGAACATGCACGCTTTTCTCAGATGTATCTTTCAGTGTCACTAAAGAACGCTGCTTACACCACCGAGCCCGTTAGAAGCGTGAAGGTACCGTAATATGTATGTTAAAAAATTGTTCCTATCTACCATAAAATGGGTCTTATTTTAGTAAATTTAATACACAATATATTAAAAGCTTTTTGCTGTAACTAGTTAATTGTTGAAAATAGCCAAATTACTTAATTGGCGTCGAATTAATAATACCTACCTACCAGTTATCGATTCAAGTAATTATTGATTTGATGATTACTAAAGCATTTAAATTTTAACGCTACTGGTATAATTTTAATTACAACAGTGCAAATCTAATTAAAAATCGATCGTATCGATTAAAATAAATATCTGATGGTTATGTTTTGAGTTGTTTTTTCATCAGTTTAAATCTGTTATGTAATATCGATATTATAAAAAAAAAATTCGCTTAAAACATGAAGAACTTGAATTTGAGAATGAGCAAAATTTATATTTATTTGGCATATTTTTGATAATACTTAACTAGAAAGTCTCATTTTCAACTAAGTATACGAACTCATAATTTTACTTAATAGCCCCTTACAAATTGCAGTTATTGACGATATATATATTATTTACCTACATTTTATAATATTAAATTGGTTGCATTATGCAACAAAAAACAAGTCTCGGTGGTCTAGTGGTCGAGCGGGGTGCGCTTATAAATCAAGAAGTCGCGGGTTCGAATACTGGCTCACACCAATGACTTTTCGAAGTTATGTGTAAAGTTTTTAGTCACCTATATGATAAATATCAGTGATTGGTAATGTGACTAAAAACTTTGTGCCCACTAACAATAGTTCGCCACCTATTCCATTTGGAACGTCAACATAACGGCGAGTCGAGGTTTAACAACCACTGCCTACACCTTCGGGTAGAAAATGGCGGTAAGTTATGTTACATTAAAGCAAAAAAATCCATAAGATTCCTTAGAATTCCAGTACAAAACATTTCGTCACACAAATGTCTTGATAACCGCAAAATTTTATAACAGCTCACATGAACATCGTACAACATATTTCGCTAAATAAGAAATACCTCTATCATCATGTACTACTTCTTTACACCCTCTCAATATCAACGGTGAATGTACAGAACGCCGGTCTATCAAAAACTATATTTTTTTTTATACCACTTAAAGTACAAAAGGAAAAAATGACATACACGCTATACGGGTAAGCTTCTAAATGTCCCGTAAAAGTATTGAGAGCGAAAAGTCGCTAAATTTGTGGCGTTCTCTGAAGCTTTTTGAGGAAAGCTCCTCCGATGCTGGTGTTATAGGCTATGAGAGGCCCGGGAGGGAGGCTCTATAGGCACTTTACACGCTCTACCGCAGCTAACCTCCGCCCAAATGTAATAACACGCTACCAGCTCTCTGTTTCAATTTGGAAACAAATTGAAATTGTTTTTATTTGAATAATATTACTTTTTTGGAAGTCGGTGTTGCTGCTCACAAAAGCTCCAGACATTTACAGTGCTTATATAATCATATGTTTTATATTGTGATAACGATTGTTATTTGATGATCTGTTAATAATATTTTTAAAGGAAGATATTGATACTAAATTGGGAGTCGGTTTGATTGTTAGTTACCTTACCTTACCAAAGGGATGAAAGATTTGGTGTTCTGAAATAGGTTTTTTGTTTGTGCAGATGCTAATGCCAATAAGTAAAGCTTTTTAGAAGCTAAGCAATGATGAAAGAAGAATTTGTTGGCAATTTAGGTATGATAACTAATCTAACCCACTAAAAACTCTACTCCACGATGAATTCGAGAAGATGAAAAGTAAGTTTTAGACAGAGGTACAGTCACGCAGTTCGACAACTCGAACTGTATCCTGTTTTAAAAGCCGGCAACAAAATCGTAACACTATTTCTGTTTCAGGTAACCATGGTTGGCGTTAGTTGCTTTCTATCAGGTGTTTGCCCCCTACTCACTCGTTTCACCCTACCCACTCGTTTGCCCCCTATTCCATAAAAAAAGATGTTTTACGTCTATTTCTTGCATATATTTCTTTATAATTTTTCACGATATCTTTATAGTACGTTGTATAATATAAACATTTTCTTTATTTACTGCATAGGCAGGTATTTATCCGGCACAATGAACAAAATTACGTAGCTACGAATAAATTTAACGATTCAAATCTAGGACTGTTCAGGTCGCTACCAACAAATTGTGTAGGTATCTCATTTGTTTAAATTGTCTCATACAACACTCGGCGGGGGAAAATAAGTGAAATATACTCATTTCACTTCCAAATTAGAAATGAAACAGAGAAAAAATAAGAATAGCTTTAATATGCAAATATACATTTATATATCACGAAAAACGTCCCTCGATTCTCACTTAATTATAATAATGAGAAAGTTAATATTATATACCAAGTGAACAAGTCCAATATTATCAGATAACTCTCAAGCTCTGAAGGTCTTAAGATAACTCAATATATACCAGTAAATCTTCACGACAAAAAAATAACAAGCTTTTCCTAAAAGCTCGACACTTTTGAATTCTGTTCTCGTAGAAGATTATTCCTATTAATAGAATTATTATAAACGGTGTTCATTGTTACGCAATTCCGCCTGGTTCTGTGTGGAGGGGATGTGGGCGCGCGTTGCATCCTTTATCACGGCGCGGGGGGTGCGATCCTGTGTGCGCGGGGTGAGGGGTGAGGGTCTGTTGCGGGGGTGCCGCTGGAAAAATTGCACATAAATATTGAAGCTGCCACTTACACGTGCGCCCACCGACTGACGTTAGAGTTGTGTGGACATTACCATATGGAGATAAAAGAACAACAAGTTCGCTTATTAACAACAATTTATTTAAAAGTACAAATATTTAATTAACATTTTCATTTATGTTATTATATCACTATCATTACACAGTATAACACAGTTAAACAGTTAAAACAGACTATGCTCGGTATTTCTCTACAAAAAAGGTTCTTGAGTGGCGACCACAGATCAATTTGCGTAGCGTAGGCCGTCCCCCCACTAGATGGACAGACGACCAAGTAAAAACAGCTGGAAGTCGTTGAATGCACCTGGCACAGGACCGGGAGTTAGGGCGTGCTAAGGAGGAGGTCTACGTTCAACAGTAAACCAATCTGGGCCGATGATGATGATGTTGATGAGTATAAAACAAACTCGCTTTCCGCTGTCCGTCCCCTTATATGCAATAGATCTTTGCAACTACAAAACTAATTTTGAAGCGTTTTATTTAATAGATAGAGGGCATCAACGTGGTATTTTGTAAGTATATTTCAGGAATGATAAGTAAAGAAAAATTGATAAATCCACATTTTACTATTATTAATTTATTACTTTTGATGCGTAAGTTCGCCGTGTCAATACGTATAAATTGACACATTATTATAAACTTTTTTATGATATAAAGGCGCAAACGAGCAGGCCTATCATCCGATGGCAAGCAACAAACGCCGCCTAACAGTTGTGTTGTCAGCCCTCATTATGAGGAGGGTCGGAAATGGGATGGGAAGGGTGGGCCTCTCTCACCGAGTAAAACGCGGCAGAAGCCACTTTACGTCGATATTCTGAGAGATCGTGATATTTCACCGACCAAGCCATGCATGATTCATGCAGCGAACTGTATATCACTGTCACTATAAAACTTGTATAACTCTTTTTTTATGGAATAGGGAGCAAACAAGCAAGCATGTCACAGCATGTCACAGAATGGTAAACAACAAGCGCCACCCATGGACATTTTTTTGTTGCGATGTCAGCCTTTATGGGAGTGGAATGGAGGTGGCCCTCCGGATACCTCTTTCACCGAAGTAAACGTAGTATGAGCCCCTATACGTCAATATTCTGAGAGGTCGTGGTATTTCACTGGTCAATCCATCCCACTCATGCAGCAAACTGTATTACTCTACCGCTGTAAAATAGTATTCTATTATACTAAGAGATTGTTTTTTTTTACTGAAAGTAGCAGAACTGTTTGACTTCAAGTGGCGTGTCCACACAAATCCAATGATGGTGCGATGGGAACAGCCCTCGTACTTTTTCTTGTAGCAAATTTCGCAACAATCTCACTTATTATGCCACACAAATTTCCGCTCCCGCCCAACTCCAGACGTGAAATTAAAATTTCCTACTTACAAACCCCCCCACTACCCCTCGCCTCTCCCGCCTTTTTTGTATACGATACGACCCGAATAGCTAAATAAATATTGCTACTTAAGAACCTTTACTACGCTGACTACGTTATCTTTTTATGAATGGTACCTACTTTGTACTTATTAGTTTCAAGTTGAGTAGCAGAGTTTTGGGGATTTACCCTGATTGCGATTTCGTTTTGTTTATTTTTTTCTCCCCTTTTTTATTTAGTCATTTTCTCCTATGTTCCTACCTAAACTGATTCATTAGACAAATTTATAATTAACTTGAATTAATTACTTATTTAATAACAATTTTTACACTATACTAAACTGTTGACTCGAGGTCGGTGAGTTTGATGGTGAAACTAGAGAGCATTCTCTAGTTTCACCATCAAACTCACCGACCTCGAGTCAACAGTTTTACTAATTCTACAAAGCCAACCCAAGAACCATCCATCAATATATGAAGAAATAAGTGTTCATTTGTAGATATAAATATGTCAATATTAAACCCATATTTCAGTATATGGTGACTTAATATGTCGAATTTGTAAAGTATTTGTAAAATAATTTATCATGGTTATGACACCGGAATCCCTATTCCCTGCTGACGGTTAAAAAATACAAAGAAATCCCTTGTATGAATTGAAGGAGCACTTCAATTCTCATTTTTCAACAAAACATTATCTCCAAGTGAATCGAGTCAAGATAAATATGGAAATGAAAAAAAAATACACATAATAAAAGACATTTCTCACGTATTTATAACTAGCTGACCCGGCGAACTGTGTTCCGCATCAAAAGTAATAAATAAGTAAATTTTGGATATAATGAGGTTCAACTTGTGCTATTTATCGGCTTTAACTGCTGTCCCGCTATGTTAATACTGCAGTATATTCGAAAATATTTGTTTCAATTGCATGCTGTAAAGGGCAAGGATCATCTATATTACATGCACCATCTATTTAAGACACTTAATTGGATGAAATATAATGCTGTAATGTTTAAAATCGCTTCGTAAATAAGCCACTATTTCTGGTAAAAAGTAAAAAAATAAAAATGATCGTTGTGGGTTATCCCTAAGAGATAGACATATGCCCTCGCGGACTTTTCTATAGACCTTCTGAAGGTGTTTAATAATGTAGAACATTGTTTTCATCTATCACTTAGGTTTCAGCCAGCGTTTGCAATTAAAGTGCTAAATCTCGAAAATTATAATTTTTTCTTTACAACATCATATATGAATTATAGCTCAAAACCACCCCGTTGACACCCTCTAACTATTAAAAAAAATGCATCAAAATCCGTTGGGTAGTTTTAAAGATATACGCATATAAGGGGCCAGACAGCGGAAAGTGACTTTGTTTTATACTATGTAATGATGTCACGCTATATGTCACTGAAGAGACAGGTAGAAATCTATTTCACCAAGGAAGACAACCGCTTCTAAAATTAGGGTATTACGATCTTGAAATCAGGCTGCTTTACCTACTCTCTTACTTATACCCCAAGGTTTCCAATTGCAGCACAGATCAGAGGAAGTGCAGCTATGTGTATAACAATGTTTTATTACATAACATAACTTCACGCTTTTTGCTACCCGAAGGTGTAGGCAGCGGTTGTTATGCCGCGAGTCTCGCCGTTATGTTTACGTCACAAATAGAATAGGTGGCGAACCTATTGCCATACCGGGCACAAAGTTTTCAGTCATCGATATTTATCACACTTAACTTCCGAAAACAATTTCGAAAAGTCATTGGTGTGAGCCAGTGTCAGGATTCGAACCCGAACCTCTGGATCAGAAGCCGTGTGCTCGACCGCTGGACCATCGAGACTTACTTTTATTATTTTCTCCTTTTTAGACACCCATGATTAAAAGATTATTATTCTTTATTAGTCTCGGTGGTCCAGTGGTCGAGCAAACTTCTGAATCCGGAGGTCGCGGGTTCGAATCCTGGCACACACTAATGACTTTTCGAAATTAATTAGTTATGTTTGATAAATATCGATGACTAAAAACTTCCACCTAATCCATTTGGGACGTAACATAACGGCGAGTCGAGGCTTAACAGCCACTGCCTACACCTTCGGGTAAAAAAGGCTATGTTATATTATTAAATGATGATTTGAAGACATTTCTGACTTCTTTTTTCTGTTCCAGGTGACAATGGTATTATATACTGACACACTGGTAAGTACATCTATTAGTTGGACAAAAATTTGTTTTTTTATTACAATTCTGAAGATTTTTTTATACCTACTTGATATTAATAATTTGTTGTTAATGATTTATTCGCAAATGATGTGACTAATGTCGTCCTCTGTGCACAGAGAAACTACGTTTGTGGTGGATTTAGAAGAGAGAAAAAAAACCAACCAATGAAAAAATATATTAATAAGATGATATTTTTAGTATCAATTTATATATTAATAAGTGGTTGGTGAAATACGTTAACAATTTTTGTATTTTATTAATAAAATACATATTTAAATACAATACCTACAGAATATAAACTGTTACAAACGAATTGCCACTAAGACTGAAGCAAATTGGTGCGATCAATATGATATATGTAACAACGGGAGTATCTTAATAAAAAAAAAACTAAAGAAAAAATATGATGGCCGTTTAACATAAAACATGAAGGACAATTATATATGTGACGTGTTTGAGTGCTACATATGTCACGTTGATAGCATTTTCATTGAGACAAAAGCAACGTTTATATCAAATTTAAAAGCGTCAGATCTATAAACCGGTCGTTAAATCTCGAAACGATAGTTGTAAATTTTCCGAAAGAACTCTTGAACACTTTTTACGATGGACTGTCGCTCCGCCCACCGGCGACTTTGCGGCATTCAAAGATACTGCTTCTTCGCACATCGATACCACAATATAACAGCGAGGGGTGATTGCGCCTGGCTCGTGCCTCACATTTTATGGACACGGCCATATATGGACCTCCTCCGAATATGTGACCACTTAAACATTTCTATATTAGCTATCTATTTAACAGCAAAATCACAATATTTTTGGACAAAGGACATAACGTGGATTTTGATAAACTCGAATCACTATTGGTGTTACAATAAATTATGGTTATTTATTTCGTTAAATTTACCAGTGGGTTCTGTTTTAAGTAAGAGGTAGATAAACTTTTATTATAATATTTTCTTTTTATGGGATAGGAGGGCAAACTAGCAGGCGTGTCACCTGATGGTAACCAACCAACGCCGCCCATGGACACCAGCAACACATATATTGATACTGATGCGTTGCCAATCTTTAAGGGATAGGGGCTAGGAAAGGATGGGGAAGGAGGGTGGGCCTCCGGATACCTCTCTCAACGAACGAAACGCGGCATGAGCCACTTTACGTCGGTCTTCTGAGAGGTCGTGGTATTTCACCAGTCGAGCCGACCCATTCATGCAGCGAACTGCTTGGCTCTACCACTGTTAGATATATAGGCAGATGTTATATATATAGGCAGATCTTCATTTAATGAGGAAACTATTATAAGACAGTTAGTAATTTTTAAAAGAATTTACAAAATAACCTTTTATTTTTATCTAAATATAGTTCGGTAGGTCTAATTTAGGCAGTAAAAAATAGGAATTTCTAATAATGTCAAACGAATTTATAAAATTTATAATCTAAAATCTCCAGTAAGTTTTAGTTCAAAGTCAAAGTCAAATAAGCTTTATTTTTATAGGCCTTTACAGACACTTAAAAATAGTCAATAAGTACAGATTTAAATTATTAGTATTTAAAATAAATTACTTAGCAAAATACTAAACACGAGCGCTTGAGGAAAGTGTCTTCGTAGAACAATAAAAAAAACACGGACGTAATCGCCTTGAGCGGCCCGATTCCGAGTGTAAGGGCTATCATGAGAAGAATCGGGCAAGAAACTCATGTGCCAAATACTCTTTTCAAACCATTTGAAATAAATAACAATATTATTATCACTACTGAAAACAAAGCAGTAGCTTAGTGAATAAAAGTTGTAGCAGCCAGAATAGTCGACAATCACAATTAAGTTCACGCTAAGCACTAATTATTGGAGACCGCGTCTTGGCAAACGTAGCGTAGGACACCCACCAGCCCGATAGTCAGACGACCTCAGAAAGGCTGCTGGAAAAGACTGGATGCGGAAGGCAGAGAATCGGATGTTGTGGCGCACATTGGGAGAGGCCTATGTCCAGCAGTGGACTGCAACAGGCTGATGATGATGATGACTAATTATTGGGTATTAGATTATAATTTTGTTTAACTATTTTAGTGATTATCAGTTACAAATTATAGGACTGACATAATGTATTAGTAAGCCATAATTATATTATAAATATTTATGTACAGTAACAATATTTTAATTCCCTGAATAATGTTATTATATATAAAAATACTATTGATAGGAAATAGAATTATTAAGACTATAGACTCAAAATTAAGATTAGTCCCTGGTTACTTATTAGGTAGTCAATGATAGACCCAAAACCAACTGGAATTCATAAGAATACAAATATTGTCTAACAGGACCAAAATCTTTTTCGATTCTAAGAAACTTTAAATCTTCATTTCTTATATCATTGTAAATATTTGTTATATAAATTAAAATAACAGTAAAGTAAATATTTAGTAATAAAAATCTTCTGACATTTACAACCTGTTTGTCATTGAACATAAAATAATGGTCCACCTCTTTAGGGGGAAGCTTGGTGATACATTTTGGCTAAAAAATATGTATTTGTACATTAAATTAAGTTTATAATAGATACTACTAATACTATATCAATCAAAAATTTTAGATATTATTTTAAACTATTTTAAAAAAAAGTGTAAAAATTAAAATATACTTAGTACTTGTACAAACATCATAGTACATTATTATATAGATAGAATTTTATAATTAAAAGTGTATTGTATTTATTGTTGATTTAATATGTAATCTAACTTTACGTGCAAACCAAGTATATTATTATCTAAATTAATTAAGTATATACCAAATCTTGGACCAAAATGGATTTGGTACTTGCAAACACACAAGCATACACAGGGTCCCAGTCAAGGTACCAGGCTACTAGAATACCTTTCATGGATGTAACTAACTCCCAATACGTAATCATACTATTTAAATATCACCAGGTTCCATTTGGGATGAAGAAATTCGTCGACTCGAGGCTTGACAGCCGCTGCCTTCGCATTAGGTTATAAAAAGTGTGAATCTATTAAAAAAAAGTGTTGCCATGTTTATTTGACTAAGCAATACAACTGGGTACTAATTATGTCTAAGATAGTCGTTAATTTAAATTTGTAATTTTAAACGCTTTCTTAATTAGGTTGTGTTATTTTAAAGTCCCTTATCAATCCAATTGAATGTTCACCGTGTATTTTGTTATTTCAATTACTACCTATACTATTATTTATTTTTATATAATATTAATTATTTAATGTGTTATATAAAATCTATATGAAAATAAACATAATTTATGCCATTGTTTTTTTTTATTGCATTACATATCAACATTAAACCTATTTTTTATGCTTTAAAAACTCTATTTGTGAAATAAATATGTACTAAAACGTAATGCGTTATGAGGAATTTCTCGGCGTAATTTTTTAAAAGGCTCATGATAGCTATATCACCGGTCGAGCCGGCCTGTTCATGCAGTGATCTGCGTGGATCTATCACATTAAACTTCTAAGGAACCTAGAACCTTCTAGGGAACAGTGATAATTATCTCGCTAAAAATTCAGGTAGTTCTTCACAAGATACTATACTTGATTTAGGGAGTCTAGAGTTGTGTGATAAACTTTCAAGATTAATATTTTTTCCTAATGGTAAGGAGTTAGCGCCGCCCATAGGCACGTGCAACTCAGATACTGTGACAGTTGCGTTGCGGCCTTCAAAGGTGGGATGAGTGAGGATGAAAGGAAAAGATGGGGGGATTTTCGTATACCTCTCTCACTGAACAAAATGCACATTTGCCACTTTACATGGATACTCTGAAAGCTCATGGTATTTCACTGGGCAAGCCAGCCCATTCATGCAGCAAGCTGTGCGGCTACACCTATCTGTAATTGAGAAAATTGTCATTTCATTGCTTATATAGGAAAAATTAAAAGTCTCGGCGACTTTGTGGTTAAGCAGTCCGCTTCTGATTTAAAGGTCTCAAATTTGGTTCGAATCAGAAAATCATTTCTGACACAATTGTGCCCATATAGCACTCTGATTCACATTTGCATTCGCATGTCGAGGGATGGTTGATTCTATGTGCACCTCTTACTATTTGAGGCTTAAAACTCAGTGGAGTATATTTAGTACAGAATTGTTCATACTAAACTACTGAACAACGCAATATGTATCAAACCATAGGTACTGTTTTACTCAAGTCCAGCTATTCTGCCTGGCACTTCTCACAGGCATAGATATACAAATAACTTCTCGCCAAGTCCCTTACGCGGTAGGCAGAGAGAACAGGACGCCATAAAGCACGATTCTTACATGGCTTGCTCGCTTTCTTTACTTTCACAACTCTTGTCATAGACGCTCGTCGATTTTTAAGGCTCCTGACATCACGTTCCTCCAGGTTTCTCCTCCTCCTACGTTCTATTTCGTCAAGAAAAGTGTCATGGCCGTCCTTGACTCTAACATCCATGTTATAATACATAGAAAAACACCCAGACTCCATACAAACATTCATGCTTGTCACAAAATATTTGTACTCGGGTGGGAATCGAGCCCGCCAACCTCGATTTTGCAGTCGGTAGCTTTACCAATGCACCACGAGGCTCGTCAACTATAACACCTGTTTCTTGACATGTTTAAAGGTGTGAGATTCGAAAGACTAGATATTAGGTAGACGAAGATTGTAAAAGAAGCCAAGCAGTAGCCTTGTGCCAAGTAGCTACCTAATGCTTCAGGAAGTTCTTAAGTGAAGCTTTAAAATGATCGGATCCATCGAATTTACGACCCTAATAGATCGTCTCTTAGTTGCCATCCTCCACAATATCTCAAGTCCAGGCGATTTGTTTTACATTTGGACCGAAAGAATTGTTGAAAAAAAATCGGATCTGTCGGTTAAAAAAAATCTTTCCGGAACATTTACTGTACATGTACCTACTGCCTGCAACTTATAAATTTTACTTCATTTTTTTTCTGACTTTAACAAAACTTAAAGGGTATTGTTAAATTACCTAACTAATGGCATTTTTGAACAGATTCACCATTTTACATAAGTTATCTAATAATATTTTATACTATTTTATTTATCTACTTTTAAGATGAAAGTAGATATCTATAAAATAAATTTGAAATAATTACGGTATTACTAAGGTAATGTAGTGTCAGTGGCCTGAAGGTTGATCATACGGTTATTGAATCAGAATCTTTGGGTTCGAACCCTGGCTCGCAGCATTAACTTTTTGGAATTATTTTCGGAATTTATGTGTGACAAATATCGATTGAGCTGGAAGTTACGCTGTTATATTTGAAACGCCATCAATCTCGAATAATGCTACTGTATTCTCCTTCCGATATAAAAGGCGTGATATCACAGTGAAAAAAAAAACTTGTTAGTAAAAACGTTTAGTTAGAAAACAGCCAGTTAGCTGAACATATCAGAATAATCCACTTATCAAAGAAAATGCGATCGTAAATCAATTACATTTAAGTTTTTTCTTGTTATATTTATAGACACGTATTTTTGTATTATTTTGAGCCTTGGTAAATGTATTGTAAATAATTAGACTACGTGTAAGGTGTAGTGGTTTGATTGGATACTTGCCAAGACACAGGATATCGAGGATCTGGAGTTCGGTACCGGAATACATATTTATAATTTAAAAATGCATCTGTCATTTAATAATAGTATTTTTATACTCGTCTCTGGTAGGTATATAATATAGCTACTTAAGTGTATAAATGATAATACAAAAATGTTAATATTTTTTAAAACGGAAGTCGTTTTTTTTTCCACCAATTTTCAATGAACATTTTTATGTCGAACCAAATATAGAGAGACACCTAGTCCACTCTTACAGGTGTCATCATATTTTAAGTTAACGGCATAATATTACTACTGCATAGCATGATTTCCTTAAAACGTTTAATTAAAACGTCATTAGCCTCGTTAAAAAAATCGATTAAAATAAAAAAAGTTATATACAAACAAATATAAACGGCACCGTCCGTCCGTATCATGCATGCCATACGTTTAAAGCGAAAACATCACAATAACAAAATATAAAACCTATACTTATGCAATGTTCTACTGCCTCACACAGTCGTACCGCCGACCTGATAAAGCTGAAAAGGCAACTTAAGCCTATAAAAACCATGCACTAAACACTGCGTCACATTCAAAACTGTAACAAATAAACAACATTATCGAACAATAAAACGTTTTATTATCACAGTTATAAAGTTTGTTATTGGATGTGTAACGTAACGCGGTTACGACATAACGGCATGAATGAAACGTGGGACTGAGATGGGAACATTCACAGAAACGAGATGAATAGTATCGAGTCCGTCCACGTGGTCGGCGTAATACAACTCGGTGCAATTCAGTTTTATTTAATGTGTTCCGTGACATTTATTAGTGCAAACAAAAATTGTTACTACTGTTCAAAGTAAGTGACTGAAGTTGTAGTAATATTAATTTAGTCAGTCTGTATTTTAGTGTAGATAATTATACAAAAAGTAGTAGCCATACAGTAGTGAATTAGAATAGAGTTTACTCGTTTTATTTTATGTAAATTCTTATTCAAGTTCGAAAAAATAGAATCTTAATATTTGGGTCAGGAAAATATTACTGTTCAAAATCACATTTCTGTTTGTAGTAGTTAAGTTCTAGGTAAATGTTCTTTGACTATATAATGTTTAATTATATGAAAAAAAAACAAATCCTATGCGAAAGTATACATTGCATCCACATTTGCTATTAAAATTCAAAGATTATTTATAACAAAAACATAAATATATATTTGTTTCATCTAAAGTCACAGAAAATTCTCAGTAAATATCAAATAAACCACAGCTAATACATAAAAATAGATATTTACAGGTTACTAGGTTTAGTTGTAGTAAAACCTGATAAACTAGTTAATTTAAAAAGCAGTTGGTTAGGTCAGCATTCCTTAATTCATACACAATTAGAAAATAATTTAAATATATCTAAGTGCGTAATATTTTTTTAAATATAAAATATCATACGGTTATATTATCATTATTATTGTATTCTATTTAATTTTAGGTACATTATTAAATTTTGTCTTCATGACAGCATTGGTAATCGATTCCTTACAAAACTATTATTTACAAATCGATTATATTCCCACAATTTTTAAACGGTAAGTAATAATAATTAATTTAACTAGTGAAATACATACAGTTTATAAAATTATATTTAACGTGTAATCATTACAAAATAAAACACATTTAAAAATTAAAAGTAATGTTGCAATGCTGTTGAAAGCCGTTCAATTTGACAGCTAGAAGTGCTGGAATGGTTTGTGATTGGCGCTGAATGTTCTGCACCGGATTACTATTGGTGTAGACGAGGTCGAAACGGAGGTGCGCGGGGCCCGCGCCATTACAAACAATGGCCGTCAAAATGGTCGTTAGCGAATAGCTTTTATCTCTTTCTAATATAAGGCACGCAGGTAGGAATTAATGAGACGGCGAGGGTTCCGGCGGCTCGTCTACGAGGCTGTTCGCGTCTCGCTCGCACGCACGTGGCACGTCTCGCCGTCTCGGGCGCGACGCGCGGCAGCGGTAACGCTCGCCACGACAGGGAATTCAGAGTCGTAGAGCCTCATACGCGGGTCATAAACGATCCGCGGCCATAGTGGAGGTGCACGCGCGAGAATCGATCCGAAATCGCCGGCGATAAACGCATCTCCCGCGAGGCGATCGTCGCGCGCCGCGTCGCCGCCGAGCGATGAGTTCCAAGTTCATCATCGATAGCATGCTCCCCAAGTACCACCAGCAGTTCCATCACCAGAACTTGTTCGCGGGTGCTGGGGCGTCGCCTATAGAGGCGTCGCTGTCTTCCTCGCTGTCCTCGTCTCTGTCGACCTCCCTGTCGAGTTCGCTGTCAGGTGGATTGGGAGCGGCAGCGCTGGGGGCAGGCTCGCCAGGCGCTGGCAGCCCACAGCGCTCGTCTTCCTCGTCTTCGGCGTCTCCCGGTGCGCCAGCGAGGATGTATCCCTACGTGTCCCATCACCAGCAGTTCGGAGGATCCGTACCGTTCTCTGCCGCTGGTGGACTCTCCGCGGCGGACGACAAAAGTTGCCGGTATCCACCGTCAGTGGGCGGCGATCCGATGGTGAATTACGCTCTAGGACAGCATAATGGTGGAGCAGCGGTGTCTGCCGCATCAGCCAGCATGGCGGCCGCAGCCCAATTTTATCATCAGGCTGCAGCTTCGGCGGCTTCTGCTGCATCTGCGGCCGGCGTAGACGCCATGGGAGCTGCTTGCTCACAACCATCAGCCCAACCTCTGCCAGATATACCGCGGTACCCCTGGATGTCTATTACTGGTAAATGTTTACTCCTTGACTGCATGGTTTGTGTGTTTTTTATGTTGGCGCCAATGTTTTCCTGAAAAAAAAACAGTTGATTTTTTATTTGCTTATGTCGCCCAAAAATCATTGAAAATACCTATACCTGGGGACTACTCTCAATAGGTACCATCAATATTAATATTAATAACTTTATTTCCTATTTCTTCTAATTTCTAATAATAATAATAATACCTAATTTGTATTTAATATCTATTAAAGTTTATTCACCATATTACATTCAACTAAATTTATATATTTGCTTGATAATAATGTAAGCGCTGTTGTAGTCAGTAGGGCATATATACTCTGTATGTTTATATTATTTAAATATATTTAAGCTTCTTATTAATTTATTTTATGGGCAGCTTACCTAGCTAATTACGTAGATAAAGTAACTTACAACAAAGCAAATTTTATTAGATATAGATCTATCTGTATAATATCTGTTAATATAATAAAGGCTTATATACTATTATAACTATTTTATACATAGTACCTACTTATACAATATAAGTGGTATATTTAATATTATAATATAATAAAATATTACAATACCATTATATTAAATAGCAACAATACACTTGAGCAACAAAAAGTATTTTATTGCAAATCGTGCTATAAATTTAATAAAAATTAATCATTATTATTTTTTATTGGTCATAATATAATAATAATTAAATTTTATGTTTTATTTACATAATAATACTTTATATATCAACTATGATACTTTTAATGAGTATAATTGCAATTAGTAAACATTGAATATAAGTATATATAAAATAATTTATGTTTAAGTATGTTTTGGTATAAACAGGCCATAAAACAATAGTTAGATGTCGTAAAATGTTTAGCGAGAGCGACGGGTTTGTTTTAAAGTCGGTCTTCCGTCGCCGATGATGCCCCGCCCGCCGACGGGACTTTGGGCGGGACGAGACGTACCTACACTTTGAACTGACTTTATATATATTTATTTACTTCCGATAACTACGAATTTTATTTATTATAGACACTATATTAATGAACATAAATAAAATAATTTAAAAAAAAATATTCATTAAAAAATATTATAAAATAATTATTTAATGAAAAATAAAATTATTTCTAAAAAAAATAGAAATATAAATTTAAAATCGTAAAAATAATATTATTCAAAGATAGCAAAAGAATAAAATTATTTACTTATTAAATAGTAATGACAATATTACCTACTACGCAACTTCGCAGAATTTGATCGACAGTTTTATTATTATTAGTATTATTTAGGTAATATTTATATAAAATATTTAACGTTAATCGTGGGCTTATCAAGGTGATATAATTCTTAATCTAACACTGTAGGATTATATTATATATAATTAATAAATTTAAAAAAATCTAAGCAACTATAAATGTCGGCAAATTTATAAAGTAAAATTGTCTGCAGTTAAAAAAAGCGTGTTAATTATTAACACGCTTTATGGCCTTAAAAATCGGCTTAATGTAATCTACTTTACTGACTTGTCAAAAAAACCTCAAGGCATTGAATTTTTATTCAAAACAATTATAATTAGGTATAATAAAAATAAAATTATAATAATAAAATATAACTGATGCCTATTTGTTTTTATTAGAACTTTGACTTCTGTATATACAGGTGGTGCATTTTTGTTGTCCAATTTTTGTTTTTATATATTTGAAATATTTTTTATTTATCTACAATTTATAATCAAATATTTTCACTATCAATTTTTATAAATATACATTTATTGAAATTTTATGGCATTTATTGAAAAATAATTTGAATGAATATTGAATAGATATATCTTAATATTTAAGTTTTGTGTTAAATATCTATATGGTACAGAGTAGAATATATATTAAATAGGTTGCAAAAATAATACATATTTATATAAGTAAAATTAAATGGTAGCTAAAGAGTTTAGCCTGACTAATCTGACAAAAGTATTTAGTAGGTATAGGTAAGACATCCCTACTGAAACAACCAATCTGTGAATAGGATATCAGTTCAGTTATTTTTTATATAAATAATCGATAAGATTAATTCACTTAATTATCGTTATAAGTAATTATTTGAATGATATATTTTTTTAATTTGGATTGACCTTAAAAAAATCCATCTCCATTTTTATTTTTCTTTTAGCTACTACTGTTGACAACTAGTCAATTTATATAGTATCGAACTGTACAAAAAATGAAGATGTACTCTTGTGAGGTCCACTTAGTACCCATATAAGGCGAATCATTACAGCCAAATGCCTGTACACTTTGCATACAATACGATGATAATTTTTATAACTCTTTTTACTGCCGACAAATCACACTTCCTTGTTACAGAAGCGCTCATTGATAACTATTCAACTATTATCTTTTCAATTATTAATAATTATATGGGAAGGTAATAATAGTACGCGCTGGTAATAATAATAATAATTATTATTTTGATTATTGGGACCTGAAATTAAATACTATTAATTTTAGTTTTATTATTTAGATTTGTACCTGTATATGGTAAAAATAATCCCACTATTTACTTTTAAAATACCAAAATGGGAAATAAATAAAAACTTCTATTCAATCCAGAGACACGAAATTGATTTTTCTGATATTTTTTTCGGAAATTCTGTGTGATAATTGTCAATGTCTTAATAAATTGAAAATAGGTTTTACATCTACCTACCCAAGCCTTAAGAGCAAGATTTTTTTATTTAGCACCAGGCGTTAGCATTGTATGTAAGTTTATCGTTAACAGCTTGAAGGTATAGATAATTAAATATAGGTACCTAATATATAATAGAATATTAAGTGGGTATCGTTCGATACAACAATAACTTGCTTTTATCTAAAAAAAAAATGCAATCTAACTACGTAACTAAATTGATGGTGAATCGTGATCAGATTATAAATCAAAACAGAGTAAGTAGTAGGTGAAGAATGTATATATTTGGCGAATGTCGGTCAAGAGCAAAAAGTATTTTTAGCCGTTTGGTTCCGCTCTGAATTAATTTTTATTTAATCTATCCATAAAAAAATTATAGGCTATGGAGTTAATATTCTAATACCTAATAGCATATATTATTTTTTTTATATTACCTGTTAACTATATAAACTTCTTTGAATTCAACAATGTTTAGTTATCATCCGTAAATGAGTAGTCAAAAAAATAGTGATATGTATAATGCAAGGCTGTTTTTTAAAAAAGAGTTGCTATAACAACAATAGATACAATTCCCACTAAACGAGGTCCCCTTAACCAGAAAGGCTGTTACTGTTATACATCATGTGCCATTACCTAATTTTTAAGTATGTTGCCATACCATAAACTAAATAATAATAATATCTTGGACACAATACACACAGCGCCCTCTAGTTCCAAGCTAAGCAACTAAATGCTTGTGTTATGGATACTAGATAACGGATATTAATACATATAAACTTTTCTTTTGTAAATACATACTTATAATACATAGAAAAACACCCAGACGCCACACAAATATTCATGTTTGTTACAAATATTTGTGCCCGGGTGGGAATTGAACCCCCGACCTCATTGCTGCAGCCGGTGGTAATTTTACCAATGCGCCACGAGGCCCGTCGAAATAATAATAATTTAACCGTCGATGAGTAAAAATGTAAATATATTTTTTGTTTCCGCTTCGCTCAATGAAGTACGAGATCAACACTTTTTTAAAGATAAATACACTTTTAATATCGACTCTACAAAACTAAAATAATTTAAATTTCTAAGTCTAACATTGAAACTAATGACCATCAGCTGATAGGGTTATACATATACCTAAGTAACTCATAATATGGTTGGTGACTGATGGTGGTAATGCAGTCTTTCTGATTAAATTCAGCACTAAATTTTCAGCTTCAATAGGTAAAGTAGCACACTTAGACCAAAGAAGTTTCTATATGTTACAAGAGATAGTTTAGTTGATGTTAAGTTGAATTTATTAATTTCATGCTGTTTAAACAGCTATTTTATTAGTTTTTTTTATATCTATCTATTTATCTAATAAAAGCAAAGGATTATAATAGAAGTCATTTATAACCCATAAGCTATATTAGCTTAGGACGTTTTTCTTACGATATTTGCTGACTAATATCCATAATACCTATAAAGAGCGTTTATATAAATAGATACCTACTAAAACCTATATAGCTAATAGTTAATGAATTAATTTAAATTTTTAAAAATAAACAAATTACGAGACATTAGCATACCTACAAGTTACTTAACGAATGTCACATTGAAACGTGTGCTAAGAACTTGTATAAATTTATCTTTTTTTGTTAAGGATGAACTTAACATATTGATAAGCCGAAGAAGCAGACTGTTTGTTTGTTTATACGCACTCAGGCATTATTAAACCAATTTCAAACATAGGTATCAACAAGTCTGGCACAATCGTGTAGCTATTCGCGCAACTATAAAGTTGGCCAGGCCAGTTGGTGATTAATAAACTATGATTTAATACAGTATTGATTCACGGCTAAAAATATGTATTTATATTATTTATTATCGATTTTATGGCGCACAAAAAATATTTAATATATTTTATGTAAATTTGAATATTCCATTTTGAATTATTGAGTATTATTTGAATAGCCAATGCCCATTTAAATAATTGAAATATATATTATAGAATTGAAGAGTGGATTAATTTATATACACTTTATATAAATCTTAAGTCTTCCAAACTCTACTCATGCAAAATATTAATTATTCGTAAAATTAAGCTTCGCAGTAAAATACCCAGACTCAATATTTCTATAACTAAAACTATTTATACTTATTTAAATAAAACGTCGATTTTTCAGTCATGAAATGAAATCAAAATAGCTTTATTTTCATATGTTGTCACAGACACTTAAAATAGTCAATAAAATACATGTGATTCTACTACTTTTTTATATTACAATGGTAGACGTTTAATTTAATTAGTGTATCTAAGAAAGCGACTCGTAGAATTACAATTAATTTACAAGTAAAATTGCATTCATGAGGATAAACGCAACTTGTGTGACGTAAAATCCGCCATTGACCCCACAAAATAATATATACTCACTTTTAATCTACTTTAATTAAGTAAAAGATACAAAAACTAATTTATTAATGTATATTTTATATTAATTTAGATAATTATAGAACAGGCACCAACGTATTCTTGATACAAAATTACCTAATTGTAAACACAGTTGCCATGCAAATATAAAATTTATCAAAGCCAATGTGAAGTCATAACAGACTCGTTTATCAACAAAATTATAACAGAATGGCCTATAATCATCTTGTTTTTAGATAGGAATGAGACTATTTTCGTGATTTGTCTGCTATGTTAGCTTATAAAAGTGTCAGGTTTGATATAAGTGGAAAATTCGTCTCGCGAATACGAAAATAACAACAAGGCAGGTGTAGCTATATGCGCATGTGGTATAAATTTAAACGGTCTATTTGTCAGTAAATAATGGACACTCATTATTTAAATAAGTTTCACTCTACCACAAATTGATAGGTTAGTAGAAAAAATATACTAGTTTATAGAAACTGGTTCAATATTTATTATTTATTTTAGTAGTTATTACAGATTTTTACTGATATTTAATGTTGCTATAAAATTACAGTTTATAATAATATTATTTCAACATGTTCGTATAATAACAGATGTGTGAATAATATTTATTGTATTACTTTATTATTAAAATATCTCTCTATATAGATAGATCTACATTTGAAATATTAAGAAAGTTCCTGAAGTTGTTTCAGTTAATTAGTAGGTATCGCACTAATGAGCAAATAATACAAGTTTTTTTTTTTATTTAATGTATTTATTACGCAAATCAGTAGAGGCTGTTATGCCTCATAGTGTTAATTTTTTCCCGATTAATGTGCTCCGCCTATACCTAAATAAGTAGGTATATATAGTTATATAGTTTTGGGACGTCATGCTGAGATTGTCACAGAAATATATTAAGATCTAAATAATATACTGAGTGCCGGCTACGTCATTATAACTCTGTGTTCCATGAAAAACTCTAGACGATTACCACCAGGTGACCCACTTGCTCGGTTGCCTCCCTTAACGTAACTGTACTATAGGTACTAGAATATAATACTAGAATTACTAAATTACAAAATCGATTAAAATTAATATTAAATAAAAAATTGAAAAAAAAACATCACGTCATAGTTCAAACGTAGCGGGCTTCTTTCTTTAAATAGTAAAGTGACAGTAAACATATAGTTAGATACAGGGGCAGACAACACAGTCACATGTGTAGTTGTGCGCAGAGCGCATGCGCCGATTAAATATGGCCGTGCATCGCAGCCAATCAGAGCTCTCCCTTTACAATCGTAACCCACATGACAACTGAGCGCCCTTTTATACTATTGATTGCTATTCGTTTCAAATTATTAATTGAAACGCTGTTAATATAACATTGTTTAATTCCAATAGTAATTTTATTATAATTAAAATTAATTAAAAATCTTTCATTTGATAAATTTTAGATATACAGTAGTATTGTGGATTTTTTTGCAATATGGCAATGTTATTGCGGTGGCGACATATTTTAGTGATGGGAAGCTTTTAACCATACAACCATTTGCAATATAATTCTTTTATTATACGTAGAAATAAATTATCGCCAGTAAGTAAGAAATTATTAGTTATTAACGTTTGCACTCTGAATGAGAATAGTTTTTAAACGTTTCCTATAGTTAGAAAACCAGCTTCACAACAGGCATACTTAATTGGGCTTTAATTTATAGAGAGCTTTTTTTTATATTCGCGGTGTTGATAAGTGTGTGATTTAAAATATTGTTTACAATATATTTTAGTATCTATTTTATTTTTGAGATTTTCTTTGATGAAATGCCAAAGCATTTTATTTAAACATCATAAATATTCTTGTCCTATTCCGTGCTCGCAAATTTCACAATGAAATATAAAAAATACTGTTTCTCTTTATATATATTATATATGCACTAATAACTATTTATCTATTTATTTACCACTCTTATTTATTCTATGCTCTTCTGTACTGCTTTTTCTATAACATAGAAATAAATATCTACATTAATATTTTTAATGATTCCGAGTAAGTCCTAAAATAAGCACCTAATTATAATTCATAATTAATACTTAATTTTTCCGTTTTCAACTAATTTTGTGCTCTATATATATCTTATTTTTTCGCTCTTGATTTAGTCAAAATAGTACCTAGCAGTGCTAATTTTAGAATATAATTCTTTTCGTATGTAACACCTATTCTTTATTTTTAAATTAAACAAGTTTAAGCTTTGAACAAGGAGTGTTAAGGTCTAAAAAAGAATTTAAAAGTGATAAAGTAGAAGTTAAGAGTGTTTTAGTATCCATAAAAGAAGATCTACAACTAAATGTCTATAAACTATTGCTTTTTCAACATTGCTTAAAACTTAATAGCTATTTTAATTTCAAATAATTACATTAGTTTAAAGTAATTGCAGACATTTAAATGTTTTAGTAGTTATTTAGATCTAAGATAAAAATATAATTTGCTCCATTGTTTCTTTGCGAGTTTTGTATGAGTTAATTTCATGAATTAATTATATATATATATATAATGAATATTATATGACTAGTGTCAATCAAACGGATATATATTCACGCTAATTATAAATCACTCTTAGGCATAGTTAGGTGTGCCCTGATTAATTCACCGTTACATTCCCAGACTTGACTTCTGAATTAATTCATTAAATAAATTATAGACAAGTTCTTTAATTATGATGTGTTCCGTTAATTATGATATCAAAATGAAAATTAGATTAGACAATTAAATTAAAATGGGATTATTTTGTAATAGATATAATTATCTTTAAATAATAAAAAATACTTTGTAGTATGATTTTTAAGTACTCCACACTAAGTGCCAGCCAGTAGTTTAGCACTTCGATTTCTAGTTCAAAAAGGACAAAAAGTCGAAGTTCGAAGCCGGATTCAATATATTGAATTTTTTGAAAGTTATGTAGGAATAACTACTAACTAACAAAATTATCGAACTCGGGAACTAAATAGTCGACTTGATATTGGCTTTTTTTGCAAATTTTGATATTTTTTTTTTGTTAAATCGCGGCAGCTGCATATAAATTGTTTTTATATTTTTAATGTTTCTAGAGGCATGTTTTTTTTTTTAATTATAACATTTTGATTCTGTATTAAATATAAGGCTTTAGTTATATTGTGCACGTAATTTGGCCGGAACAAAGAACTTTCAATACGATTGATAATAGACTTTCCATTTCCAGATTGGATGAGCCCCTTCGATCGTGTGGTCTGCGGTGAGTTTAATGGTATTTATCGTTTCAAATTTATTTTCTTTTAGTTTTTAAGTAATTAATTATCGACATACGCCCGATTGAAATAAACCGAACACTATTTGAAGCAAACAAGTTTTTGAATATGTTTAATTTGATTAAAAATACCCTGATTTTTAATGTTTAATATGTAAATCAAAATTAAGACATATTATTATTTGTTTGAATCGCGCGTGTGCGAAGCTTCAAATTAAAAATCTTTTAAAATAACAAAGTAACATTTATTTTGCCATTATTATTAATTTCTAATAGCTTGTTGTGAATTGATTTTATAGTTTGCGCAAAGGTTTTTGCAAATGAAACGACCGTTTCAAAGTTTAGTTGTTGTTTCTATTTCTTTTCAAAGATTTATTTTAGGGTACAAAAAGAATCTAGACAGGTAACGTGAAAGAGGTAAAAAGAAAGTTTTGATGTGCTACCTGTCTTTTGTATCATGTATCACGTTTTATTCTTATGTCTTTTAAAAAAAAACCAACTCCGCTATTGTTGCGTTTTTTTCTATTGTGCAAAATTAAATCTATTGACTTTCAAACAAAAAAGTGTGGAAAAGGGTTTGAAAGATTTGCAATAAACATTTTTTTTTGTTGTTGCAAAAAGACAACAAACACTGTTGTGTCTATTTTGTCAATAACTTGTAATGAAGTGTAAAGTCACGCGAACGGTCAAGTGTACTTACTATTTATTCATCGACGTGTTCCGTACAAAATATTTTGCTCTATAATTCGGTTTATTTATTTTATTCAAAACGGTAAATGAGCCTATGTTTCTGTGATAGCAGATGTCGCAGTTGACAATGCATAAAAATGTACTGCCTATGTGAGGTCTGGCAGTCTGGGTCGTTAAGAGTATTATTGGTACCATAAAGTTTTTGTATCTAGAGTTCTTATATAACATTATGTGACATCATGAAAAAATATATTTCTTTCTAGCATTTTCGATAAAGATGGAATAGTTGATCACTAAATATATAGCAATCTGGAAAATTTAATTTTCTGAGTACCGAATACAATAAGTTAGTTTTAAAAGAAATGAAATCCTTATTTATTTAGTCCACTACAATAAAACTAAAGTAGTTGAAATATCACTGACACTATATCTGATATGTACTGGTAATTTATTAGAGACACACTACAACTGAGTTCAGACTGATGTCTCGCTGAACCATAAAATAAATACAACACTAGACAGACGACGAACTAGCTACTTTCACCAATTTGTTTTAAATAATAAACAAAAAAATCAACCACAAACAAAGAGTTCACGGCAATAGGGTTGTGCAAATTTTCTCTTTTTTTTTTTACTCAAGTTTTTTTTTTGTAAACAGAGAACCATTGTGCTCAAAAGATGTTTACAAATAACATACAGTATAAGTCCGAAAGGGTTTTAAATCACGGCCGTTGCCGGTGAGAGCATTTAAAAACAAATCTTAGAAAGGGCACCATTGTTTTGTGTTGAGGCTCGGCCGCCAAATTGCTTTATTACGAATGCCTCGTGAACGATCTGCGAAATGTGATATCGACAAAATCTCAGTCAAAACATCGTTCATTATCACACACTACGCAATTCCGGCCAAAAATACACACACACACACACACACACACACTCACACACAGGCATATTTCCTTCACGCTTTTATCTCACATACATAAAATAATCACGTGGCATTTCCCTATAAATCTATCAATGAAACATACTACGTGGACAGATACGATTATTTTTATTCGATAGTAAAAATAAATTCACTTTCAACACTTTTATCGTCATTACGTATGACATTGAATCGACGTTTAACAACAACAAAAATAACAAAATGGATGACCATAATATACCACTGTAGAATCTATTTAAAAAAAATAACAGAGAATTTTTATAGCGTCATAACAATTAAGGCTTTAATCACTGGCAATCGTAACTTTACCGTTCCTCCAAAGTGATTGACGCTTGTGTTGTTAAATAAAAATGAAAAGAAGAAAAAAAGTTTGTCCGCGCGAACAATAACTGTAGTGGATTGACCATAAAGTGGCGACCTTGTGGCAATAAAAATTTAACGAGCCAAGCCCCGTGGCCGTAGTATAACAACGTACAAACACATTGTCAGATTTGGAACGTGACTGTCATAGAAAACAGCTGGTCCACACAACATCTGTGTGTCGACGACCTACAAACAAACTCTATTACATTAGTTATATAACCAAAAAAATATATACACGAAAGAGTTTTACTATCAAAATTATAACCTTATTTATAGATTCTCATCATATTATATATAAATATAACTTCACACAATATCTATTCGAACTATTTGGGTGACATTCTATATCTATATTTAGAATGGTCTATATGAGTTTACCAGTTTTATTAATGAATAAAATTCGAGAAAACAATAGTCATATTTTTTATATTCCAATATTGTAAGTATAGTTCATCATCATTAGCCTGTTGCAGTCCACTGCTGGACATAGGCCTCTCCCAATGTGCGCCACAACATCCGATTCTCTGCCTTCCCCAACCAGTCTTTTCCAGCAGCCATTCTGAGGTCGTCTGACCATCGGGCTGGTGGGCGTCCTACACTACGCTTACCAAGTCGCGGTCTCCACTCTATGACCTTCTTGCTCCATCTACCATCGGTCCTTCGACAGATGTGGCCAGCCCATTGCCACTTCAGTATATAGTTGAATGAACTATAAATGGAAAATAAATGTACATACATACATACATAACTTCACGCCAAATCCCTGGCGGGGTAGGCAGAGAGAACAGAGCGCCATAAGGCACGATTCTTACACGCCTCACTCGCTTCGTTGACTTTCATAACTCTTTTCATGCACGCGCGTCGGTTTTTGAGGCTCTTAACATCACCTTCCTCCAGAACACGTTCTATTTGGTCATGGAATGTGTGTCTTGGCCGTCCTCGACTCCTACATCCATCTGCTTTTGCATTGTATATCTGCTTAGTCAGTCTTGCATCAACCATTCTTTCTACATGTCCGAACTATCGGAGCATGCCCTTTCTTACTTTTACACCGACACTCTCTTTCAAACCAATTTCCTTCCTTACAACCTTGTTTTCTACGCGGTCAGCGAGAGTCACTCCGCAGATTTTGCGTAGTGCCCTCATTTCTACCGCGTTTATTCTACTTTCATGCACATGAAAATAAATGTAATGTGTCAATTAATATTTACTGCTATAATTAGTTATAATTTAACAGCACGTTTTGTAATAGCTTAGCATTAGAGCTTGGCAGCACACTGGCAGGCGCCAATATATTCAAAGCGGATACTAATTTCCATAATGGCAGAATTGGCCACCGAGGCGTATTGATGCATTTAGAATAGTAATTGTGTAGATACACACTACATGTTTTAATATAATTATCTATGACCGATATATATATTTTATTTTTATATGATGTTTTATAAATAACTGTCATGCGCTTAATAAACAGGAGTTTTAGCAGAGCATCACCTGTCTCGTCTCAGAGAGAAAACTTTTTAAAAACTAAAATATCTGAAAAGTCATTATTGTATACAAGGATCCGATACAAGGACCTTCAAATCTGTAGATGAAGATCTTGACCATTCGTTAGTTATTTTCAGTATCCGGTCGTTTTTTAAGGCTAGTTTTTATTTTATCTATCCACCAAAACGAAATAAGTTCAGCGGACGCGTTGTGTGGGAACTTCTTATGGAAAAAAAACTACATGTATGACTCAATTGAATGTATTACGTGAGTCAAATAAACAGAAAATTTAACAAATATTTGTATAAAATTACATACAAAATATTTAACAATATTTTCATTGTAAAAACACAACGACCCCCTGTTGCTATTTGCTGTAGATACTACAAGGATTTTAATTTTAACATTGTAATACAAATTAAATTATGGTTCTTATCTACTGGTATATAATATTAAATGAAAAAATATTATACTTAATTAATATATTATTCTTTAAATCAATCTAGATTAGTATAAAAATGGAATGACGATATTAATTTTTTAAGACTGTTCTTTTTCAATAATATAGATAGATGGACAGATTACTCGTTATTTGTATACATTACAGACTGGAAAAAAACAACAATCATACCTTAGATTAAAAGTATAAATGGCGGCCTTATTGCTAAAATTAATTTCTTCAAGGCAACCTTTGAAAGGACAATAGTGAATAATAAGGCACGGGTAATCTTAGGCTTAGTAATCAACGAAATATAATTAATAAATACATCATTAGACATTTTATATATATACATATTCTACTAGTAGTAAGAACAGTTTTAATACTTTAATTCATCATCATTGTTCATGTATTAACTGGTTAAAAAATAATTAAAAAAAAATTAAAGCACGTCTCTTAGCCTGGAGTATGACAGTTAAGTTTTATCTGATGTCCATGAAAAAAGGATGTTGTTCAACTTATCGCCGACATTAAATATACCATACTATATTTATTCATAATGTCAATAATGGCGCATAGAACAATCAGAAATATGATAATTAGTATACATTTGGAACTCCCAAGGTTATTTTTTGTAGGATAAGAAAAACCTATTTACCTATACACGGAAAAAAAACTAAGAGCTTATTGACCTCCTTAATGCTAAACTATTATATCACTGGTCCGGCACATTATTATATGTATTTATATCAAAATAATTAACCGATTTACATGACGGTTAATGATAATAAGTAGCTATTTACATATATAAATATCCTAATCAACTCTCATAATATATACTTAACAATTCATCAAAAATAATCTGTTTAAATTATTAGTTAACTAACTTAATATATTGTTATTGCCTACTGTCTACGGTCATATATACCTTTAATAAATAGAATACGTAAATTTTTTTTTTAGTAATAAACATATGTATATAACTTCACACCAAATCCCTTGCGGGGCAGGCAGAGAGAACGGAATGCCATAAGGCACAATTCTTACACACCTCACTCGCTTCGTTAACTTTCATTACTCATTTCATGCACGCGCGTCGATTTTTGAGGCTCCTAACATCACCTTCCTCCAAAACACGTTCTATTTGGACATGGAATGTGTGTCTAGGCCGTCCTCGACTTTGGATTGTATATCTGCTTAGTCAATCTTGCATCATCCATCCTTTCTACATGTCCGAACCATCGGAGAATGCCCTGTCTTACTTTAACACCGACACTCTCTTTCAATCCAACTTCCTTCCTTATAATCTTGTTTTCCACGCGGTCAGCGAGGTTCACTCCGCAGGTTTTGCGCAATGCCCTCATTTCGACCGCGTTTATCCTACTTTCATGCACGCTCTGCCATACCCAGCTCTCGCTTCCATAAGTTAGCGTTGGGATCAGTATTGCATTGTGAATTGCTAGCTGGGCTTTTCTGCTAATATCTTATGCTCCCAGGAATCTGCCTAACGCCCCATTTACTTTATTTCCTAACGCTACTCTTCTTTCTACATAAGTGGTGTACCTTCCATCTTATTAATAAACGTTTTTTTATATGCCAGTAATATCTACTGTCATAAGCAATCGGAAATTTCAAATATAGAGCATGAAATGGTTTTTTTTTTTAATAAACGCTTTTTATATGCTAGTAATATATAGGCAATTAGAAATTTCAAAAATAGAACAATTTAATTTCGACATTTATTATTAGTAAATATTTTTGTATGCTAGCAAAATCTTCGTTCTCGGGATATCGGAAATTCAAAAATAGAACACGTAAATTTCGTAACTAGTCTCTATACTAATGTATTCAGTAATAATTAACGTGATTTCCTGAGCGCTAGCTAGAGGCAACTCTATAAATTAATATATCTTAGCTTTTGCATTCTGACATACATATTTATGACAATTTAAATGGTTGCGAAAAGCAGAAATGGAATTGTTATGTTACTATGTCTACAAAATATGAATATTAAACGATATTATGACGAAATTTAGCAAAATAATATCAATAATTAAAAAGAGTAATGTTAAAAATGTGACATTTAAAAATAAACGGTGAGTATTGCGTTCGTTGTTTAATCAATTCATTCGATTAAATAACATTCTTGATATCGAGTTAAAGGCTCATTGATGTTTGTATAGTCTGAATATAATAAATTTGTCTTACATTATATACACAAACTTCAGAAGCTTTACTTTGATACCGGATGAAGACTACAATTATTTATGAATCATCACTGCTTTTAAGATAATATAATATTATATATTTTGTAATTAATTTATTCTAAACCGACGAGCGTGTACGACAAGAGTTATGAAATTCATAGTCACTTAAATCTTTCCGCAAAGAACACACAATTCAAGCAAAGTTGTAAATATATATTAATACTTATTTCCAATAAAACATATTAATTAATTACATTATGTATTTACAATATATACAATTAAAACACTAGCCGAATTCAAATTTCTCCGCATTTCGGTCTACTGACAGCATGCCCAGTAGACTGCATTGCCACGCTGAATGGCAATGCCAATCCTCTGTGCGAAGAATAGACCAGCCCTCTGGTCGCGAGCGGCCTCGATCAATCTCTTTGCAAGATCTTTATAGAGCATTAAGACCCCGTATTGTAACTTACTTAAAATTGTCTAACATATCAAAATATGATGGCAAACAAACGTGCAAACTTCCATAAAACATAAACGCGTTCATTCATGGCGTCAAATCAAATTACTATAATTTAGTATCAATACAATTTAAATATAGCTTCATATAGTATTCTACAGAACTGCTAGAAGAAGCAGAAAATTGTTCACGTATACAATATTTCATTACGAAGATTCTGTATGGCATAAATGTAGTACTTACCTTCAGATATGATCAGGTAATATGTATGTAGCCAATGTCACACTCTCTCTCTCCTGCATTTGGACGTGAGGAGATTCCTTACAAGCCAAACGTTTGACGCTATACTTGATAATATATATTATGTACATGTTTTGTTTGACTGTTACAATACAATAGGTTAGGTATTTATTTATGTGTATTGTATTTATCACAATTCTGTGTATTAAGTGTAAAAATGAATATAATATTACTGAGAATAAAATTTATTTGAATCTGTTATTAGCATTTTGAGTTATTTCTCGATGATTCATTTACTACATTTTTTATTTTATTTTAATTCAATATAAACAAAACATAACATAACTTCACGCCTTTTTCACAGTGGCTGTTAAGCCTCGACTCGCCGTCATGTTTACGTCTCAAATGGAATAGGTGGCGAACCCATTGCCATACTGGGCACAAAATTTTCAGTCAACGATATTTATCGCACAAAACATTTTTAACATTTTTTTTTTACACATTTTTAATTCAATATGTACTATTTTTATGTTTCTTACATTTTCTTTGCGACAAGAATTGTCAGCTCAGTGGCAAGGAGTAGGCATGTGTTGAACTTCGGTTTGTTATAAAGATAAAGCGAATATGACTATTGTCTATTTTAATAACTTAAGACTTTTACAAACCAGATTATAGACATAGATTGTTCTTTACTACGCGTAAAGCGTACTTAACCCATCGGTGGGCGGAAGCGGTTGAGAGTAAAGGAGAGGCGCTGGCCGTTAGTTTGGACGTAGCGAAGGCCTTTGATCGGGTTTGGCACAAAGCACTTCTTTCGAAGCTTCCATGTTATGGGCTTCCCGAGAAATTATGCGATTGGGTTTCCAGCTTTCTCACGGCTCGGAGCATTAAAGTTGTTGTCGACGGGTCATGCTCCGACTTAAAACCTGTGAATGCTGGAGTCCCCCAGGGCTGTGTGCTATCCCCTACGCTGTTTCTTCTGCATATCAATGACATGCTGCTTAGCAGCAATCTTCATTGTTATGCAGATGACAGTACCGGGGATGCCTTATATACCGGCCACCCGCGTATTTCTCGGGAAAACGTCGACGAGCACCGGAATAAACTTGTGTCTGAAATCGAAACTCTGCTTAGTCAGGTTTCGGAATGGGGCCGACTAAACTTAGTCCAATTCAACCCTAAGAAGACACAGGTTTGCGCGTTTACCGCTAAAAAGACACCCTTTGTCGTAGCTCCCTGTTTTGAGAGCACTCCCTTACCCGCCTCAGCCGCTATCGGAATTCTTGGTGTCGACTTGTCGAGTGACGTCCAGTTCCGCGGTCATCTGGAGGGCAAGGCCAAATTGGCTTCCAAAAAGCTTGGTGTGCTCAATAGAGCGGGACAGTATTTCACGTCAGGTCATCGCCTGCAACTTTATAAGGCGCAGGTCCGTCCTCACGTGGAATACTGTTCACATCTTTGGGCGGGGGCACCCCAGTACCAGCTTACTCCATTTGACCGCATCCAACGACGCGCGGTTAGGCTTGTCGACAACCAAGCTCTTACTGATCGGCTTGATCCTCTGGCGTTGCGGAGAGAGGTGGCATCTCTATGTATCCTCTACCGCATATACCACGGGGAGTGCTCTGAGGAATTGTTCGGATTAATACCGCCAGCTGATTTCCGCCACCGTTCGACGCGCCAACGCTACCACCCGCATTGGCTGAATGGTTGGCGGTCGACAACAGTGCGTTTTAACAGGCACTTCTTGCCACGCACTGTTCCTTCATGGAACCAGTTGCCGGCGACGGTATTTCCGGACCGCTACGACCTAGGAACCTTCAAGAAACGAGCCTATTCCCATCTGAAAGGGCGGCAACGCTGATGTGATGCCCCTGGTATTGCAGACGCCATGGGCGGCGGTGATTGCTTTCCATCAGGTGACCCGCAAGCTCGTTTGCCCCTTATCCCATAAAAAAAAAAAAAAAAAAAAAAAAAAAATACTATATTATTATAATAGTTTCTTTTTCACTTAAAGCCTGGTCTTCCGATTCTTATTGATATGCAGACAATGTGATTTCTTTGAATATGCTCATTCCTGAAAGATATATCTTACTTCAAATTAAATTCGTCTAATAAATATATAAAAAACAGTCACGTATCAAGTAAAACTTAATAAAACTAACGTTATTGATACCAGACAATATATTAATATTGTCTCTGGAAATAGCAACCTTAATGGTAATTGCTTACTCTATTAATGTGTTTTCCATCAATTGCTAACTGAATACGTAATAATAAAGCAACAACGAGTCTCAATTCTCACAATAAACATATATTTATTTATATATATATATATATATATATATATATATATATATATATATATAATAGCCTATAACAATTACGTATTGTCATGTAAATTTATACACACAAATTGTTCATTGATTGATATTTTCTTGGTATTGATTAATTAGAAAATGTTTTTATTGATTAATTAGAAATTATTATGTATTGTATGCGCAATGAATATTGAATACAACTGTAATAAATATTGTTACTAAGAATGTATTAGTATACAATGCATTGCATACGGACTGATAAATCTATAATTAAATGAAAAAGCGATTTAAAAAATACGTTGCCTTAATTTTCGCATATTTCGTCTATTTTCTTCATTAGATGCAGAGTTATATATAGGTACATGTATATATATTAATTCGTACGTAAAAAAAAGAACACACTGTATATATAAAATAATTAAGCACAACTAAGCTAATGTTATCGAGATGCTATTTACTAGGAAAAAAAAAAAACGATGAAATTTAAGAGTTTAAATATCATGTAGCTATTAGCTAATAACATAATATATTGTATGAAGGAGCAAATTTTTATTCGAGTAACATGAGCTCACAAGCTGTTCATTGTTGTAAAAGGTTGCTTTTTTAAACGTTATAGAGTGTTATTTGTATATAACACTGGAGAGACGTGACTCAATACAGGAATGTGAGTGAAGTGAAGGCATTGTTTAATAGTCCGTCGAACTTTCTGAAAGCTTTAAGATTTATTATTTTTGACTCATATATGTTATAATAATGTCATTACGACCACTTTCTGTCAGTTCTAATTTTACCAAAACTGTTCTATTTGCAGACAAATAAACTAGATTTAGATAGAAAAAAAAATGTTACCTAATATTTCGTAACGACAGTCTTGGTAAGTACGTTTAATTGGCACTAAACGAAAGGTTTGCGAGTTTCATCCTAAAAATTTAATACTGAAGAAAGAAAATAGAGATCCTTCAGCGATGAAATTCGCTCGTAAAACCCCGCCTGTTCGTGGTGATAACAAGTGTATGACGTGAGGCTTTAGGCGTTCAATGCCGTGGAAGGGGATTAAAAGGAATGCGTACATTTTATATCTCTATTAACGCTGAGTATTGTTTACTTTACACACGTCAGACCGCGGCCCCGGCCCCGGGTGCCATGCGTAGACGCTTGCGAAAACATTTGCTTCGAGATTAAAGGCGTACCTACCTGGCCCCGCATGCCAACTTACATAGAGCCAGTTAACATTCCCAAATTCCTGACACCGTCCTACTAGCTGAGAGGTCAACGTATATTGGACGGTTTCCGAAGTTTGTTTACAGCGTGCTCAGCGTTTCCTCCTACCAGTTTGCATAACCCGGGGGGTAGTCTGACTCGATAAAAACAAATTGGCTCCGCACTGACCACACTTCGAACATTACACACGTACAAGGAAGCTGTGGCGACATGCCCAGAAGTGATTTACCGGCACTTCATGCCGCTAAACTTGAACGGCTATGTAAAATAGATGTAAACTATACCATATGTTTAAAGCAAAACGTTTGTTTTATAAATATTCTAGTTGACCCAGCGAACTTTGTTTCGCCTCAGAAGCAATAACAAGAAATAAAAATGGCCATTATTGGCTATCCCTAAGAAATAGACATATACCATCACCCATCACGGACTTTTTGTAGACCTTTTGCAGATGTAGACATAGTAATGTTGTACATTGTTTGGATTTATCATTTAGAGTTTACAATTAGAGTGAAAAACCTTGAAAATTATCATTTTTTTACATATCAGCCCGTTAACACCTATCTATTATAAAAAAACACATCAAAACCCGTTGCGTAGTTTCAAAGATCTAAGCATATAAGGGTACATTTAGCGGAAAGATACTTTATTTTGTCCTATTGATAATGTTAGTTTGAAAACAGGGCGATATTTGGTTAAAAATTCATATTATTATACATTAAACAACAATAAAACATAAATATATACGTCTAATTCAACACTCGTTAAGCACGTGTATTAATAAGAAGCAAATAGTTCATTTAAATGAACCGTATAATAAATGAAACATTAATACGGTCATAACTGAAAATGTAAACAAAACAATGTATTAACTTATGATTACGATTTTATTCAAAATTAAACTAGTACATATATACCCCAAAAAAAAAACTTAATATAATGTTACCTACCTATACGGTGTAGGTACAACAAAACGTGTAGTTTACTTAAAGGCGGTGTGACACTCATGCGCATTAATCTGAGAGATACAATCGCTGTCCAAAACGGGTTCCGTAAATCAGTGATAGGGATCTTGATATATTATGATGGGGATTATGGGTATTTATTGTGGGTGTGTATTTTACCTTTAAAATACCCTTCAACGAACGGGGTGACACCTCGAAACGGACTGTTATAATGCTTGAATATATATCGGAATATATATTAAGTTTCCTAATGATATTTTATTAAACTATCTAATAAAAGGCAAGATTTAACTGGGGTCATAATTAATATTTATAATTTTAATAGTTACGAGAGAAATATAAATAGTCATTTATATGTTTTGTCATACATTTTTTAAGTAATTTAATAGAGATTTTTGGTCTTTAAATTTTAATATGATTACAAGTAAAATAACGAGAATTGCTCTTATAACTTACGCCCGAATACTGTACCGCCACTCAAATATATAAGCGCTACTTTAGCGTTTAAGTAGCTGTCACATTAGACAGAATACGTGAAATTTGAGCAGTAAGTAGCACTTTATTGATTGTCAGATTTGAGTGGCGGTTCAGTATTCGGGCGTTAGTCTGTTAATTAAAAAACGTCAAAACCAAATAAAAATCTTCAACTGTGTTTGAATAAAATCTGTTCTATTTAAACCTATTCTATTTCCGCATATTCTGTTGGACTAAAACTATTTCATTTCGTAAAGCTCTGTTCAGGATAGGTACTAACAAATTAAGATAGTAGGCATAGCTGTAAAGTTAGAAAAAACCATTAATAGCTACTAGTTCCTGGTTTATAAAATTAGAAAAATACATACATACATACATAACTTCACGCCAAATCCCTTGCGGGGTAGGCAGAGAGAACTGAGCGCCATAAGGCACGATTCTTACACGCCTCACTCGCTTCGTTGACTTTCATAACTCTTTTCATGCACGCGCGTCGGTTTTTGAGGCTCCTTACAAATAGATATTCTTCTATTAGAAAAATAATCTTTCTATATATATATATATATATTCGGTATATAATATAATAATATTAATATCTTTTGAAAATAACTCTGTAGGTAGTCCAAAGTGGCGTAAGTAGCATCAGATCACTAAATTAATTCATAAATGAAATGCACCGTAGCGTTGGCTCTAAGAATTATTTTTAATTCTCTCTACCACTATAAATAAGCATATTTCTTTCCTTTCATTTCAAATTATGTTCTTCTAGAAGAACCAATAAAAATTAATGCGAACATTCTGAAAAGATTTATGTTCAAGGGTTTTTAAAAAAATCAAACAGATGCGCTAACAAGTAGTTTAAAATATTGTCAACTATATTATGAGGAGTTTCACATCGTTAATTAGCTGATTAATAATATCTAGTAGGGTTTGCTTATGACCTAATATTCCAATTCTCTAACCAAGCAGATAAAAATAACTTGAACAGAGGCTGAGCAAAAATAAAACAGAAGAAAAAAAGACGAGAATTTATATCGCCTACGTCAAGTGCGCAGAATAAGCGATATTGACTCGATTTAACCAGTTAAGGCTAACATTTAATGTAAATGAATATTGTTCATTTAAAATGAGAAATTAAATTGTTATTTTACTATAGAGAATCACATTTATTAAGATATATAGCTATATGTACACACCTACCTACGTACCTACGGCAAATGATCTTTTTACATAGTAGTAAAGTATGGAATGATTAGTACAATTTAATTACAATATATATTAGTATGAACATCACTTATGTCAGTCTGTCTGTATGTTGCAAGCATGTATTATTTATTTAATCTAGGCTTTAGCTCATAACTCAAGATATATGCAAATGAAGGTTAGAAAGCTTGTAATCAAGTGAATCAGCTAACATTACCACCCACGATTCTTAAATGGTAATGCGGATTTAATAATTTACTAACCTTTATATCACGCTACTGAATTTTGATCTAAGTTCTTTTTTTTAATCTTAGATTATTAATAATTACATTAGTATGGCATATTTGTAAAGGTTATCATAATTAAAAGATCTATCGTATTCTAAATTGAAACTTTATCACTGGCAAAAATCAAAAACATGCGACTGCCTCGGTTGGCAAATAGAAAAACATTTGATTTGCGAATCATCACATCTGCTGTAGCTATACGTAAAGTCGGTTACGATAAAGTACATATATTTGTAGTAAAATATTATTGCGTATTGAATTGGCGTACCAATAGGAAAGGTAAGGAACGATATATTTCCTATATAAAGGTAAAGACTGTATGATAGTTATTGAAGAAATTTAAATGAATTTCAGTAAAATTCCAAGAGATTGACTTAAGTCGTATACTTAAAAGTGATAAAAATACTTTTTGTGTGTACGTATTGAGTGTTTTGTACCTAAAAATAACCAGTAATTTTATCAAGAACATTCTAAGGAGTGTTATAACTCAATCAATCGTTACAAATAGTGTAGTACCCAATGCTTACACATCTGTGCTCCAAAAATACATTCTTGTTTGATAATATCGATAAACGATTCGATACATCAATCGATCGTACTCTATACGAGTTGAGAGCCCTTAGGTGTAATTAAAAAACGATTTATCGATATTTTTACAACACAACTTACTTGAACATGTTTCTTAGTATTTAACCGGATGGGTAATCGTCGATAAATTTCTTGTTTTCTTTATGGATATGTTTATATCTGAATCGAGAATGGCAATACTTGAATGAGCAACAGCAGATAAAGGATATTTTATGGCTCTTTGGGGAGGGACACACTCCTTGGGGATATTATATAACCCTTCCGCTGCTTACGACACCGTACGAGGTGTCGAATTTAAAATTGTAATTTGACAATAAAATCCTTGCAATTGATATAATTTTGTACAGCCTTTGAACATTTGAGTGGTGTTATGTAATATGTGTGTGTGAGTTTGGGGGGATGAAAAAGGGCCTGTGCAGAGAGTTAAGAGCATAAGGGGACATGGACAGGGTGCGTCTGACATTGAAGAAGTGCCAATAACGGAGGTATAAATAGCAGGGGTCCTCCGAGATGAGGGCGTTACGTTGTGTACGAGATCAGAATATTTTGTAATTCTTATAGCACTATACTCCTAAACAACGGATTACAATGCGGGGAAGGTTGCATACTATATCTGAATGATACTAATCTAGGTTTATATCTACGTGATAAATTGTACGGTTTATGAAAATTTATAGCAATTACGTGTAACTTGACACTCCATGTTAACTTGACACTTACGGAGTGTATAAAATTTAACACGGCCATTATAATTGCTTTTGTTTCATGTTATTACATAGAGTAATAATAAACATACCTATTTAAAACTTTTTTAATGCACGCAATTAATTTTATGAACAAAAGTTTAAGTTTCGTCACAATTTTGAATTCAAAAAATGTCTAAATATAAAACAAAAACAATTTATGAAGTTGCTATTGTTTAATTTTAAAGCATTAATTTGTAAAGTTAACTGATGGTATGATGGTATTTGTTAAGCTGTAAGGTTATCTATCGATACATATAATCTGAGTCTTAAAATGGCATTAGCCCCCCCTAAAAAAGTCACAATAACACTCATAAATTCACCCCTTTTGAGTTGGTCACCCTCGAAGAAGACAAAATGTCCAGAATAAATTGGAATTGGTAGTGGCAGACAATAAAACATTTTGTTTATGGGGTGTCATATTTACATTTGGTTAGATAGGGACGTGGGAATACAGATGATAAATATACATTTTTTTGGTAGTTTTTCTTTACAATATGCTTTCTATTTTTTCCCTATATAAAGGTCTGTCTGTGATATACCTACATAAAGCACTTTGCAATAGACCAGGATTAGAAATTGATAAAAAATAATAATACCCGATTTGTTAGGTATATTTACGTGCTGAATTTCCCCAAGAGGATATTATGGTTCCAAGATTCTAAGATCTACTCTCATTTTCAACCTTTTCCCATTCGTTACTTACTGAGGTATTGGGGTTCGAGTCTGTTAATCCAATCACGGGAGCACTTCAATTAAACAAAGCCCTCCAGGGCTGGTGTTAATAATCGATTGGCTATAAATTGGGATTCAGCCTCCAGACGCACAATTCCTTGCACCCTGCGGCTGTTATGTGATGTCAGATAAGGGGTGTAAATATCTACAAATGTTTAGGGAAAAAGCGCACATTGCATGATCCTATCTATAATTTTATAATCAACAATATTATCTATATTCTGATATATTTCCCATATTATATATCTTATATTCCTAATTTCACGTGCGTGTATTAATAATTATGGGGTAACTTTAATAAAACCAAACACATCCAGTTTAACTTAATATTGCATGTAAACTCCTAACCATATGTGTCGGAGAAACAACGAGGAAGACACCCCTTAAACGATAGACGAAGATTAGTCGGCTACGTTCCAACACGTTACGTGCTACCAAATAAAATGTTTAGGGTCATTTTGACCGACAACGAGCTCGGCCAGCTCGCCCAAATGCCAATAGGTCTATTCCATCCCCACGCCCGAGGGGGTGCTGTATAGCTATCATAAATTGTCCGCCGCAAATTTGCAATCCTATCTTTTTCGGGCCCGGTGAGGGAGGTACGACATTAACATAACTGTATGGTAGGTAATTCCACGTGTAGCTTTACGAGCATAACAGCTTACCCAGCCGAGTGTGTAGGTATGCTGTAAACTTTCCTTTAAGGGTGTTATATTACCAGGTTAATATAAGCAAAAGGTTAACCTTAACTAACAAGAGAGAACTGTGAATTTCTCTATCATTTTTGCATATTTTAATACAACATATTATGTTTTATTAAAATTTATGTTCGTAACAATTTTACTACGGTATGGAGGTCGAACAACTCTCTTCTGAATTATGAAGTCATGAGATCGAGTCCTGGCTTCCACCAATGACTTCCAGAAAACTTTTAAAAAGTAATATGTGATCATTATCGCTGATAACATTGTAACCGCTGCATAACAATAGATTCCGCCATCCATTCCATTCGGGATGTAGAAATTCAACGAGTCAGTCAATCAGTCAGTCAATTCTGCCAGTACCTTCATGCAGAAAATGGCGTGAAATTACTATAAAATACCAATGTAGATACAATAATTTACAAATTTTAAATGTTCATTACTGTACATTGTACTTATAAACCTTTGTATTTGACTTCTTGCTGGTATGCATGAAGGTTCATAATGCGATTCTATTAGTTTTAATAATATAGACGCCGAAAGTTTACTAAGAAGAAGAAGAGGAATTTTAATGAAACTTTATGAATCAGTATAAAATTTTTAATTATAATTGCGGTATTGCAAATGGCCGCCGACAGTAGCTGGAACGCGTGAGAGGCTTGATTTAATCGCTCGCGTTACGAAGAGGGGTGGCAGTAGAACGGGCGGTAAAATATTAAGCGAGGTTCTTTAGTTATTAAATTCCTTAATTGCGCTTAGATATTTTCTGGTTCATTAAATACTTAAGATTTATGGCGAGATACTTGAACGAACGATATAACTGGCATGACGGTGAATGAGAAATCTTATAATGGGGTGATTAATACCAACGGCAGTCATTTGAGTGTTAAATGAATTTTTATACTCGTATCTATATTCAGAATATAATAATAATTATTATTTTATCGAATAAAAATAAAACCATATAAAATAAAACTAACTTTACGTACTTTTGTGTCACATGTTTTACTTTTGTACTAAAAGTATTATGCCCATGGGGATTGTTTTAAACGTCGAATTAACTACCCATAAAGGTTTTAAATTATTGCCTATTATAATTAGCTGTGTAAATGTTGATAATAAACGCGGTCATAGCAAACAAGAAACTTGCCCTTTTTGAAGCGCCAACACGCATGGTAGCTTTGCCCTATCGTAGTTTACAAAACACATAAGGGATGCCTATTACGTTGAGCGTTTAAGACCATATTACACCCTTGGAATAGAGCCTTCTGTAATTAAAACGCTTTAAACTGACAATTACAAAGTGCCTATGAAAACGTCGCTACAGGGTCCACACGATCCGCAAAGTCTTTGGGCAGATCACCAAATAAAATTTAACTCCATTTGTAACTATTCAACACACAGTTTTCTTAAGAGATGCACACCCTGATAGTTAGTTTTAATAGCGGTTTCTATTGAATGGTGAAATTAATTTAGGAAGATATGCTGAGATTTGGAAAACTTCATCTATTTCTATTATTTTCCTTCACTCCGTTAATACTTTGGGTGTAGACTGTAGACGCAGTGCTGTTTCTTCTAACCTAGTATATTATTTGATTGAACATAGGTGGCAAATTTTATAGATCTAGTACGTATCAGTAGTGATTGTTGTGTGCCCAGATTCGAACTTGGGATATCTCATTCAGAAGTCACAGTTCTAATTGTTAGGTTATTGTTATTGCTTTGCTCATCAAAATGTTTCGAATTAATATTATGACATATTGTGTAATATAATAACTGTCTTTTCTGTATGCCTCCTTAGTGATGGCAAGCGAATGATAACTGATGATTAGCTAATGATTGAAGTAAATTTGATTTCAATTCAAAGTTTAGTTACATTTAATAGAATATAATTATTAATAAAGTTAATCTATGAAATTATTAATTTCTATAAATTATGATACCGATCCGTTTTTTCTGTAACAAAATTTAAGTAAAGTTAGTTGCTCCTTTTTATATGATAAAATTAAATAGTCTCATGATTGCCACATTTCGCCTAACAAAAAACTATACTTATTACTTACTAGTCTTATTATTTTACATACCATATTCAATATTTACCATAAAGAAGAAATTAATAAAAAAAAAATCTGGTTGCCTGTAAAGTCGGTTTTACGGGCGAAGATTTTACGTGACAACGTCTTTTTCTCGGTAGAATATTTATTGATATGAATATAATTAAATTGCACAATAGGAACAAGGAATTGAATGAAAATAAGAATTGCACAAATTTTAACTATAGAAATATATTTTGTTTACTAAAACATTGTACTTCGGCGGGCCTCTCTCTCGTTCGGTGACTCATCGTAACGTTACCGAGCGTTACACTTTTTCATAAGTGACTCCCAGCCGCAACCTAATTTAAGACGTTGTCACGTCAAAATAAATTCTAAAATATTAGCAAACGAGGGGTAAAATTTTAATTAAAAACAACGGATATTATTAACAATTTCTAACTACTGGTTTCCGTTATCAATATCATCTAACCCGCATTATCTTACAATTAAAATATATATTTGTACACCCATCACGCAGTCCTATGTCGTAGCGAATTGTATACCCATAAATTATATAGTTGAATTAATAAATGTACAATGGTTATACTAACGAGTTCTGTCTGTGCGCGGAGACCGCCTGCGTTGCATGCGAGCAAATTAAATTTGCATGTTGGCAACCCTATATCACATCACACCCCTTCGTATCAGCCAACCCCTACTGTGGGGGTTGTCAGGTACAGCCGCCATTTTGCCGAGGCTGACCGTGCACTGGACCCGACTGTTGAGAGATAAAATTTAATAGTTGACATAAGGTTCGTGTTTTGGATTTCGTTTTGTATTAATTAAGAAAATTCAAAATTTCAAACGCATATCTACATAATATAAAAAGGATGAATATTAAAAAATAATAATATAGAGCAGCTAGATAAACATTGTAATATATTAGACCTGCAAATATTATAGTTACTTAATGATAGGTATTTACAGAAAGACAGGGCTTGTAAGAAAATCTTATATAATTGTTAAATTAACTAATACTCTTAAGATCAGGGCTATCCAAGTACATGAGGGCATAATGTTTAAAAAAGTTATGACTATTTCCGCTCTCAAATTTAAGAAAAAAAACTAGCCCAATTTTAAAATCTATCCTAATTTAATAGTAGTAATACTTTCATGAATTAGTGTGAGAAAATATTCAGTAGCCTTAAAAGATGAAGCCTCCATTTTACTAAGATGAAAACACACTTTTATATGTACTAAATCTCTTCAGCTAGTACATGAGGGGCTTCCAAAAAAAAATAAAGAAAACAAAAACCATTTTCGCCTCTCGGTTACGGGTGGGGCGGGAAACTCAAATTATAAAATATAACAACATCCCTGCCCTTTGTTTTTTAAAAGGTACCCATAGGTACCAATCCGATAGGGCGCGAGCGTCTATGCGGTATTCAAATTTGTATACACTCCGAGGGGTAAGCTAATTCGTTTTAAATTACGTTACGATATTGCGTTTCGACTTAAAATATGGCCGATATAAACAAAGAACAGAGGGTAGGTGGAATAAAATATTTGACGGCACTCAGTTCCGCGTAATTAGATTAGGTACGTACCTAACTATTAGGATGCACACTCCTATTTCAATAGGAGATTGATGATTTACTATAAGTATATTACAAATTAATTGTTTATAAGTCCTGCTAGTCTGGAGATCGAGCACCACTAGGAAGTCTCAGATTCGAATCCTTGCTCATACCAGTGACTCTAATAAACTTGTGTCCAATGTAAGTATGAATGGCAAAATATTTCGCCACGGGTCATAAATATTCGCGTAGCAGAGTCGTAACCACCTCTGCATTTTCGGGTATGAAAAAGGTGTGAAATTACAAAGTTCATATTACATATATGTTGAAAGTTTATATTTATTTGTATATTTGTGCGAATTTTAAATGCGAACATAATTACACTAAAATATATGTTTACAACATTCAGATAATAAACTTAATTTACATACAGTTTAATGCACTTTAATTGTTCATTCTGAATGTATTGTTATCTACACTAATATTATAAAGAGGAAAGAATTGTATTTTTGTATGTAACGAATAAACTCAAAAAGTACTGGACCGATTTTAATAATTCTTTTTTCTTTAGAAAGCTACATTATCACTGAGTAACATAGGCTATGTGTAATCATCGTCGTCATCGACATTTTGTTTGTACGCGAGTAACACCGTGAGGCGGGAAGCTACATACAATATAGCGGTACGAAGTTCGCGGGGTCTGCTAGTT
This sequence comes from Euproctis similis, assembly GCA_905147225.2. Taxonomy (NCBI): domain Eukaryota; kingdom Metazoa; phylum Arthropoda; class Insecta; order Lepidoptera; family Erebidae; genus Euproctis; species Euproctis similis. The sequence goes on along the minus strand of LR990108.1, from coordinate 15,208,663 downwards.
ATATGTACGATTTTACACCAAACCTAATTATAAACCAGCTATATGAAATTTGATAAAACTTTATAAATTGTAAATCTATACTTATATTTATAACTTTGCTTAAAAATAAGTATATAGGGAACTTTGTTAGGCCTTGGAAGCAATAAATATTTTTTTAAAACCATTTGCCTAAGTTTTTTTTTATGGGATAGGAAGGCAAACGAGCAGGCGTGTCACCTGATGATAAGCAACCAACGCCGCCCATGGACCGGTGAAATACCACGACCTCTCAGAAGATCGACGTAAAGTGGCTCATGCCGCGTTTTGTTTGGTGAGAGAGGTACCCGGAGGCCCACCCCCCTTCCCCATAATTTCCTATCCTACTCCCTTAAAGGTCGGCAACGCAACGGTAACACTATATGTGTTGCTGGTGTCCATGGGCGGCGCAGGTCGCTTACCATCAGGTGACACGCTTGCTCGTGAAGGAACTGCGACCACAGCGAGTACAATAATGTATGGTTATATTTTGTTAAACAGATTTCAGTATATGTTTTATTTTACTGTTTTCAATACTGTTTTCATACATAACTTCACGTCAGTCCCTTGCAGGGCAGGCAGAGAGAAATTGTTTTTTGCAAATTTAATTCATCATAAATATATTTGGGTCAATATGTTGATATTAAATTATATCACCGACCCCAGTAACTTTTGAGTAGATAAAAAAAATACATTCAGGTCATTTTGTTGTTCAAACTTTATATTGATTTACGCATATAAATTTGTTACATATTTATATATAAGTATTTTATTTAAAAAATAGATTAAATACAATCAAAGTATAATAATTAATAAAGTATACAATTATTGCGTATACAATATAAAATATAATCTATTCCAAGAAGCTAGGTATAGAAAACAGTAAAAATAATGGATGGAGGAAAACCAACGTAAAAGGAAGAAGAGGACGATTGAGGTTGAGTCAAACTTTAGGTAGAATAAGTAATGAACGCCATTTTATCTGATGATAAGCTTAGATGCGGTCAAATATGAATCACGCTTACCTGAAAGACATTTTCCGAAACCACATAAATTCTGGAAAATAATCCATGAGTTTGGAAATTCACGTGAAATTAAGAACCTATGTTTAAATGGAAGTAATGTCCTCTGTTATATATGTTGGGAAGTCTAATTGTTGAGTTAAAAAAAATATTATGTAGCTATTCAGAACTGACTTGTTGAAATGGCAAAAATTTTAAGTTTAAAAGTAAAAAAAAAGGTACATTTCGAGGTACCTATATAGGTTTACTTTTGACTTGAAATACTCAACTTAAGAAACTCAACGCCTTTAACGCTACATTTACGAGTTCAAAAGTTTGGTTCTAAAAAACAGATTGTAAATTAACTTTGTATGAGGATACCTTTACTTGCCAATGAGATAATTTACAACAGCTCAAATCCAGCCCTTTTGAGCCAATCACAACAAAAATGCATATTTCATTTCCTTCCTTTTGCCATGTGTGTAAAACAAAGAGAAAAAAAAAACAAACTATCTCTCTGGCGTTCAACAAAAGCGTTCGGATCACAAATCTTATTTGCAATAAACGAGACGAAACGAAACTGGCACGTTAATAAAGATATAACAATAAATATTCCTCGGAAAAACCTTTCGGGATTCGAATTAAACTGGGGGTAGGAAAATTGCCCCCGAGCCCCCAAGGAGATGAGAGCGACAGCTGCGGGCCTAATGTCCTCTATATTTATCTGTGATCGGGGAAACACTCTGCAGCCTCTAATATATATATATATCTATTACATAATAACAGTAAAATATATAGTATAAACATAAATAATACAACAATCCACGCGTGCCTGCCTCAAAAGGACAGATGCGACTTATAAAAAACGACTATTAAAAACTAAGATATCCCATATAAATAGAAACCTTTTTTTAGACATAAAAAAAGACTTTTAATTCTTAACTATTAATTAACAGAATATGATCATTCATTCTATATAATTCAGATTTTATTTATGACAATCTCTGTTTTTACGATGTACGAATATCGTAAATGTCTATTGGTATGAATAGATTCTAAATGGTTTTACGATTCGCGTTTTGTACAAAAACTTTATTATTCTGTTCACCCCCTTTAAGTTTGTTTTTCTTTTTATATATTTGAGGGTGTGAGACCATTGATGGATTGAAGCGTGGACAATCGCCATTAAACGGCAGATGATTCACGAAGAATCACGTCATATGTTCCGTTTATAGTCTCTGAAGAATTAAAATCAGCTTTTATTTGATCAACTCGCATTGAATCGAGTCGGAAATCGATTGAATCATTTACAACTCGACTTTACTTCAACAACTTTTCGCTTAGACATTGACAATAACGGTATCTACATGATACGACTTCAAAGCGGCATCCGTTATTTTATTTATTTCTAAATTAATAAGCCGGATATCTTAAGATATATCCCGTGTGCATGTATGAATGGTACATTTATACATGTTCCTCAAATGCGAAGATGAAGCAATTACGATGCAACGTGCTTACGGTTTTAACGATCTTATTACAATTTAAATTGCACGTTTATTTGAGTTTATTTTTTTCTAATTTATGAGCGTTTAGTGTTTTTTTTAAATCTTTTACCGCTTTATTCAGAATCATATTTTAAATCATCTACAGATGTTATGTATTCCACAAATTTGTTATGAAAGCGACCACCGATTGATTTGTGAATGATCTTTTGAACGTATTCTTTGATATCATGTATCTAAATATTGAATAAAGTTTGTATTTGGTTGATATGTTATGTTTTTGAGGTCTCGAGTTCGAATTATGCCACATATTCAAGGCAGTTTAAGAATTCGCCTCATATTTTATATCTTATCTAGTTGACGGCGACGGTTGACTCTGTTTCACATCAAAAGTAATAAATAAGTAAATTTTGGATTTGTCACTTTTACTTTTATACATATAAACTCTCTCGTTGGTGCCCTCAATTTATTACAAAAAAACGCATCCAAGTCGTTCCGTAGATTTAAAAATTTAAGTATACATAGGGATATAGGGATAGAGAAAGCGACTTTGTTTTATACTATGTAGTGATAAGAAGCAACTCTGCCTTCGCTTTATAATATAAAAAGCGTAAAGATAAAAATCAATAAAACCATTATAGAAAACATAAAAATAAACATTGAAAATAATTGAATTAACCAGTTTGAATAGTAAAAAGCCAATACAGTGCCAATACAGCCACTAGTTCTTGAAGCAACGGGACGACATCTATCACACACACGATATTAACCCGTTGAATGCGTCTTATTACAATTTTATCACTCGTATATGTCATAAAATGGTAATGAACGACCATTTCGGACCAAACATCCGAGCTACAGATTCGTATGACAGTATTAAAACGTAACACGAAGTCGACACTTCGTTGGAAACGTAATCGTAACGGTTGTATGCGCTTTCAAAACATCGTGCGTAACATGAGCACCCTGTATATCAACCATCTTAGATCGTATACAGGATATTTTAAAAGCTCTTTTATTGTTCGACCTATTTAAGTACTTGGCGTTACATTTATATGATATTTATTCGGTATCGTATTCGTTATTTATTTATACAATCCTCTTATTCATCCTAATCACTATCCCACTCTAAGTGGGGTAGGCACAGCATATCATTCTTTTATGCTCGTATACTATTACACAATCCATTCATCTTTTTTTCCAGTTTTCTCTCAAGTCCAAACCGGCACTTCTAATTGTTCCCACTATTTGTGCCAATTTCAAGCCTTTTTATGTAAATATATCTGCTATTGAATGTCTATATTGATAATAGTGCACATTTTTATTGTTATACATTTTATTGTTGATAAAAATTTGTTGATAAATTCTTCAAATGTAAAAAAAATTATGATCTGTGACAACAATTTCATAAAGTACACTATTATTACATAAAATATTTTCTTTATTTTTCGGCGGAAACTTAACGTAATTTGGCTAAGAACGTTTTCAAATTATCATCGTCATAATATCTTTCTCTCTCTTATCCAGTAGATAGTAAAAAATAACATTGATTCAAAAGAACTAATAATAAAGAAACAATTCTTCCAACGATTCGATGCTAACCTACATCGCGCGTCGATGATTCATATAAATTCTTTTTAATTTTGTCTTTTATTACGTCTGTTGGCATTTAAGTGTTAATATTAGTTAATATATGTTAGCTATAATATATATTTTTTAATTGTAATACACCAACTGTATTATAAATCGTATATTATTACAACACACTTTTATTTATTTGAATATTCATGTATATCTATTTTATTTTATATTTAGCAATAGTTGTTTCCCGCTGCTTCACACGCGCGATCTCTCTAATGGCGGTTATTTTTTTTTATTTTTACTACTTCCAATCGTACTGAAATAAGCAAATTAGACATCTAAAGTTACATAATCTAAATAATAAATAAAAACATTAAGCTATTATTTTATTAACAAACTACGCTGACCCGACGAACTTTGTTCCGGACTAAAAGTAATAAAAAGGTAAATTTTGGATTTATAATTTTTTCTTTATTTCAACATACATGCGTTATAGCTAAAAGCCACTCCGTTGACATCCTCTATTTATTAAAAAAAAACGTCTAACGTAGTTTCAAAGATCTAAACATATCAGGGGGCAGACAGCGGAAAACGACTTTGTTTTATACTGTGTAATGATTATTAATTTTATATATTAAATACCACTTCATAACTGTATAATAAACTCAAATCAGTTTCCTAAAAATATATCCAAAACTTAAAACCATCAGCTTAGTGGTAACAAAAATAAAACGACCAAGTAAATAAATAGTAACCTACCCTACACCGACCACTAATTATAACCTAACTAAGATATCGTACATGACACATAATACATACGAAAACATTAATGTTTTTTTTTCTTTTCTGACACCCCTGGAACGTTATCCGTGAGTGATGGTGTCGTTTTCAAAAATAAAACGTCCCTCTCATCTCGAGATGAGAATATACGACCACTTCTACAGTAATATATTAACAGAGTGCCTTCAGACGGCTTATCTATACAGGAAAAAAAACATAACATAACTTCACGCCTTTTTCGACCCGATGGTGTAGGCAGCGGCTGTTAAGCCTCGACTGGCTGATGTTTATTTACGTCTCAATTGAAATAGGCGGCTAACCTATTGCCATACACCGGGCACAAAGTTTTCAGTCATCGATATTTATCACACATAACTTCCGAAAATAATTTCGAAAAGTCATTGGTGTGAGCACGGATTTGAACTCATTAATTCTTGATTCAGAAGCGGGGTGCTGGTGCACTGGATCACACATACAAACAAATTATATCTATTACAGTATGATTGTATATATATCTGCCTACCTACATACATACCTTGGATAAGCGATTCGTTGTTTTTAAAACATCCTGTTATTACACGTGGGCCATAATATAAATAAACTATTCAAGAAAAAAAATTCAAGCAATCTAAGCCCAATAATTATTGTAACCGGAACTTATTTTTCAAACATTCAGGATTAACTGTAATACTCGTAATTGTTCCACGTAATGATTATTTACATAAGAATTTAATACTTTAGATAATATAGAGATAATATTGTAGAAAGGCTCCTGTTAAAACAACAACCGCAAAGCTTAGTTGTATTGTGGACGGCATATTGCATTTCAGTCTTAATTTGGGGGACTGAAATAAACTTTTGTACACTTGAAAATGAACCTTATTTCCAACACGGAAGAACTTAAATTTGCTTTTAAACAAACGTTTAGAGTTCTGGATTTTGTCAGGTGAGTGGCCTCACTATGCAAACTTGGTTTAATTATTGCGTCTGCAGAATTCTGTATTTTGGTGGCAATATTATCATATAGCTTAGCATCACACAGGTACTGATACCTATCTATGTATTGTCTCCGTGGTCTGGAGGTCGGGCACCCCGCATCCGAATCAAGAAGTCCTTGGATCATGGTTTACTTAAATGAATTTTCGTAATTTGTGTGAGTATATCGATAACTGACTACATTGATCGTTGTTTGAAAATATGTTGTTCCTAATTCGGCAAGATGAGACATAACAGCTACTGCCTACATTTTATGGTAGAAAAGGCGTGAAGTGATTTTAGATTTTAGATAGTGTTGATTTAATTAGAGATTGTAATCTAATGAGTATAAAAATAACTGAAGGTGATTAAAGCAATTTGATTCACCGCGTGACACTGGTTTGCCTCAGATGATACGTGCAGACACAACTTGATTTTCCGTTTTCAATATACAATCTATAAAAGTAATTAATACAACAATAAGTACATATATTTAAACATTCAGAAGCTACCTTCAGAATTTATTTTACTTTAATACTATTTGATTAATATTTTTTTTAGATTTTCACGTGATCTATATACAAGTTGACATTGGAGTTAACAATATTCTTCACTGGAAGAATCAATATATTTTTAAACACCAAAGAAAAATATCCATTGACACAAAAACAAACAGATATTATTATATTAGGTATATATGCACAAATGCATACGCTTTAAGCATTTTGTATTTGTCTCTTTGCATATGCTAAAGAGGAAACATTTTGCATACAAACACGATCTGATGCGACGGAGGAAAATTCATGGCGCTACTCAACTTGATCTATGAATATGACTTGAAGAGATAACTCAGATTAAAATTGAGACGTTTTAACTCTTGTTTATTTTCCTCCGTTCAAACTAAGTAATTTGTTAAAAGCTTCCTTTACCATATACGTATTACTTCACGCTTAATCCCGTGCGGGTAGACAAAAAGACTCGATTCTTCGAATTGCATAACTTTTATCACACACACTCGTCGGTTTTTAAGGCTCCTGACATTACTTTGCACAGGGAATAGACCAATTTGGTCATAAAAAGTGTATCATGACCGTCCTTGACTTCAACATATCTCCCTCCATCCTTCAAATTTTTCACTTCCTATACCAACAGAAACCAGATATTATGTATGAATAAAAAAAACACTACGAAAAAGTAATGTTTTAAATTATCAAAATATACCGTAGTTTGTGATTATAAGAAGAAATTGGACATACCTGAAAATATCCCCCAAAAACATAACATAAGTAACATAGCTCACGTCTTTTTCTACCCAAAAGTGTAGGCAGTGGCTATTAAGCCTCGACTTGCCATTATGTTTACGTCCCAAATGGAATAGGTGGCGAACATATTGCCATACCGGGCACAAAGTTTTTCAGTCGTCGATATTTATCACACATAACTCTTGATTCAGAAGCGGGGTACTCGACCAACTGGACCCCCGAGACTTTAAGACTTTGACACCAAAAACTATTCTAGAAATATATATGTGTATATAGTTCAGATATTATCTCATATTATCTAATAATAACAAACCGTTTCCTAGTTGAATGACAGCTGTCGTAATTAGTTTTCTATTGAAATTTATGATAGTAATTAATAACTGTCATATGGGCTATAATAAAAGCCGTAAATATATATAGGTACACATAACAAAACTCGTTTTGCAAACATATTTAAATATATTATGTACAAAGTTATTAGTCAGCAATCATATTCATGGACATTTTAATAACGATAAATCATTTATTACAGTAATAAGATTTTATTAAAAACAAAGCCTACAGCCAGCATTTAAAAGACGGAAAGATATTCATCTACTAGTTTCCAGAGATAGCATACAGATAGACAGACAAAATATTAAAATGTCTTTATTTGTTCTGTAACTCTTTCCTATTGTCTTTTCTCTTTTTTCTGCAGCTTTTTAATGATACTTTTTTTAAAAGTGTATATTATACTTAAAAATATATGGCTTATAAAATGAATGTAATTACTATGCTCAGATTGGAATCCTGAACGTTCTTTATTATTCCTTTTAACACAAATTTATAATTTCATAATAATACTAAATTACATATTGACTAAAGTTCTTAGTGTGATAACGTCCGTGGTACAAGTTAGTTAATGTATCAAAAGCCTTACAGTGAAAAGCCTTATTGAGGGTTGAGACATTAACAGAACCTTTGGGAGATAAGCGAACGATAGCGAATGGGAACAAAGTTGTTTTTAGACGGTTAACTACGAGCTGGTAACCAGTACAAATAAATCTATACCTTACTATTTAATAGGATAAAATTTTATCTCGGCGACTCATTAAGAACTGCATTGGATTCTAGTAGATTTATGACACCGAAACGAGTGGGTATTTTCCTTAAAAACGTTTTAAATAATTCCAGTCTTTTTAATATATGTATAAAACTCTTATATTTTGGAGAACATTATTTAAATGAATGTGTACGTGTATTGATAGGGTAAAACAAGGCAGTCATTATTTAGATTCTTACGGTGAAATCATTTCAAAGTGGACTGAAATAATAATGACTAATAAAGTTCTGATCCTAATGAAATTAGAGTCTTCCGCAACATAAGCTTGTAGTACATACACATACATAACTTCACGTCAAATCCCCTGCGTGGTAGGCAGAGAGAACAGAGCGCCATAAGGCACGATTCCTACATGCTTCGCTCGCTTCGTTTACTTTCATAATTCTTTTCATGCACGCGCGTCGATTTTTAAGGCTTCTAACATCACCTTCCTCTAGTACATGTTCTATTTGGTCATGGAATGTGTGTCTTGGCCGTCCTCGACTCCTACATCCATCCGCTTTTGTATTGTATATCTGCTTAATCAATCTTGCGTCATCCATTCTTTCTACATGTCCGAACCATCGGAGCATGCCTTTTCTTACTTTTACTCTTTTAATCCCACATTATAACCAGTAGTAAAAGCGATATTTTACACGTTTCCATGACCGGTTGAACTTTGAAATCGTAGTTGTTTTTAGATATAAATTATTTTATAAGTTCTCATTATACATTTACTATGTGAATTGAAATTATATTTTAATAAAACTTGCAAGACATCAGCAATGAATACTGTGTCCTAATTCCTATATTTTTTTTATTTTAATGCCACCGAGCTTCGAATATGGCTGACTATAATAATATATTGCTAAATATATATATATATATATATGTATATTTATATATAATTAAAACATTCAGACTCATTAGATAGAACATTATATGTCGTTGGCTGATAGCTTCTGACCTATTCTATCTCGAATACAGTCATCCATTTCAATAATGCCCAACATAATGTTCACAATGTACTTGGCTTTTAGTTAATATAATAAAGATTTTAATAAATATTATTTACATGCAATCTTTTAGTGCTGTAAATTCATTTATAATTGAGTCGTTGATAATAATCGTTATGTATGAATTGTATTGATTCAAGTTGAGCTTGTTTTAATTGTATATTAAATAACGAAATAAAAGCTTAACGCTTAGTTTACGAGACTGGTCCAAGGCTAGTAACTAACGTTCACCCAAGCTCAGCCCAACATCGATCAGCTGAAGTTAGGTTGCCCAGAGATGGTCCAAGCTTGGCCCCATCAGCCAAGACTGGCATTTCCTATATGGAGTGTATTTACACAAAGTGATTGTTTTTTGTCCTTGGATTGGGTTGGCTCGATCTGTTGTTTACTACCACAACGTTTCAAGTAAGAGTTTCTGAAGGCCCACCGCTTCACAGTCCTATCCTAAGACTAAAGGATGAATGGTCGGCGATAGTAACAAACCATCCTACTGGACTGGGGCCAAACTAGCAGTAGCTAGTTTGGCCCCAGTCCGGTCAGGCCAAACTAGCTACTGCTAGTTTGGCCCCTTTTACCATAGAAAAAGCCTGTTTTTATGGTAAATGATAAAATTCATATCCTCCGGCAATCGTTGACCATAATTGATATCACATTATAATAAATAGATTTCTTTTCAGATCATTGGTTATTATCACATAAAAAATAGATAATACTTACCTACACCTGAGTTGCAATAAGAAAAAATATCAAACAAGTTCGGTTCGTAGTACGCTTTGAAAAGGTTCCGTAGTTACATTTTATTTGTATGGCATAAGTTTGAAGTATACTTAACAGTGACAGTTTGAACTTTGTTATAATATAGTTTATTACTATTTTTTATGTTTTCAAATTGGTACAGCCGTTTAACTGACAGGGGACTTTGAAGTGCTGGTTGTTATAACTCAAGTGTATCCCACTTGATTCCCAGAAACGTGCCTCCAAAGTTAATCTAAAAACAAACTTCTTGATCGAAAATTTGTTTTCGGAAATTATCATTTTATAATCTTATCTACCTAATGGCAAAAAAAAAAACAAAATAAAAAAAAAAATACTTGATACATACCTAGAGCGTTTTAGCCAAATTTCCAAATTTATTCTTACTTTACATCTGTAAAAACATGGCAAGCAAAGCTTCACACATACAGATGATGAGTTATGGTTAAACTTTCATGATCTTCCCTGTCTTGTTCCCATTATTTCGGGTCCCCACCACAGGTTTTTCTTTTCCCTATTCCACACTGGGTGTTATCAGTTATCTTAATCATGTCGTCTTTCAATCAATTCATCCATATTTTCTTAGATCTTTCTCTTCTCTTATGTCCTTCCACACTCAGGTTAAACTTTGAGGGTCTATTTGATTAAGGAACCCTAACCACACTTATTTCTTGGCCGTATACCAGATAATCAGGTCCTATCGAGCTTTAACATCATAACGTCTACAACTACTTAAGAAATTAGTTTTACATTAGAATATGACCATTACTTGGCATTATTTTGATAACTGTAGTCATATATAATTTGTATACATAACTGCCCAGTTCCCCCGTTATTGAGAATTGATAAAAATTTATGTTTTTATCTCGAAGTAATATGGAAATAGGTAGCAAAGAAATAACTTATACTCAACTATTGAAGACCTGGTTCACTAACCGTGGTTAGTGCAGCAGCTGTAAAACGTGGTTTGTTTTATTTGGTTTCAGGTCTTGTTTTTTTTTATTTATCTGGCTATTTTTCGGCTTTTAGAGGTCGTTAATGACTTAAGGAAGTTTTATTAAAAATCCGATGACTAACGAAATCGTGCCCGATGTAGTCCGTCATATAATCCATGGGATTTAAACATTACTTTAACCTGTTTATTTTGCCCTTGCCCTTTAGGGATAAGAGGCGTGAAATTATATAAAAAATATGCGTTATTTTCTTGTAAATATTACACATATATATATATATATATATATATATATACTAGCTGACCCAGCAAACGTTGTCTTGCCGAAAAATAAAATTTAAAAAATAGGGGTTGATCGTAGGGGGGTGAAAATTTAGGGTTGCATGTATTTTTGTATCCCGTTTTATAAAAAAAATAAGAAACAGAAATATGTCGAAAAATTAAAAAAAAAATTGAGGGGTGATTTACCCTTGTGATTTAGGGGGATGAAAAATATATGTTGTCCTATTCTCAGACCTACCCGACACGCACATAAAATTTCATGAGAATCGGTCGAGCCGTTTCGGAGGAGTTCAATTACGCACATCTAGACTCGAGAATTTTATATATTAGATATATATATATATATATATATATATATACGTTACGAAGACATTGCCTGTTATAAAATTTATTATAAAAAAAATTGTCTAACACGTAATATTATTACAGTTCATACCAAGTAGTGAGCTGCTACTTTTTTAAACAGTTGAATGGTTAAAAATTATTCTCCAAACAGTACATGTTTACATGAATTATCAAGATTAAACACAATATAAACAAAACTCGTAAGTATATCTTTGAAAAAGTAGTTTTTTTTTTTCAAGATCAGCAAAGTGTTTTAGACGTAATATATAAATAAACGCGATCGAATTTATAACATCCACTTATTTATCGCGAGGAGTTAAGACTTTAGTAAACTTTTATCGGTTCAGAATTGTTCTTCAAACGAATATTCGAGTGGTGTGGTTATTATATGGTTTTAAATAAATCTATCTATCTTAATTTTAATCTATTTTAATTTTACTTATTTTTTAAATTAAGCTATCTAATGTACATTATTGATAAGGATATAAATGAGAAAAAGCTTTGACTAAATTTAAAAGCTATGTTTTTTTTTTTCTGTAATGGCGTCTTTTCTCGCCATTAGAATTAATGTAGCGACCGGAGTATCTTTGTGTGTTAGGAATTTTTTCGTTACTAAATGTTGCTGGTTGATTTACCTAAGTCACGTTTTTAATTATGATTACTTTAATCACAGCTATCAGATTGAAAGGAAACAAATTTACTTATTATTTTATCAGGAAAATTTTAATGGAATTGTGAAGAAAATCTGTTGAGTAGTTTTGAAGAAGTAGAATTATTCTAATATTTTAATTCAAATATCTTGCTGTGGATTGATGAAAACGATATTAAAGATGATGCAGCAGTAAAACATAGATACAGACAGACAAAAAAACTCTTGAAAATTTTATTTTTCAATAAGTATGTATATTAAACAAGTCAACAATCTATTTATTATTAGTAGAATCTCCAGTCATTACTATTTTTACCAGTATTAATATCCTGTTAGGGAAATTAAATTAAAAATGACGTCCGTATTTAATGCAATGTAATCTATATGACCTTTATAGACTTAAAATTAATATTTATTGTAATTATTTACAGGCAATAAGTAAATCTACTTTCTAATACACTCAAGGCTTTACCGATATTGAGGAAATTTATTATAGCAACTGTTTCATATAAATTTAATTATTTGGTTACCTATATAACCAGCAAAGACTTGTATATTTCAAATAGTCCATTTTAATGAATAAATATAAGTCTAAATATAATATTTAAATATAATATATATATAAGTCTAAATTATATTTAATAATAATATTGACTAATTTATGTAACAATTTGAGACTTGGGATTATGGACTGCTAAGTCAAGCTTTTACCCTTTGAATTGTGACCGTTAGATATTATTAAGGGTAAATAAATAAACAGTACATATATTCTTAATAAACCTATTTAAGAGAGTAATGTTCGTGATACTTTTTGATATATATGTCCAACACATAGTGGGAATTCATCCGAGGGTCTTAAGTGGAGAACAGTAAGGGCATCGACCTGCTTTAAATCAGGTTGTCTGCAGTTGTAAGTCTCCTTGTGCGCGTGAGTCTGCAAGACACAGCTGCACTTAACTCTCTCATACACACATAAAAATATATACTTACATATAAGTAATTTGTGTGGCCATCGGTCAGCTTTTACGAGAAAAAGGTCGTACATAAATGCACATTTGCATAAAAAAATGAAACTTGCATCAAATGCGTCTCACGCTAGATATTAAAAATAACAATAAAACATGATGACAAAAATTTGAAATGAAAATAATTTATACGATCTTCCGCGAACTACTTTATATTTTGAGGTTATATTTCATCTGTAGAGTATATAATTGTATATACATTTATATATATTTTTTTAGTTTGTAAACTTTTGACAGTGAGAAGGGCAGAAAGTTATAAGCTACACGGTTTCCCAAAATTTTCGCAGGAATAAAGATTATATATCTTACATTAATATTTTAGCTAGAAAAAAAATGTTTTCTTACTATAACGCGTATAAAATTACGTTCAGCGATTTCGACTTCTTGCTCAAATTCGTTATGTCTCGCGAGGGAATTGTAAAGTATAAAAAACTGGTGAAATATGAACATATCGTATAACGTCAATATTTAATCATTTAAAATCGAATATATAATAATATCGAATATATAATCGATACTAACTATGTATTAAAATTCTTTATTTGTTTGTTTGAAAGTGATAATTTCAGGAATTACTGGTTCAAATTGTATAATTGTGTATATAACTTCACGCCGCGGCTAATAGAAGCGTGCCAATGATCTTTTTATTGGTCAAGATTACATGATTGTACATTAGTCTGACATAATATTCACAGGAAAATTAATTTAAATTCAATAAATAATCTATACAATTGGCTTTTTTATCGTTTCGAATAATCTACATTGTAATGCCTTATTGTTGTTGAAAAGTATTATTGCTTTTTAATTGATTTATAATCATAACTTAACAATTGCATGATAGATACTTAACTTACCAGTTAAGGCTGTCATGATAATATTAAAAAGGTTAATTGCAATACTTATCCTATACAAAACTCTGTTCTATTACTAATTGACCCCGCGAACTTTGTTTCGCGTAAAAGTAAAGAAACAAATACGGCAATTGTGGCTTATTTCTAAGAGATATACATATACCATTGGAGACTGTTTTGTAGACCTTCTCCAGGTGTATAATAATGTGGTACATTATTTTGATCTATCACTTAGGGTTCAGCCAGCGTTTGCAATTTAAGTCCTTAATCTCGAACTTTATCACTTATTTTTTCTTCTCACTACATTAAAAACCACCCTATTGACACCCTCTATCTATTAAAAAACACATCCAAATCCGTTGCGTACTTTTAAAGCGACTTTTTTTTATACTATTTAATGAGTATTACAAAGGACGAAATATTTTTTCTCATGAAATAGATACTTAATTTGACTTATGAAAAATATGTTTAGTCATCGTTATTAAAAAAGGTATTAGTATGTGCTAGTATTCATAATCAGGACGTGTAAACAGAAGGCCTTGTACTTAACCACCAAATGACTAACAATTGGCGTACATCACATTCACTATCTGCAAGACTTTGATTAATAAATTGCACTGCCCTTGCGACTATTTATATAAAGTACCTTTATATATCAATTTACTAGTGACATGAGATCATGTAATTTACAATCCCTGTCCTAACATATGCGTACTAAAAATGGGGGGCTTTTATTCATATAAAAAAAATGTGATTTAATCTATTTTTAGCGAATTGTGAGCAAGTAGAGTTATATTAGAACTGTTTTATATTATTATTCAAATTTAATACGTTTTGAAGTAATAGTAACATATGAACAAACCGAAAATATATGAGTATTCGACTCATATATTTTTAGTTTGTTTTTTAAACACGACAAAAAAAGCTATGCCCCATTTATAACCAAATCTTTTCATAAGGCTTAAAGTTTTCTTTATGTTTTTAAACCATCTAAAAATAGCGTGTTCATTGTATACAATATTTGTTTTACGTAATATCAGTATTGTACTAAAAGCATGAGTAATTCGATGATCAAACAAGCGTTCGTATTGAAGTGATGATTGAAAACATATTTTCAAATCTTAAAACAACAACACCAACATTATTTGTAATATAAAAGCTTTAAAAATATTTGTTATTCAGTAAAACACTAACAATATATCAGATGATCAAAGGTACGAAGAGAAAACGAAACATTCCTCGTCCTATTTAATTATTTTACTGTAAATCGTACTTAGTTGCAAATGAATATATTAATTAAGAAATCCGCCGTTTATAATTATAATTAATGGAAATATTTGCCAACCATTTGCACGAGTACCAATATCTGATCATGTTTCTAGTTTTAACTACTTATAATATTGTATTTATTGACTGTTTTGTTAGCGTATCTTTCAATCTATGTTGCTTTACTAGCTTTAATATTCAAGCAATATCTTTTATACAATTCTTTCTTTAGATACCTTTGAAAAATATATATTTTTAGTAAGATGCAATTATATGGTGGTCAGTTATTCGGGATAAATATATCATGACGTCAACGAGGCGTGCCACCCCTAGATCAAAGATTGTTACGCTTCAACACATAACATTGCGTGTGCGCCGCTCTTTTAGGGTTATCACTATACGTTCAACTTGGTATATTGGAAAAAAATAACACGTCTATGCGTACAACTATATAGCTTTAACCTTAGCTTATAAGATTTAAATTTCATGTTTAAGAGTATCTTTTAAGTAATTTAAATTTGTCAGTCTTTTGTGTAGATAATTTACTTGTATGAAATTATTTTACTCAAATTACCTACATCATCATCAGCCTGTTGCAGTCCACTGCTGGACATAGGCCTCTCCCAATGTGTTAAATACCTACCATATAAAATAAATACTATTTAGGTATCTGGTAAATAAAGTTATATACTGATCTGATTTATATATATAGATTTTTATTTATGAATAATAATTAAAAAATATCACCACTTGGCCGGTGTCGCAGCTGCTGCATCAACGGTATATTTCTAGCAGCATGATCCATCTACAGTTGATAATTAATTAGCTTTAAAACTCTAGAGACATGATGTCCAGGTTTTTGCGCATTATTTTACTATCATATATTTAATAGTAATAGCTATCTACTTTCAAAATGGGGAGAAATACTATGATAGTATTCAGTTTTCAAGCTTTTCATACTGTATTAGTTGACCCGGCGAACTTTGTTCCGCATCAAAAGTAATGAGTAAATTTGGAATTTATCACTTTTTATTTACTACATTATACATAAATTATACATATAAACCACCCAGTTGTCACCTTCGATCTATAAAAAAAGAACCGCATCAAAATCCATTGCGTAGTTTTAAAGATTTAATCATACACATGGACATAGGGACTGAGAAAGCGACTTTGTTTTATACTATGCAGTGATGTACATTATATCATTCTTTATAATAAAGTATTTACTATAAATTATTAATTTAATATGTATTAATTTAGATTGCGTTAAAATTAAAAAAAAATAAGCATAAAAATTTCCTTTCTATTATGTCTTGGAGGTGCTTGGACCAAAGGACGCCATGTTTGTCCTCCCATAAATATCCAGATAGCGATACCGGGTCCACGATCACATACATGCCACGCATGATAAGCATTTTGTTTTCTTATATTTCAAACTTTTTTTCTTCTTTATTATTAAGAAAATTAGTATTCTTCTCACACACTTTAATATTTAAAAGAATCTCTAAGATTTTAGTTTGTCCATTAGACTGTGTGAACATCCTATTAGACAACAATATCGCTATTATAAATCATATAAACAAAATATAATTACACACTAACAACCAATTAATACTGTTAATAATAACTTTTCACCCATGATATTATATTATTTCCTTTAATTTAATCTTACACATCCTCCCAACAACCTTTACTCTATAGTAAAGGTTGTTGGGAGTAACGTTGTTGTTTGATATTCTAGTGGCTTCAAATACCTCGCATTTTCTGCGGTTAGAATTTCCTTATTTAGGGAACCATACCAATAATATTAAGGTGCACTTATCCAAAGTATTTGTCTCTACTTTTTAAATTGTACAATGTTTAATACAGATTGAAAAGTGACAACCCTAGATTCGAGGCAATGTCCTATAGAGTACAGAGAAGAAACATTGTGATGATTTAACAGGCTCACAATGAGCAAAAATAGTCCTTTCCGACATGAACGCACATGATATTAAAGTCAGTAGGTACCATACTTACATATTATTGGTACTTTCTGACATATTTGTGGATGCAGTGTAAATTACTTACAACTTTGTTGTTATTCTTCGGATATATGAATGGTTATTGGTTCTCATCAGAACTACCCTTTTGCTCGTAATACAATCGTTACCTTTCAAAGCTATAATAATTAAAGTGCTTGATTATTTTGTTCTTGGGGATGCAGTTTTAACGAAATATAACATAAAATAAAAAATACATAAAATTGATTTTCATGCATAGTTATAAAACTATGTCTCGTCTCGCATTAATAGGCATATATTGAAATTTGTTAAACCGAATTTACAAATACTAATAAACTAAATTAATTCTTTGAATAAACTTTTAATTAAAATGACTCATCCGTTCTCGAAAATAAACCCGGAACGATAACTGAAGAAGTGTTCGAAGTAGCAACAGAACATTTCTACCTACTATTCATACTATAAGACTTAAAAGAACAGGAAACAGCACATCACGGCGAGTCAAACATCGATCTGTAGCAAATGTAGAGTCCGCATTTGAATTTCGAACACGATCTATTTTAAGATGGCGTCCCGAACGTGCACGAAAATTTACGACAACTCGCGAATTATACGATCCAATAAACCGCGGTGTTGCCGACACGCTACTACCAGCCCCTAAGGCTTTTAATGTCCCTATAATTGATATAAACCATACTTAACAATAATATCGATTCCATTAACAAGAAATTTTACTGCAATCCTGATTAATGTTACAACACAATCTTATTAAAATGCAATATAATTTCTTAACAATAAATATCACAATAGATACTTTTTTATTGTTAATTTCATTTTTAAACTATTAAAAACGACCTCTTTTGCTGCTGGCTTTCCATTTATTCTCAACTAAATTGTCGATATAATTCAAAACAAATATTTTCCCACAAATCTGTCATATGTTAGTAGTCCAGATCTACTTGGACTATAAATAATCCTCTTACTGGACAAAAGTTCGGTTATAATTCACAATCAAGTCTTTAATATCTCGGATCCGAACCGGTGCGCATTAATCAAATACATGAAACGGGTTTTATACAAAGGCGGGCGAGTAAAATAAAATAATATATAAGAAGCGTTCCTTGAGATTTATTTCGAAGAAAAAAAAACGAAGGCAGAGTAAAAGCCGGGTCATGTCGCAGTGTGTTTATTGTCCGACAAGATGTCAGGCTACAATGTACGAAGGTATTCTTAATTAATGCCATATATCTTTCCCGAAAGATATTTTGTGAGACTTACGTCTGCATGACATTGTCTTTTTCTAATCTTTAGATTGGGTGCAAACAATTTATTACCTTGATATACAAGGAAAATTTAATAATATACGCCATATTAGAAGATTAGACACAAATTAATTTTTTTTTATAATTATAAGATAATTCTCAGTTTTAATTTGGCTATTTTTATCGCATGTTATAATTCAGAAGTATCCAAAAAAATGAACTGTTAAAGATACAATGGAATGATAGTCAAACCTCTTCGTGACTACAATGCCATATTTAATCATGGAAGCCAGCTGACGGGAGGTGCCTTAACATGCGTAGTCATGGCGACGGTACAGAGGGTGAACCTGTCTAATACCACCGACCCTAACAAAAAAAAACGATCACATGCTGCACCTATCATTTGATTTTAGACTCTATTACGTAAAGCAGAAGAATTATTTAATGCATGATCGGATTCACTTTTATGACATTATCGGGACACGTATATTGTATTTCGGCTTCCATCTTTACTTTTTTTTTTTAAATTAGAACGCCTATATCTATCTCGTTCTAAAATTTATCGCTTATCTATTCGCACCTATCTAAACCGCAGCGCCATAATTATTCCATTGTCTGTTTATGACATTTTAAACAGTTCCAAAGATTTTTTGTTGAAATAAGAACGTACCATAAATGTTATTGCGGCCATAAAAATGCAGTTTGGATAATTTACGGCTCATGTAAATGTTATATCAAGAGTTTGTTGGCGAGTCTTTTGATTTATAATGTTTGACTGAATATTTTTACGTTATATTAGCAAGTTATATGTATATCGTTTATAAATATTTTTTAATAATTAGCATTGATTTTATTTCTTTATAACACTTTTAAGATACTTTGATTAATGATTATTCGGAATTATTGAAAGTCTGAATACGCAATCCTTGGATTTCAACAGGCTGATCTTACTGGTGATAATTATGGGTTCCTAGTTTTTCTGATGGTCAAATACTTGTCTAGTTTTAATTTATAGCTAATAATATGCGAAGAATAGAGGTCATCTAATATTTATTGATGACAATGGTAAAATAAACATAAACATAAAATAAACTAGCGTTTTTTTTAAATAATTTATACTTATATGTATATTTTATTTTAAACAATTTTATCCAAACAAAACTTTGTGAGTCTTATTGAACAAAGAACTTCATTATGTATATAAACCAATTAAATATGGCCATTAGCTGCATCGTACCTATCTTTCAATGTATATCCTTTTAAAGTATTTCAGGTAAGGTACAGCCTACACGACCGGGCATTCCGAGACGTTGTTTGTCCGCTATCAATGTTATACTCGGCGGGATGGTCATTTATCTTAGCTTATTTATTGACTGGACCCTAAACCAGTTCTTAACCCAATCGCTTTGTGGAACTCGACATTTACCTTTCCATATACATATATAGAAACAACTTTACGACGCGATGTCTGTACATAGGTATAAACCTGTGAGAATTTTCCGTCACTGATCACTGCAGTACATTATATCTAATTATTATCAAAGTTAAATGAACCGTTGAGATATTTATTTAACAAAAAAAAACGCTTGTACAGTTAACGGGTTAACTTTCTCGAATTCCAAGAAAACCTTTTTCAACGGGTACAAAATAAAGGGCCAACCTTACAATGCATTAGAAAGTTGCGCAACCCTTCCTTTACTTATCCATGAGTTTTTAAAAAGATTCCTTTTTTAGAGAGTACACATCTATTGTTCGCGGACCGTTTGCTTCTAACCCTTTTGGGTCTTTTGGGTATCGAATAGACCCACTGTTTTTTTTTTTGCGTCGTCGATATTGATTTTACTTTGTTTTTTTTATTTATTATTGAAAGTTCGTTCTCTATCTCTGTAACCAATATGGGTGATGCGTCTACTTATTCCGATTTCCGTGATTAATTCTTACCGAAGTCCGCCTCAGTAGCGGATAACTCTAAAATTAACTTTAGTACGCTATAAAATATTAATGAGCCATTAAAATCTAAAATGGCATAAAAGTGAAATTTAATGGCTCCTTACTGAAGCCTTTGCGAATCGTTTCTATATAAATATATTTATATAATTGTTGAAACGTGATATATGATGCTATAAATTGATTTTTGAAACGTTCATTTCATATAAATTTTATTTTATTTTATTTTTATTGTATAAACACGTGATTAATATTTTTTTCGTATTATTTTTATAACGCAACATATAATAATGTTGATTTCCTTGTTTCCAGGACCAAACGGATGTCCAAGGAGGCGAGGCAGACAGACTTACACAAGATTCCAGACATTAGAACTAGAAAAAGAATTCCACTTCAACCATTACCTGACACGACGGCGCAGGATAGAAATAGCCCACGCTCTCTGCCTCACAGAGAGACAAATCAAAATCTGGTTCCAGAATCGACGCATGAAACTAAAGAAAGAGTTGCGAGCAGTGAAAGAGATAAACGAACAGGCGCGCAGAGACCGAGAGGAGCAGGAGAGAATGAAACAGCAGCAGCAGGAGAAACAGGCCAAGTTGGATAATCAGCATCACGGCCACCATGTCACCCATCATCACGACCCAATGAAGATGCCCATCGACAAGGGCTCCAATGACCTACTCAAAGTGAACAAGGTCCCTACGTAAGGTGTCCATTGACACCATGTAGGGTTATACCTGACTGTTTCTGTACCATATAGTGTGAGAGCAAGTGTTACGTCCATACGGACCTGCGGGCGTTAGTTGTTTCGTATCCACTAGTTTTATGATTTCGCGTCGAAGGTCGAGGTTCCCTTTCGGTGGGGCTCGGCACATAAGTATCGTTTATGTAATTAGTTCCTTTAGTGCGAAGGTACTTGCCTCAGTGTCGTTCGCTGGGCGGACTGGTGAAGTTGCTTTAAGCATTTATTTTTGTTGCCATAAAACAAACTATAACTTTGTATTTGCAATAATATTTTATTATACAATATACATGAAAACAAAAAATGCGTTAGTATATATGTATATCTCTCTGTAAGGTTTATATAGTGGAGAGTCCCGAAATAGTGGCATTCGGTATTGTTAGTTAAGGTATTGAAAAAAAAAATCTGTGAATCTCATAGTATTTATTGCTACCACTTTACTCTTAATTAATGCATTATGTTTATATTATTATTATTATTTCTTTTTTAATTAATAGATATTATTATATATTATGTACATTTTGATGTATATTTTATTATTTGTTCGCCGTTAGCGAGCCGGTTATGTTTTTTGGTGGTCACATTTTTTTTTATAATTGTGAAATTTGTTGTATTTTATCAGTTGATTTGAAAAAATATACTATTATTATTTTCTATTTTTCTTATATTTTTTTGACCAGATTGTGATTCAATTCAGTAGGTTGGCTAAGTTGACTAATTGTTGTTTTACATTTTGTTTTATTCTGTGCGATAATGGATAATTATCGTCTTTGATTAGAACATAATTATTATTATTATTGTAACATGTAGCAAATTTTTCGAACAAAATATGTGTATTTATAACAAAAATACGTATGGAAGTACAATTGAGAATAGACGTCATCATCATTGAGATGAAATTTTGTTTTGGATATTATTTCGTCCTCAATAAATAATTAAAATAATATTTAAAAGTGAAAATATTTTTTGATGATTCTAATCAAAAACACCATGTCCATGTAATAGAAAAAAAAATGATAGAAACGAACGAACAAATGACAAATGGATCGGTTGTGCGCGCGAGTGTGTCGTCCATGAGTCGCAGTCATCTAATGTTCAAAATTATATACGTAACAATGATACATATAATTAAAAAAAAAAATACAATAATGTGACTAAATATAAAAATTTTACACGTAATATTAAAAGTTGAGTAGTTTAAGTGTATTATAATAATAGTTGTATAGGTACCTAATTAAGTTCAACTTTATATATAAAGTATTTGTTAAGACTAGGTACTCGGGTACCGTACAGATCAATGAGCTGCAGATAATCTTGCAGCTGCTTCTTATCAGACCTTAAAAGTCAACGGCATTAGAAAAAAGTTCCTTATTTCCAACGAATACTAAAAAAAACATCATTTAAAGAGAGAAAAAAAATTGATGGCAATTTTACGTAAAAATAAGTACATGAGAATATTTTTCTGTTGAAGACTAGTATCAGAAAATGGATCTCAGTTCTAACTGTATTTATTTTGAACGTCCAAGGTTTATAAACATTTATTGTACAACCTAAAACCTAAAAAAACAACACATGGATATTGTGCCAAAATAAATAAATTAAAATGAAAACTAAAATAATAATTATTTTATCGCGTAACCGTTGCAACACATATAAAAACATTTTTCTTTTATTTTTAAAATTTATACGTAACAACCGAACAAAATTTAGAAATATAGAAAAAATATTGATAGTCACCATTATACGTAAATTATTGTCAGGGTAGAATTAAAATTGATAAATTAATTGATATAACTGTAATAAAAAGAAATAAAAATCTTTTGCTTAATTTATTATTAAACAAAATAAATTCCACTTCTAATGTATCTGTCCAGTGTAATATGGTTTTTTATATATCTCTATCTATCTTAATAATTTATTATGTCCTGATATCACTAGATGAGATTTAAGATATCCGTAGATTATACATATATATATTATTGTATATTAATAAATGAAAATCATGTTAAAAAAGTGACGTCGCACAGAAATATTTTTTTAATATTTATTTTTTTGTTAACAGAAAAGTATTTTCTCGATGACATTGAAATAAAAAAAATGTCAAATATAAACACTAGCAGGCAGAAATTTTATCACGATTTATGAAATAAATAAATACTGGCTGATAAATGTCCGTTTGAAATATTTACAGGTGTAAATGTTCCGGTTTTTTTTATTCAAAACACTTGATTTATATGTAAGGCGTTTTGACAAATGGATGATAAAAACCTTATAAATTACTCAAAATTATTTTGAACTTCATTGTGCAATAACATAGAGACACATTAAATAGTAAAATCCGTAGTCCATTTAAGATTACATAATTTTGAAGATTGTCATTAGTAATATAAATTTATGCCATCTTATTTTTAAATACATATATGTGTTATATATCTGCTTTACCTATACATATACATAAAATCGAGAATGAAAAAGTTCGAACAAAATGTACTTAAGTAACTTCGATATAAGTAGGCTTTATAAATTATAAAAAAATGCATAGTTATTAAATTTGTCGTAGATACTTTTAATGATAAAAGTTAATCGTAAATCTGATGGTTAGTAATTGAAGTAAATAAAAAATAAACGCTTGAAATTATTAAGTATCTCATTCGTAGATATTCATTTGAATTGTTAATTGAATAATCTCTGAATCTCAAACTTACCCACAACATTTATATAGTTTAAAGTTTAGTTGAAACATAGATTACTGTCTCCATCACAGACTATTTTTCAGCATTTCTTTTTCTTTTTTAATGTCGCCGGTTTTCAACGTATGGCATTCAATACGGTAGTAATTTTATTTAATTGTTTAGTACTCTGTGGTTGAATATAGCAATATCGTGCAATTAAAGCATTACGTTATCAATATATTTGGAACAAATCCTAAAGAATTACTTTTAATTCTTCCAATTAAATGTTGTTACGTTACGGTTTAAGATACCGAATTATATGTTATGTGAGATGATATTTCATGATACAGTTAAATGAAACCGTGATGTCTTGAGTTATTTAAATATTTTAAATGCAATGATCCTTTTAGGGTAGGACCGGGATATTTATAATAAATTTATCATTTTTAAATGTTTTCTTTTTTTATCAAAGTAAAAGAAAGTCTATTGTTATTTAAATTAATTATTTTTTTCATTTATCTTGATTTACATGAATAATGTACACAGAGAGGAAAGTTATATCTAAGTATATACCTTTTTGTATATAATTTTGTTGGCATGAAATATGGTTATACTTACCGAAAATCTGGCTTGACCTTAACTGATAATATTTTTGGATTATTACATGTTTTTCATATTGTTTTGGATTGAATTGGTTTTCTTATTATTCTAGGGAATAATATGTAATGATAAATGTAGCAAACCATATCGGTTCTACCCTCTGCTGTTAAAAATTACAATGTTACACATTGGGTGTATACGAATTAAAATTGTTATATATATATATCTTTCAATAAAAAAAACTAGTATTTTTGTTTGTTTTGATCATTTTTATAATATATTGTTGGGTCTGTGCAAAATTATACAAATAGTCGACAGTTTTTCAATGTAGCTCAATTGACTCGTCTACTCATTAAGTTTTACGAACAACAATAGTTATATGTTGTTACATAGTATAGAGTATTTACTCATATATATACATATATATATGAAAGATGATTTATGTTAGCTACACCTTTATTGTTTCTGAGTCGTAAATAACTGCAATCCACTGAGGAAACAATGAGCAATTTGCTAAATAGATTACATATATATATATCTACCATGTCCTCCATCCGTAATGCTGTCTTGCCATATTGCTAGTATTTTGTAGACTGTAGGTATTAATACATATATACCTTCTAACAGTACATATATATCAACATTATATTTTAATTACATTTAAATGAATTATTTCACGTTAATTTATTTTATGTCGTTTTCCATTTATTTTTGAAAAGTTTCATTTAAACGTATCTATCATTGTATTTTTCAGCAAGTTCCGTTTTATTAAGTTCTTTTTTATTAAGTTTATTTATATTAATAAAAAATAGTATTTGTTGCGTTGTCCAATTTTTATAAATGTACTTTCATTAATCATCATTAAAATCAAGACTTCTGTTCTGTTAGTTTGTATTTATAAAAAAATAAAAATAAACTATCAATTTTTATCTTTAATAATATTTAAATGTAGCCTATGTATCTATTGTACCTACCCTATATCTATATTTTTTAAATATAGTAATTAAAAATTGTCTTTAAAATAATTAATGAATTAATAATTAAGTAATTTGTAAATAGTTGTGAAAGTTTTATGTGGCGCATTATCTTTTATTTTTTGTTCAATATATATACGATATATTTCTTTGTTTTTTACGTTATGTATTTATGTATTGAGAAATTGCGTATGCCTGTAAATTTGACCACGTTAATAGGAGAGTTCTGGTATACAGAAACAGAAAAATCTCAAAACTATTCTGAAATTAAGGTTCTTATTTGGTCTTATCAATATTGGTTGTGAGTCATGCAGCTTTTGCGCGAAGACCAGGCTTGGTGTTGGACGCTGGTATAGTTCTCTTTCACCGTCCTCCATAACTGGTGTTCAGCTTCTTCTAGTACAAAGATTGTCCTTTTTAACGCGGTCAAGTGCGATCCATTGTTTAACGTGACTGTGTCGTGTTTGTAATAAGCAAAAAAACATAGATGGGTGATTGTATATTGAAGCCCTAATACAATATTGTATTAATATTAATTTCAAAAATTCAACAGAATAAAGAGTTAATAAAAAAAATATTCATGAAGTTTTGATTTATTCAGCCTCTGAATGATTTTACCGTTAATTGAATCCTTAAAATTTAACTTACACACGTGTGCGTGTGCTCAGGAAACCTGTGGGGTTCCTGTATCTAAGCCATGGAGCGTACCTCAACAATGGATTTTATTGCCACGATTCTTTTACTTAAAATTATTTATGTATAATTTGAATAATTTCATACTCATTTTATCATATGGTGGCGTTTTTAATTCTTTTTTTTACGTATTCACAGTATTTACACCGAAAATTTTACGGATAAAATAATAGTGAAAATAAATAGTTTGGTATATTTTATTGTGAGAAAGCGAAGTCAATAGGAGACTTTTATAAGAAATATTCTTTGATACTTACTAGTGATGTAACGAATATTCGCATGTTTTTGCGTATTCACATTCGCAAGAAATATTGCGAATGTTTGGCGAATGTTTTTAATAACAAAAAATAAAGAAATTTTATATAGCAAGACGATACGAAAAATGAGCTTTATATTTTGTTTAATATTTTACCCTCCTAGATTAGTATAAAAAGTGTTACATTATGGATCAGCCATTAGTTATAAAAATAACTGCACGTCAAGTCCCTTGCAGGGTAGGCAGAGAGAACAGAGTGCCACAAGGGATGATTCATACACACCTCACTTGTTTCTTTGAGTTTCATAAATCTTGTCATACACGGTCGTCGACCTTTAAGGCTCCTGACATCACCTTCCTCCCTCTTTCTATTTGTATGTCGTGGCAGTCTGCGTATCCTACATTCATCCGGTTTTGCATTGTATTACCTATCTGCTGGGTCAACCTGGCATCATCCTTTCGTTCTATATTTCCGAATCATCCGAGTATGCCTTTTCTTACTTTAACAACGGCACTCTCTTTAAATACTTCTTCCTTCCTCGCAACCTTGTTTTCGACCCGGTCAGCGCGAGTCAGTCCGCAGATTTTGCGCAGTACCCTCGTTTCGACTGCGTTTATCCTTTCGTGCAAACCCTGCCATACCCAACTCAAATCAATTTTAATCAAATTTTCGTACCGTATGCAGTTTGATCCAACTTAAAAGTTCCAGTTTATTTGTTTTTATAAAACTCCAACCGCAGGATTGAACACTAGAGCGTTACATCAAGAAAAGACACGTGTTATTAAGTATGAAACTTTTTCAAAATATTATTCCACAAGTGATATTAATATTTAAATAACTGCATTAATATGGCTTGACCGATTTTGATGAAATTTTGTGTGCATTATAGGTCTGAGAATCATTCGAATGCGTTTGCGAAGGCTTTAAAGAAATATTCGCATTAAAGGGAATGCATGATGTAGGACTGTATATGAAGTGAAAGAAGTGTATCAGGATCGTAACTTGTGGAAAGCGAAAGTCTAAAAAGCCTGACCCTATGGGATACAGGCGTGAGTTTATGTGTGTATCTATCTATACATTTTTGTTACATAGAATGAATGATATAACCTATACCTACCTACTGGAGGTATTTCTCTAAATACACAATAATATATTAGATAATAACTGATTGATTAACTTGATCAATATTATTAAGATTTGGGTGAGAGTCTTTGAAAAAATAAATGTTCAGTAAAGAAATAAAGATGGCTTAGGCGAGAGATAGAATAACAACAAATACAATACTTTTAGATAACTTTAAATGGTAAAGCATAATAGTACCTATTTATAATACCGGTCGGTACAATTATAGAAAAACGAAACATCCATGAGTGGCAGTACCTATACCAAGAAACCTGCAATATTTACAATGTACCTACTAAATATCTTAATTATCGTTGTGGTCACAGCAGTTACCACTTGTTTGGTAAACAGTGAGCTAATATAATAAATAAATATATGATTACTATATATTTTATCAGTACTTTTAAAGACATTATTATTCAATTCTAGTATTATAATCTACCTTCATAATCAGTACATACACACACACACACACACACATACATAACTTCACGCCAAATCCCTTGCGGGGTAAGCAGAGAGAACGGAGCGCCATAAGGCACAATTAAATCACACCTCACTCGCTTCATTGACTTTCATAACTCTTTTCATGCACGAGCGTCGATTTTTGAGGTTCCTAACATCACCATCCTCCAGAACACGTTCTATTTGGTCATGAAATATGTGTGTAGGCCGTCCTCAACTCCTACATCCATCTGCTTTTGCATTGTATATCTGTTAGTTAATCTTGCATCATCCATTCTTTCTACATGTCCGAACTATCGGAGAATGCCCTTTCTTACTTTTACACTGACACTCTCTTTCACTCCAAAGCTTTTGCGCAGTGCCCTCATTTCAACTGCGTCTATCCTACTTTCGTGCACACTCTGCCATACTCAGCTCTCGCTTTCAGAAGTTAGCGTTGGGATTGTGGATTGGTAGCTGGGCTTTTCTGCTAATATTTTTTGCGCCCAGGAATCTGCCCAACGCTCCATTTACGCTATTTCCAGATAATTATGTAACTTCATGGCACATTATGATCAGACTTCGACAGCTATCGCCATATATTGGGCATAATTTGTAAATTATAGACACTATTTATCACACATAACTGACATAACTTCCCCAAAATCATTGGACTTAGGGGTACAACCTGGATCAATGATTTAGAAGTCGGCTTATCATATGAGAGAATGTCTGTATCGTGTCAAAACCTATATTCGCCTAATTCGAGACCACGGTAAAGAAGGGATGATTTACATTCCTATCTTTTAGAGTCCAATAAAAATAAGCCGACAGCAAAATATATTCAATAATATAAAATCTATTATTATTATTATTAATTTATCCAATGAAATTAAACCTTAATTGTATAAACTAATTGTGATTAAAATATAGTGTTAATGTAAAAATATGAAAGAGCATGCTCCGATGATTGGAACATGGAGAAACATAAATATCCAATGCAGAGAGAACGGATGACACAAAATTCACTAAGCATATATACAATGTAAAAGCGAATGGAAGTAGGAGTCGAGGACAATGTAAAAGTCATACCTTATGACGTTCTGTTCTCTCTACCTACCCCGCAAGAGACTTGGCGTGACATGTACCTATGTAAACTATAATCCACAAATGAGTATATAAATATATTCATTTACCAGAGCATAAAAACTTAAGGTACACTTCACCTTTGGCTGAATATCTTCGACTTGGGAAGTATCCAGTACATTGCCTCATAAAGCAGACCATAGATCCAATTAGGTCTGAAACCCTCTTAATGTTTAATCAACTGGTAGATCGGCAGCCGCTGGTAGACCTATAGCTTATTCATCATTCAATACTCTTACGTGGGCAATGTCTTAGGATATATACTATAGGTAAAGTTTCTAAGATTTTTGTGCTACCATTCTGTTTCTTTTTTGGTCCAAACCATATTGGTCACAAAACTCACAAAGCCAATTTCCACATTTTTTTTCTTAACAATAATGAAAATCATCTAAAAGTTCTTCTCTCATATTTAAAATTTAATATTGTTTAATTGAGGAAATAAAGAAGCTAAGATAGTATCTTTTGTTTTTAAACAGAATTTTGATCTTCTTAACAGTCTCGGTGGCGCAGTGGCTAGCGCCCCGCTTCTGATTCAAGAAGTAGTGGGTTCAAATCCTGGCACACACTAATGACTTTTCGACTGACAATGACAACTTTGTGCCCGGTATGGGAATAGGTTCGCCACCTATTCCATTTGGGACGTACATAACGGCAAGACGAGGCTTAACAGCCGCTGCCTACACCTTCGGATGGAAAGAGTCGTGAAGATATGTTTGATCTTCTACGGGTGGAGGTTTTTGACAAGATCTCTAAAACTGCTTTCTCTTCAAATCACAGCATGTACAAATCTACCAACACGATTATTTCTAAATATTGAATGCCTTTTAAAAATAATTGCATCATATAACTGTTAGTCCAAATCCCTAATTTATTTAATAATATAATATAGCCTAAAGCCTTTATAATATAAGTATTAGAGGAATAATTTTAATTACTGAAATACTAAATTAACGAGTATGGCTATAATTTATGAGGTGTCATAAGTACCAACATATATAATAGCGTTACGGCTGCTTGTCTCCTTAGGGATTGGGTAGGTACGCATTTTTAATATCAACATCACGCAACTGGGAACAGAGTCTATTGCTCACTATAATGCATATTAGTAGCTATAAATTTAAGGTTTACGTAAAAGTATTGTGATTTTGTTTAAATAATTTCTATATTTAGTATTATGATATATTTAGAATAAATTATACAGTTTTTTTACCAGTTTTACAACTACATATAAAATCTTTTTCAATTGGATATTAATAAAATACTATCAGTGTTACTACTAAAATAATAGTTGACCCAGCGAAATTTGTTTCGCCTCAGAAGCAATAACAAAAAATAAAATGGTCATTGTGGTTAATCTGCAATAGATAGACATATGCCGTCGTAGACTTTTTTGTAGACATTTTAAAGTTGTATAATAATGTGTCCAGCAGTGGAATGCAATAGGCTGATGATGATGATGCTGATCATAATTTAGTACATTGTTTTGATCTATCACTTAGGGTTCAGCCAGTTCTTTGCTACAGAATTCATGAGTTACAAATTGTATACAAACCACGCTGACACCCCAGATTTATTGAAAAAAAACACATCAAAATCCGTTCCGCAGTTTTAAAGATCTAAGCATACAAGGGGAAAGACAGCGTAAAGTGACTTATTTTATATTGGGAAATATGTAATGAAATAATGATAAAACATTATTTGTGAAATTGTAGAGCCTTTTCAGGTAGTTACTAGAAATAATATTGTTTCCTACCGTAACTAACGAGCCTACTGTCGGCTAATCAGTCCCATATTTATTGTCACCTAAATTAATAAAAAAGAAAAAAAATAATGACCTCAACATCCAAATTTAATAGTCTCAAATACCAATAACGTTTGTCGGATCCCCGCCAAAAAACAAACTATGAGTTATAACCTTAATGTATGCTGTCATTCCGCCATTTTCCATTCTCCACAGACACTGGGGCTGTCAAATAAATTTCAGACCTTCGTAATTCACAATAGGTGGGATCGATCCACGCTGCACCGAGAATCGTATAGCCAACCGCTCGCGCTTCAATAGGAAAAGTTAAGGCAAATTTTAATAGCGTCCAAGCGAATATCGACTTAACGTACTTGAACATTTTTTTTTGGAAGCCAACCTTTCATTCCGTACAGACCTATGCCGTCATAGTTTTAGCTGAATTTTTTTTTAGAATGCTATCTTTTGACATTAGTTTTATGGCGCCTAATGTTCGTTGCAGTTGACGGTAGCAAATTATAAAAGCTATTAATACTCACAATATATACACTCAAAACAAGCTCTTTTGGCTATTAGATTAATATTTTATTTATTGAGTTTGCAAAGAACTGCAGAGCTTTGTGGGGAAACTATGAGTTGAGCTATTGTTACAATGTAATACATTGTATCAGATAAGTTTCGTCTTGTGTAACTAAAATAGGGCATGGCAATTGATGGGAAATGCATTTAAATAAGACTATATGTCAATTTGTTCACTTTTGTCATCATGGTGGTCTAGAAGCCGTGACCTGACCTTCTGACTTTTCGGAATTCTTCACGGAAGTTATATGTGGTAAATATCGACGATTAAATAAATTATGAATTATATAGTGCAATGGATTACGCCATCTATTCTGATTAGGACGGTAACTTGAAGTGGAATAATAATATGTGCTGTTTCCATTTAAACTTAGAAAAACGGATGAATTTACAAAAAAAAAAGTAAGTATAAATATGAGTAAATATGTAAGTATTTTATCATTTTTACTGAATTATTTGCACGAGTACTCTTTCTACTACTAAATTGTCTATCTTTATAATGTTACATTTAGTAACTTAATTAAGATAATTTCAGCTGTATCCGTGATAGGTTCCTATTTGGATAAAACAAAGCAACCTGATGGAAAATTCTCTATGCTTTTATTTGATACTCAGTTCAATTTTATAATCACAAAGCTTTGAAGTGAACTCTACCTACTATCGACGTAATGCTTTCCAATTAACTTTTTTAAAATCTTTTTTAATTAAAAAGCCACTGTTTCCAGGCTTCGAAAGCACACCGTTGGGAGAGTTTCTTTTTCACCCAGTTCTTCAATTTGCTTATTTACTTTGTTTCGCGTATAAAGTTTTAACCTTATGTCAATATACATTTACAAAATTTGAAGTTTATAATTTATTTAAATTATGAAAATTTTGTGGAGTTTTTGCTTTACACATTTACTTTTTACATTTACATTTAAAAAATTAAAATGTTCTTTTTTTCTTCTTTTTTATTAGCATTTTTAAAAACTAATAAGAACTGCTTATTGCTATTGGTATAATATATACTCTATTAAGAAATTAGTTCCTTATTGTAAAATGCTGTTTTTATTTTTGAAGTAGGTAACGACAAGTTTGCTTCTAAGCAAGTATTTCTAAAAGCACAAACTTCAACCGTATTAATTGGGGAGTTCAATATGTCTCTTAAATAATCGAGTTTAGATATATGATCAATCAATCAATCAATCAATCTATCAATCATTTATTTATTCACAATTTTGGGTATTTACAATATGGTTACAATGAATATTTCAGTTTCTCCAAAATTTGCCAACGAAGGCCTATGAATGTTAAAATGCCAAAAAGTATACAAACAAAAAAAAATGTCTAGCATAATATTGAAATAATAATTTAAAATAATTAATGTGAAAATTAATCTGTCTGCAAGTAAATAATAAAAATGAGAGGTCTACAAATTATTAGTCAGTAAATTAGTCGATAAATTAATTATAATAATAATTATAAATTTATACAATTGATAAATTATTTATATAAGTTTGTCTTTCAAAAAATCCTCTAAGCAATAATAACATTTTTCTGACAAAATAGTTTGCATATTATTTTTAAATTTAACTATGTTTAGAAGTTTTATGTGCTGTGGTATTCTGTTGTAGATCCTTGGCGAGATGCATAGTAAGCTTTTGGTCATAAGAGTAGTTTTGGCACTTTGCAAACATAGTTTAGCGTCATCGCGTCTATTTCGTTTTACAACATCTGACTTGCGCTGGAATGGATGGTGATTCTTGTGGACAAATAGAGCTACTTCCAATATGTATAGCGACGGGACTGTTAAAATTCTGTGCTTGATATAATACGGCTTACAGGTGTCCGTCGACTGCAAGCCAAACATTGCTCTCATGCAGCGCTTTTGGGCTTTAAACGCATGTATAGAGTTTGTGGAGTTGCCCCAATATATGATACCATAGCGCAATACTGAAGCAGCAACGCCGTAATAGGTACTAATAATAGCATCAACATTAACTATTCTTGATATTTTGTACAGGGCATAGGCAGTAGTGCTTACTCTTTTGCATATGTAAGAATGATAGATCTATG
The DNA here is from genome assembly GCA_905147225.2 of Euproctis similis. Lineage (NCBI taxonomy): Eukaryota > Metazoa > Arthropoda > Insecta > Lepidoptera > Erebidae > Euproctis > Euproctis similis. The sequence continues at coordinate 15,175,081 of LR990108.1, read as the reverse complement.
ATATAGTTATTAAAATTACACAATATTAATTCGACATAGAATAGACATTCTAAACTAGTGCAGTTTCAGTGGTAGAACTAGAGTTAGCAGTGATAGCACGACCAGCAGAAAAGTGACTTAAGCCAAGTATTTCATTCGGGGAGAGTAATATCTGGATGTACACCTTCCTTATAGTAAGGCAAATCAGCTCTGATCCCCTTGAAGTCACCGATGAGCAGTTATTGTCGCTTGCCTTATCAGCTCGCAGCATGCTCTTTAATACCCTTTTACCGTATACATCTATGGTATATTTAGTATAGATAATGGTAATATGACATAACTTCACGCCTTTTTCTACCCGAAGGTATAGGCACTACACCAGGCAATCAGTTTTCAGTAGAAATGTATCACACATTACTTCCGAAAAGAATTCCGAGAAATCATTGGTGAGAGCCAGGAATCGATCCCACGACTTCTGAATCAAAAGCAGAGAGCTCGACCACTGGACCACCGAGACTATTATAATATTATGTACATGTGTAATTACTTAACTAAGACATGTCTCCCTTTTACATAGTTATATAGAAGTACGCATCATTACTGTTACTTATTTAATTAGAATAATTAGTTAATACGTACATTCCTCCAGTAAATGATGTTCACTAGTTTCTTTTTTTATATTTGCCGTTAATATTGCTAACTTACGGCAATTTCGTTAATGAAAGTTTGTTTTTTTTCTCTCTCTTTTATCTTTTATTTTGATCGCTACTTACATTAATGATACGGGTAAGTAAAGTAGTAGGCATAAGCAAATAAAGTAGATAAGTTTAGAGATATTAAAGCATATAAATTTGATCAGTTCCAAATTTGGTTTCAATACAGGAGTTACGGTTTGTCCAAGGTTCGAAATCTGGTAGGTACATACCGTAAAACCAAACTGTGAAAGTGGAAACATAGACTTCTAAGATAAGAACCCAATCAGATATTCATTACTAATATTTCACAATCTTACAATAACGAAATATAGACGCACCCATTTACAAATATTTTACTAGGAAATTAATAAAAATAGACTTAAAATAGGTGTTATAGCCTCAGTGGTTCATTGGGAAAACGCACGGCTTCTGATCCAGAGGTCCGGGTTCGAATCCTGACACTGGCTCACACCAATGACTTTTCGAAATTGTTTTCGGAAGTTAAGTGTGATAAATATCGATGACTGAAAACTTTGTGCCCGGTATGGCAATAGGTACGCCACCTATTCCATTTGGGACGTAAACATAACGGCGAGATGAAGCTTAACAGCCGCTGCCTACACCTTCGGGTAATAAAAGGCGTGTGAAGTTATGTTATCTTATGTTAAAATAGGTGTTATGGAGGAAGGTGATGTTAGGAGCCTCAGAAATCGAAGCGCGTGCATGAAAAGAGTTATGAAAATTAACGAAGCGAGTGAGGTGTGTAAGAATCGTGCCTTATGGCGCTCCGTTCTCTCTACCTACCCCGCAAGGGATTTGGCGTGAAGTTATGTATGTATGTAAATAGGTAGGGATTTTAAGTAGTTTTTCTTATACAATAATATGCAATTGTAATCACTTGTCTTTAAATTAATTACGTAAAACAAAAACTGCTATCTGTGAGTCAAATTTAATGACTATGACTAGACAAGCGTGACCCATCTTAGACACGTCTGCCTATACGGAGCTAATGGAATTATTTACACTTCTTGTGTTCCACAGCACGAGCTGTGAATCTTAATAGTTACAAATGCTCATGGATCTTACTGTTTAAATACATTACGGGTTTACCTATTCGATACGAATTTAAAAGATAAATCTGTAAGGAATTCCCCTTTACAATTGTAAGTTCAGTTTTATTTTGCATGTACTTAAATATATATAAATATCTACTTATAGATACGGATTATTATAATTCTTTTATAATTAAAGTATCATATCGATATCGATCATCGAAATATAAAACGACAATATTCTTTGGTCATATATTTTGAAAAAAAAACACCAACAAAAGTTGTAATTAAATTATCAAATAAACAGTTTTTCAGTTATAGACTGATAACAAATATTGTGCTAAACAATACTAGTACATACACGCGTTTAAAAAAAACTATGTAACTCTATTGCAACATAAAATTTACAATTTAATACAGCTAAATTACCTATATAATATTTCTAAACTGCTAAATCTGCATAGTATTCAATTCGTATTGCCTCAGTAACTTTTGACCGGTAGCTCTGTATGTACGTTTTGCGACTGCGCGAAAACTTGCTAATAGCACATTGATTTTGCAGATAGAAGCCAGGTCGGAGCGCAAAATCCTACCTCTCGTTCCCGGAACGGGACACCCATACACCGTATAGCTGCAATTGCTATCTATCGCACTTACACTACTCAATTCATCCACAAAGACTGCTTTTACGCACGCAATGTAACTTGTATAAATCGAAACGTTCAAATTTCTCACATACAATTGTCGCTTGATACAAGTCATAGGTTTAGTAAACGTATAACAATAACTATATGGTTATTACCCGTGTTCGATTCCAGTGAACTTGCCGTTCATTTTTACTTTATACGTCCAATACCGACGAATTGCTATTGGGACAAATGGAGACGAGAAAAAAATGGGAGAATCGTTATTATATAAAAGAATGGGTACATTACTGTCCTCGGTCGATTACGTTTTCCGAAGAAAATACAGGAATATTGAAAGAAAACGGTCGGAATTGTCCTATTTCCTATTGAGATGATTGTAATAACTTGAAGGAGTCCTAGCAATTTTATGCACTGTCGGTTAGAGTCAAGTACACTTTATATATAAAGTATAAAATATAAATATGAAAGGGTAGGTTGTCGAAATACTTTGGGTGTAGGCGAGTTAGGAATATAACGATCGATTCATACCGACATTTATTCGACTCGATCCCCGAGAGTTCGTTTTAAGCTTGGCACTTTTAAACGTCGATTTAATATAAAAATGTAATAGAAAGAATGCATGATGCGAGATTGGCTAAGCAGATATACAGTGCAAGAGTAGAACTTTGCAGTAGTCGAGGATGGCTAGGACATACTTTCCATGACGAATTAGAAGGAGTTCTTGAGGAAGGTGATGGCAGAAGCCTAAGAACTGACGAGCGTGTATGTTAAGAGTTATGAAAGTCGAATAAGCGAGCGCGTTGTGTCTTATGGCGCTCTTTTCCCTCTCAATGGAAAGGACTTGGCGTGAAGTTATGTTTTGTTTTATTTTTATATCTTTTTATTTAACTAATTAATGGGAGAAAACAACTACCTATTACAATATGACCCAACAAATACTAAATTACTATTACGATATGGCCGTTAAATTGATCACCTAGAAATTTAAGGAGACAGTTCTCATAGTGTACACACACATAAATTCTTGGCTATTAAACATGGTTAACAGTATATTCTGGAGTCATTTCAATATATACCAAGTCACTCAGGGATATATATATATATATATCCCTGAGTGAGAGTTACTACAACGTGTAACATTTGTATTTCATAGAAGAAAATGTGGAATATATGACGTCTTTCTTGGACAATTTATAAAATAACAATCAAATATAATACGATGTAGATGCTTATTGTTTATTTAATTTAAGGTTTAAATATATTTTGCGTAGATATTTCATGATTTTTCAAATTTGAGCAGCATCTTTAAACTGTTTTTTTTTTCTTTGAAAAAGAATTTATAGAGTCAGTAATTTGTCTTTGTTGTAATTATTGTAATGAAAGAAACTGCAAACTAACAAGCGTGTCCCCTGATGGTAAGCTATTAACGCTGCTATGGTCATCTGTTACACCGAGAGGGTCACAGTTGTGTATGGAGGGAAGATGGGAGTGTGGATTGGTGTGAGTCTCCGCTCTCTCACTGAACGAAACTCGACAAAAGCCACATTACGTCGACTTTCTGAGAGTGGCAGGCCCATTCATGCAGAGAAATGCATAGCTGCACCACTGTTAAACATTTTATTTTATTATATAATACTTATTGTAGTACAAAGTTCATTCGGATCAACGTGTATAAAATAAATAAAAATGTCACGACAGCGAATAAATCTGTCTGTCGCTTCACGCTTTTTATCTAAGCTTCAAAATTGTTTAGTTGCGACACAACATGATTTAATGTCATTGTTCAATATTGCAAAGGGTCGTTATTTCAAATACTTTATTATATTTCAGTTACGTTGCATGACTCAGAGTTTAATACCAAATCCTTAGGTAACATTGATTTCTTAGACTGTCTGAAACTCTATAATATATTAGACGCCAATTCAAATCTATGTTTTTGTCAAAATAAACTTGAATTTTATAAAATTTATTTTTATTTTTACTAGGTATTATATGTTTTTTTTATATAGCGGAGGAGGCAAACAACCAAACGGGACATCTGATGACATGATCTGCAACACCGAGATGATCTGAGTTGCGTTGTCGATCTTTGTGATGGGATAGGGAGAGGGATGGGTAGAGGAAGGGAAAGAGAGTACCTATTAGTTGTTAACCCAGCGACTATCAGGTTATATCTGAGTATATATCAGACTCAAATCATCATGTTTGCTACAATTATGTTCAATTGCGTTGCAAGTGTTGCAACACTCTGAGATTTACTTTGAACTTTGATCGTGAAATCATCTATTTTACAATACACAGAATTGCCACTTTAAATAAGTATTTAAGATTTAAGTACCGCAGCGTTCATTGGTGAACTTCTATGAATTCACGCCACCCAGGATGTAGCTGCATAGGAAAATAAAAGACTTCATAAAACCATAAGATTTTGATTTTTCTGCCTACTTTAAGTGGGGTCGGCACAACATGTTAACCTTTCGAATTATTCATGTTGTTAAAAAATTTGGCTGTAGTTCTACGACCAGCCTGCCTCACATTTGTAGTGGGATGTGAAGGGGAATGGAGAAGTTATTGGGACTCCGGATACCTCTCTCACTGAGGCATGAACGGCATGAGTCACTTTACACTCATATTTCTCAGAGATAAAAACTTAGCAAACATAATATTAAAAACAAAGAAAATAGTAATAGGAATTAATGTACTAATATTTTTTGTAACAAAACACTTAATTAAGTGTGCAATAGATTTTATTCATTTTTTATAAAAAAAAAACAATTATCTCCATTTGAGAGTTAGTTAGACAGAGACCCTGGCAAGTGGTAACTGGCAAGTAGCCTGAATCAATAAAAGTACCTTTAGCCACCTACAACTGACTGATAGAACATGACCTCCGATGGAATAGTTCATCCCTCCCATGACACCTATGTTATTAAATAGAGGGGAGGGACATGTAGGTTTTCGTAAATTGGTTATTGGAGTTACATATGTGTGCGTGAGGTGCAAATGTTGTACATCGTATACAGCCATGTAGTTGTAAGGTGCATCGGCTTGCATGTGTGTGAAGGGAACAATGGGACAGTCAGAATCAAAATTATTACGATATTTTTACATATTTATTGCTATATTTTTGTATAACCTGTTTAATTATTAAAGTATCTAATTTATTAATGATGTTGATTTTTGTTCAACTATTATTTTTGGGCTGTTTCGATCTAAAAAAAAATAACTTTGGATATGACGGAACTATAAATGAATATGACAAATTTTTTCTTCAAAGGTTCTGTATGCTCTTACGCTCTAACTTCATGCCTTTTTCTACCCGAAGTTGTAGGCAGGGGCTGTTAAGCCTCGTTTCGCCGAATCGTTATATTACGTCTCAAATTGAGCACAAAGTTGTCAGTCATCGATGTTTATCACACATAACTTCCGGAATGAATTCCGAGAAATCATTGGTCTTGGCCCGGAATTGATACTTACCAGTTCTGAATCAAAAGCGGGGAGCTCGACCACTTTACTACCGAATAACTATGTGGGCAGGAATATTTTTACTATGAACGTTTTTTTTTCTAAAATTTGCATGCATGCTAAAAAAGCTTTGCCTTCATGTAAATACTCAATTTGTCTACGTTATGTGACAGGCGCTATCGAGTTAAGTTTTGGGTCAGAGATTTGATTAGCATCCAAAATCATAAACATTTCTACGAGAATATCTTTTATATATTTATATTGGTTTTTATTTATGTAACATATGTAATAAATATATTTTCATGTACAATTATCAATCTATAAGTGTAGTGTTATGTAGCGTAAATTTTCTATAAGGGTTAATAAAATAGGTTTGTACGGTCCATATTAAGTCTATATACAATACCCCAATGACATAGATAAAATATTTGTATCAGTTATAACGAAATTTATTATATCTTTTTTATTTTTTAGTTACTAATTTGATAACATTAAAACTCCTTTTTAGAATTTTATCGCGTTTATTTATTACTTATTCTTATTTACTTCTCGGCGTTTCGAACTCTTTACAGAGATCATTTTCATAATAAATAAACGCGATAAAATCCTAAAAAAAGGAGTTTTAATGTTATCAAATTAATAACTTATTGATTTATGTTAATTTAAATTTTTCCAAAACTCTATTTATATATAGTAATCGATTTACCATCAATTTCACGAAACCCAATACCTGTATTTTATTCCATATACAAAACGCATAAGAGCTTAAAAAGGAAAAATTTATACGAAAAAGAAGTAGATTCAAACTACAGCAGTAAAAATACAGTAATAACTTTATAAATACATTAAAAATATTCTATTAACAATTAGGTCATCTAGATATCTAATTTGATTGAATATATTTAGCGATCGATAAATCCTCTTACACTTTAAAAGCACCCTGAATTTTATATAGGTAGATCACATACAAAGCACACATAGAATTCTAGTAAATACGTATAATTCACCAGCCACAGTTATTTCGTATCTCGATTTCTTCAACTAGAAATTTATCGTTGCTGAATACAATATGTGATAGTACTTCTGGATACGATTGTACTAGAGGAGAGGGACCGTTCATCGAACGAGATTGGCGCTCAACATCAAAACGTCTTATAACAATACTAAATGCTGTAAACAAACGCCATTTTAACATTCCAGTATTACTCGGTTCCTCTTCGCACAGAAATGTTATCAACTCACTTTTAGTGCTTTGTCGCTTGCGCCTTTTCCGCTCCGAGTACCATAGAAAATAACGTAACACAAAAGCGAAATGTATTAAGTAACGACTCGCCGCGCACTCATACGACATTTCGAAATAGATTGTGAAGTCTTATCTCGCCCGGTGGTAAGGTGATTTACTATAATTAGAAAGATAGCGGTAGATGCCTTTTGTTATAATTTTCCAGGCTGGTGTACACGAAACGTTTTCCCGCGCAAACTCATGAAAACGTCCGCCATTTTGTAATGTGCCTTGTTTTTTGATAAGGGTATTAAAATAATGGCGTTTTCGGACGGTTATTTAGTCTGCAACGGTAGGTAGGTATTTGTGTAGGCGCCTAGGTACGTGATCGCACATTTTAAATGCAAATTGGGAAGAGTTGCTAATGAAATTTAAGAAAATTAATTGTACTAGATAACTGGTTCTGTTGTTCGGTAGGCAATGGGTATATATATATATATATATATAATACCCAGCAACAAAGCTACTGATAAACACAATCCTATATACATTCGGGAAAATCTTTATATTAATATTACTAGTTTAAAATAAATTAAGTTGCTAAATCTTTTATAATTTTGAGTCGAGGACGGCGAAGACATACATTCCATGATCAAATAGAACGTGTTCTGGAGGAAGGTGATGTTAGGAGCCTCAAAAATCGACGCGCGTGCATGAAAAGAGTTATAAAAGTCAACGAAGCAAGTGTGGCGTGTAAGAATCGTGCCTTGTGACGCTCTGTTCTCTCTGCCTACCCCGCAAGGGATTTGGCGTGAAGTTATGTATGTAAGTTTCTAAATAGTTCTAGAAATGATGATGTTCCTTTTTCAAGAGCGATTTACTTTTACTAGCTTTAGGTACATAATATGTATCAATAAGGATATTTTTTGTCGAATGTTGATGAAGTTACTGGAAAATTCCAAAGGCGGATTTTATCGAGAATCGGTATTAGCTGATCGCCTTAAATGGGCGGAACGGATAAGCTTCTGAAATATATAACTTAGAAATCAATAAAAGTTATATTCGTAGAGAGAACATTCTTCTGGATAAAATGTATTTTAGACATTTAGAAATTGGGAAAATTAATACAGTGAAGTAATTTGTGCTTTTGGATGATCGTCTTTTTTCTAAGTTGATGTCCGAATTTTCGTTCTGCGATTATTGGCTTATAAACTTACTCCATTTTAGAAATTTAATTACGTTTAATTTCGAAAGTTATACGAGATAAATATCGATGACTAAAAACTTTTTGCCCGGTATGGCAAAGGCTCGCCACATATTCCATTTGGGACGTAAAGATAACGGCGAGTCGAGGCTTAACAGCCACTGCCTACACCTTGGGGTAGAAAAATGGCTTCAATTCAATTGGCACTTGGCTTCAATTCTACTTTTATTTTTTTACAAGCCAAAGTCACCTTCCATCTTAGTATAACTTTTTTCCAGCGATAAAGAGCTTTTATATATAATTGATTCATATAGCTCCTTCATTCCAGAACCACATACAACTATAATACAATTGCATTATTCTCTTAAGGAAAATGTAACTAACACCTGAACCAAATTTCACCAATACGCCATTTTCTTTTTCTTCCATTTTTGTAAGTCTCGGTTGCCAGATTCTGAATCCAAATGTCACAGGTTCTGTTATGTGTGTTAAGTATCGATGACTAAAAACTTTGTGCCCGGTATGGCAATAGATTCGCCACCTATTCCATTTAGGCCGTAAACATAACGGAGAGACGAAGCTTAACAGCCGCTGCCTACACCTTCGGGTAGAAAAAGGCGTGAAGTTACGTATGTTCTTTTTTTTCACATAAATATAAGCAATTATAATGTTTTATTATCGTGTTAATTCTGCGTAACGTTGGAAAAAAATCGTTCAGGGCACGAAATATTGGACATTTAGGAATATTTTCCCGTGTCCCTCCCCCATTTCAGGGGTATTACTCCTCCATCGGGTATTACTTACTCAAGAATTTAATGCTTTTTATAATATAACAGTTTTAATAAAATTTTACGGTCAGTCCTTTTGGAAATACATTCAATGTTTTAAATTTGACAACTTACGAGGGCTGTGTACTGGTGATTTTGTCCGGGCTACGTTTGTAAAATAGGATGAATATAAAATGTTCAGTTCATTGTCGTAAATATATATAAATGTAGAGACTTATAAATTTCGTACAGAAATTTATAAATTAAATCTGTAACAAAACCTTTGTCTATATAGGTATGAGGATTGAGTGGAATCTAACAATGTTTTAAATTAATAGATACTGAATATGTACTTGAAGGAAGTATTATTTTAAAATAGAAGTAAGCAAAGTTAAACGATATATAAAGGAGACTCCAAACATTAAACTAATTATTCATAAAAAAAAATTGATGTCTCTGTTTGTAATATTGAAATAATCGCATTTTACTGCATGCATACGGCATATGCTTACACCAAAATAGTTTTTTTTCTGTCTGTTTGTACCGCCCAATCACTAAAATAACTGGACCAATTTCAACTGGACTTATATAGGCAGGCAGCTGATATAATTAGCAGAAACTTAGGCTTGCTTTATTTTAGAAAAAAATATTTTGCATACTGCTGCGAAACAAAGTTCAGCTAGTAAGCTTTAAAATTAGACGCGTTAGTTCTTCGCCAATGAATTTCGAGTTGCAACCAATTCAATACTTTCAAAAAATGGATGAAATGAACGGTTAGTAGGTAATGTTATATTCCGGATGCTTTCATCTCACTTGCTCTACCTGCCTCGCATAAAACGATCAAAGTCAAAAGTGCCTCTTGCTTACTGCTATCACCACTTGAAGAACTAACTTGAAGAAGCCTCCCAATGTTCCTATACTCAGTCTTGAAGATTACAGATTGCTCCTTCTTTCCGATACTTCTGTACATACAATACATTTACTATATTTATCTTATATTTATATAATATTGGCTCACACCAATGACATATCGAAATTAATTTCGAAAGTTATGTGTGATAAATATCGATGAAAAATTTGTGCCCGGTATGGCAATAGGTTCGCCAGCTATTCTATTTAGGAGTAAACATAACGGCGAGACGAGGCTTAACAGCCGCTGCCTACACCTTCGGGTAGAAAAGGCGTTATCATCATAATTTAGTATATTATGTTCAATATATTGTAAAATATTAGTAAGCCTCTGGACCACTCCACTCTTACTGTCTTTGTCTTTTACATAGAGTCGAAAAGAGAGTACCGAGTATAAAGGTAAGAAAGCGACGGTCATAATTGAGAAATTCTTCCAGTCTAGACAAGTAACTAGCAGGTTGTAATTTATAAACGCTTTTTCAGTAACAATGTTGTTTACTTGAGCACCTTTCGTTTTGAGTAGAAGCCTTTGATGTGCATTTAAAATAAATTGCGAGGCTCTACCGTGTACCTACTTTTTCTCAAGGAAGAGTACCTACAACTTTGGTGGAAAATGAGACTGTCTTATATTCATATCATTTATTATAAGACACTGGGGCATACCGGCAGGCTTGTTAGCTGATGGTAAGTAACTAACGCTGCTCTAGGACACCTGCAAAACAGAGAGTGTTACAGTTGCCTTACCAGCCTTTAACGTGGGATAGGGAAGGGGTCGGAAGTGGGATGGAGAGGGGAAAGGGGAAGGGGTTTGGCTATTTGCGTCGATATTCTGAACGGTCGTGGTCGGACACTATTTACAATTTATAATATTTATACATTCGCCCATAGATAGCACTGTAATTGTGTTGGTAGTTCACCAAAACAGGCCTTAGGGCCTTATGTTAATTTGTGTTAATACCCCAGTAAGGTGTATTTGTCCCTTGCAAGTATTCGTGAAATTGTTAAAATAAGTACTACTGGTTAAACCGAGAACATTCTGACATCGCCGAGGGAGTCTCTATACCTATTTCACTCTCGAAATGGTTATAACAAAACTTCACACAGTTATGTTTCTATTGTAAGAAACTTTTCAGTTTACATTAGAATATTAAATACTTTGAGAATAATAAAACTGTTTAAGTTACATAAGCGATATACGCATAGCTAAAATATTTCTTTAAAACAAGTTGGACCCCTTCAGAAATTACGGCTAAACTTATCCGTAATAAGTACATAATTATGTCGAAATCTAAACATTTTTCTAGGGAATGTGCTATAAAACAGTTATAAACAGCTGTAAAAAAATTCACTAGTATCTAAAAAACATAGGTTATTTTCTAATGTTTTATAGTGTCTAGAAGTTATAAACGCTATCAAACGATAACACAGCACACCTGCGGTCAACTTAAAACAAATACATCAGTTAGCTACCTATTAAATTCACCTGCCAGGACTTTATGCCCCTATAAAGCTTACAAGCATCCATAAAAGCATTATTACCTATTAATTTCACAGCACATTAGCGAAACACACAATAAAACTTCAAACATTTCGGGTTCGGGTGACAGTGATTTCGAGTTCTGTGTTTAGCGCCATCTATCCGCAGTGGGCGGAGCTAAGAGAGAAAAAAGATTATAGGCATTATACGACCCGAGTTTACGACGTCGTAAAAGTGCGTCGTAAAACCGAAGGGCACGCACGCCCTCTGTTAATCGTTCAGAAACCGATATTGCAGTGAGGCCTCCAGATAGATTATACTTTTAGAAACGTTAGGAATAACTTCTTGACATTTTGTCTATTTACTGGCTCGTATGGAATTGCGTAAGTGTCATAACTCACTGTTAGGGTAGTAAAATGTTTAATATATCTATTGTTCATGTAACTATATCTACAGATAATATATTCAGATCAGGACATACATATATATATATATTTGAAAAACTATTTACTAGACCAAATAATTCTATTACAGCTAACATTTGTTCGAATTGTTGTTGGAATTACGCTGTGAAGATTAGATGAGCGTAAATACGTACTAATCTTCGTCGAGAAACATTCCCGAAATTAATTCAAAGAAACTACTCAATTATCAGGCCGATATTAGCAAGAGCATAACGGGAGAAAAAAGACCGGCCACGAACTGTTGTAGCAGTTTTATTGGTTCACCCTTGTAGGTCATAAAAATTTTTATTGACTCCGAACTGCGTAGAGTTTAAACAAACAAAAAAAATGTATAAACAAATTTATGGTCCCACAAACTGGTGACGATTATTTTCAACACGTCGTAACAACAACACTTTTTACTACTTCAATATAAACATAACATCAATTTGGTTATAAGGACATTGCTTTATTAAATAATTTTATTACCTAATTAATGATATTTAATTTGGGAATAAAACTATAAGAGAATATATAACACTAAGCTCCAATTTTAGTAACTAACCTGGCTTGGTTTTGCTTCGGACGCAATACATAAAAAAAATATATTCTGTTAAAAAAAGTAGCCTAAGTTACTTTATATTACGCCTGCTACCTGCCAATAAAAGTACCATCTTAATCGGTGCAGTTATGTCAGAGATAACCTACCCGAAACAAACAAACAAAATTTATAAAAAAATTATTGTTGTTTTAGTGTACTTATACACCATATATATATTAATATGAATGTAGTAGAAAGCACTTGTTTCAATATTACAAACAGACAGTTCAATTTTATTTAGGTAGTTATATGTATAGGTAGATTGTATGTTGAAGAAGTAACAAATAACAAAGTGTCAAGCGAGGTACAAACCCGTGTTAGGTGGGTTTAGTAGGTAAAAAAATAACCCTTATTCTTAAAAATATAATGTACCTAATATACCTATATAATTTAAGTAATATTTCAATAATATTTGAAACGACGCAGACAATAGCTCTATTTAAATGAAAGAAGTGAGCAAGATCCTCGCTATCACAGGTTATTGACTCTGTTTGTATGTAATATCCAATCAGGAAAAGAAGATAAAAAGAGAAAGATGAATTGGAATAATGATGCACATCTAGGTGAAAATAAATACATAAAACATACAAATAATTTTCGTAAATATTTCTCAAAACATCTATGTGCCTACACATATTTGTATTGCGGACCTCCCAGGCAGAAGTCAATCTGCTTAACCACAAGGCCATTGACACTAGACCATCGTGACGGTTAGTCTATTTATGAGGCAAGAGAGTTATGGGGGACATAAATTCTGGTGTGGTGACCCACATGAGCACAATAAAAATATGATATTTTAATTTTGGTAGCTAAGCAGAAAATTTATTATAGATAGGTGGAGACCTCTGCTGGGTTATAATAAAATATACCTAATATCTAAGTCTAAGCTAATAAAGGTTGTAAAACCTACCTAGGTACCTACGAAACATAACTTATCAACATAACATAAACTCACGCCTTTTCTACCCGAAGGTATAGGCAGCGGCTATTAAGCCTAGTCTAGCCGTTATGTTTACGTGCCAAATGGAATATGTGGCGAACCTATTGCCATACCGAGAACAAAGTTTTTAGTCATCGATATTTATCACACATAACTTGCGAAAATAATTTCCAAAAGTCATTGGTGTGAGCCAATGTGAGGATTTGAAACCGCGACCTCTGAAATCAGAAGCGGGGTGCTCGACCACTGGACCACCGAGACTTATAGAACAGAATATTATCCTAAAATCCGGTTATACATGTTTGTATTCATGTTTTTATGTAAACAATTCATGTTTGCTTATAGACATGTATTGTTTTAGCTCCATTAAAGCAAACTTAATCCGAAAATAACTAAGCTCATTTAAAAAATAAATTAATATTGGAAAAAAACGCAACAACAAGAAGTATAATAATCAAATATTACTTTAAATCAGTTATTACATAAAAATAAATTTATTTTATGTCGTTATAATTAAAATAATATGTCTACAATTTAATAATATGCAAATACAATAAACCTCAAATTAAAATGTAATAATCAATTCTCCATTTTGGACTGGAATACTAGGTACATCTCTTGAATTTTGTAAACATTACAAGTAAACTCAGTTCACTGCGCGAGTAAGTAGTACGTGCGCATGCCCATAGATGGCATGGATTATGATTTTCTGCGCAAATTATGGTCAACTATTGTGTCGAGTAAATAAATCCTTAGTAAATAGATGGTGCTGTTTTAAAAAACAGTTATTGCTATTTCGTGACCATCAATACGATACTTCGTAGTCACAAACAATATGCACAATAATTTAAATAGATTTTTCATGTTTCTTTTACCTAATTAATAACTGAGACCAGATATTCTTTTAATTTTCATGTTTAAAACACCTAAATGACTTGCTTTTGATAAAAAATGTGCTCATCTAAGTTAATCTAATGTAGTAAAAGATAATACAAGCCTAACAATAAGAAACAAAGAAAGATGTTTGTTGGAATTTTTATTCTTTCGCTAAGTTATGGCTCGCAGCAAAAGTTATAGGTTAAAGTTGATTTAGAATTAATTTATGTAGTTAGAATGCAATCACTTAAATAACGATTCACCAACTCAAAAATATATATTCAGTTCGTTAACTAAAATATATTAAATAGTTACAATGTATCTAACTATCTTATATGTAAGATACAACAAAATCCAACAAAGATTACCTATAACTTATGTTATTTTTTCTACAGACAGTAGAAATTGTTAAATGATATATTATAGGAACCATATTTATTCATATTTACAATATTAATGAGAATTTTTAACACAATCGTCTTACCTTTAAGGCCTTAGTCAGTATTTCTTAGAAAATTTAAAAAATAAATAAATCATTCACCTCGTTAGGAAACTTTATCACTAACATCACAATTTTTCATATTTATTTCACTAAACAGGATTCATAATAATATATTAACTGAATCAAAACTGCACAAATAACACCCTACTAGCAAGTTCCAGGTTACAAACAGACTGAAGTTATACAAAATATTTATTTTACATAGAACTTTAATATCTTAAATTGTAAATAGGCAAATAAAAACTATACATTTTATTACTTAACCCATTCGTTTTTGTTTATTTATTTTTATATTTTTTTGGTATACATTTTACGATTTTGTCAGACAATACAAACAAACACAATAGGTACCGAGTTATTGTAAAAACACTACTTTCCTTTTTAGATTAACAATACAAAAAAAACGTGTACAATTTTTACTAATTTTTAACAATACATACAAAAAAAAATACAATTTTATGACTAAATGTGTGATTTTATTTTATTGTTTCAGATATTTCCTTCTGCATTAGTAGATGAAAGGTAAGTTCAAAATTCCAATGTCTTACTTAACTATATTTAGCAATAATAGAAGTGAAACGAGATGCCTTAGTTTTGTCTTAGATAATGTTGCAAAAACCCTGTAATTCATGGATTAATTCTTTAATTATTTGGTTGAAAATATGTACAACAATAATAAAAAAAATAATAAATTAGATTATTTACAATATATGCAATTAAATAACTAGGTATGCCAAATCAAATTTCTCCGCATCTCGGTCTACTGGCTACGTGCCCAGAAGACTGGCCGCATTGCCACGCTGAATGGCAATGCTAATCCTCTGTGCATCTACGCGTAATAGAACAATTCGCTGGTCGCGAGAGGCCTCAATCAGTCTCTTTGCAAGATCTTTGTAGAGTGCATGAGAATATATTGCAAAAATGTTGAAGTTACAATGTTATTGATAGATATATTTGTAGTTTCTTTAAAAACATTTGCGGTAACAGAAAAAGATATACAAAAACAATTAAAGTTTAACTTAGTTAAATATCAATCTAAGACTTACTATTATGAAACTTAACCAAGTTTAACTTGACCAATTTTAAATTACAATTTAAAATTCCGCTGGTATATGCAATTCACTTTTATTTTACAACATTTTTATGTAACGATATTGTTTAATTAGAACATTCAGAATAGCGTAGGTAGTTACTGATAGTAAGCTAGTTAATCGCTGAGATATGAGGCTGATCTAACTGTAAAATACATTTAACTAGACTTTATATAAGTTAGCTGAAACTATACAGTTACACTATAGTAGCTTACCTACACTATATTGTTACAGGCACCTTAGTATTTCTATTTATCACCTACAGTTTTACTAATGTTATAAATTATTTTTTAATACAAACATACATACATAACTTCACGCCAAATCCCTTGCGGGGTAGGCAGAGAGAACAGAGCGCCATAGGGCACGATTCTTACACGCCTCACTCGCTTCGTTGACTTTCATAAATCTTTTCATGCACGCGCGTCGGTTTTTGAGGCTCTTAACATCACCTTCCTCCAGAACACGTTCTATTTGGTCATGGAATGTGTGTCTTGGCCGTCCTCGACTCCTACATCCATCCGCTTTTGCATTGTATATCTGCTTAGTCAGTCTTGCATTTTTTAATAAAGTGTTTAAATAAAATCATAAGCCTTTTGATATCCACTGCTAGTCGTAGGCCTGCCCCTATGGAACGCCTTAACTCACGGTCTCCGGTCTACCTAATGGGTGGATGGCCTACTCCACGCCGACCAGTTCATGGTCGCCATTTAAGACTTTTCTCCCTCAACGATTGTCGGCACGCTGAGCGACGTTGCACGCCCATCGACACTTCAGCTAACCTTTCGGGCTGTATAAATAACGCCTGATCTCCTGCGTATCTCGGTATTAATCGTTTTATCTCGCAGAGAAATTCCAAGCAAAGCCCGTTATAGATATGACGTTTAATTATTGAAATATGTATGGTTAAATATGTGTCTGTCTTCTTTATAAATGTCTACTTACACAAATAAGAAAGATTTTGGAAACTGTGTAATGAATTAGGTCACATTTTGTGACTTTATAATTTGGAGGGTAGATCTCATTTTATGTTGTTTGCTTGTTGCTATAAAAAGACGTGTATTCATTGTATTGAGATATGTACTTATTGTGAGCGATCGAAGCAGACGGAGCTCTGAGTCTTCTACTACATAAAAGCTAAGTGGATTTGTCAAAATAAATATTAATAAGATATGAAGTACTAAATAAATAAATACTATTAGATGAAAATTAAATAAATACTAATAACAAATAATTAAATAGATAAAAAATAATAAGTATTAATAATAATAAGTATTAATAATAATTGAATAAATAAATATTACCAAATAAACTTAAATAAATTCAAATCAATAAAATAATAAATAAATAAATTTAAATGGTTTTTATTACAAAAATAATTGAAGTGAATAAATTACTAATACGATTCTATGAAATGTGGTTTTTGTTACTACCTGACTTTTAGTAAATATAAATAAATATTTAATACTAACTTTATCTATAGTGAGGACATCCCCGAAATTGCAGAAAGCGAGATTAGGGCGGCTCTCGGGCAACTTCAGAACAACAAGGCACCCGGTGATGACGGAATTACTACAGAACTTCTAAAATCCGGCGGAACTCCGGTACTAAAGGAATTAGCAAGTCTTTTTAATTCCGTCATACACCAGGGCATAACACCACAGGCTTGGAGCAGGAGTGCGGTGGTGCTGTTCTTCAAAAAAGGTGATAAGACCTTACTGAAGAATTACAGACCCATTTCACTCCTGAGCCATATCTACAAGTTGTTCTCGAGGGTCGTCACGAATCGTCTCGCTGCAAGACTCGACGAATTCCAGCCTCCGGAGCAGGCCGGGTTTCGAAAAGGCTTTAGCACCGTGGACCACATCCATACTGTTCGGCAGATTGTACAGAAAACCGAGGAGTACAATCAGCCGCTGTGTATGGCATTCGTGGACTACGAAAAAGCCTTCGACTCCATCGAAACTTGGGCAGTTCTGGATGCATTGCAGCGATGTCGGATCGACTGGCACTATATCGAGGTGTTGAGATGCTTGTATGACACCGCCACGATGGCTGTCCAGATCCAGGATCAAGTGACGAACTCCATCGAGCTGAATCGAGGTGTAAGACAGGGAGATGTCATCTCTCCACCTCAAACTCTTCACCAATGCTCTGCAGGACGTCTTTAAGACCTTGGACTGGACTGGACAGGGTATCAACGTGAATGGTGAGTACATCTCGCATCTTCGGTTCGCCGACAACATCGTTGTAATGGCAGAGTCGCTGGAACAGTTAAGCGGAATGCTGCGCAGCCTAGACGAATCCTCTCGACGTGTCGGTCTGGGCATGAACTTGGACAAGACCAAGGTCATGTTCAACGAACATGTCGTGCCCGGACCGATAAATGTCGATGGGTCAATTTTCGAAGTCGTAAACAAATACGTCTACCTAGGCCAAACAATCCAGTTAGGTAGACGAAACTTCGAGAAGGAAGCCGACAGGAGGATTCAGCTGGGTTGGGCCCATTCGGCAAACTGCGTCGAGTTTTCGGCTCGCCTATACCGCAATGCCTGAAGACCAAAGTCTTTGACCAGTGCGTCCTACCAGTAATGACCTACGGTGCCGAAACGTGGACACTTACGGTGGGGCTAGTCCACAAATTTAAAGTCGCTCAGCGAGCTATGGAGCGAGCTATGCTCGGAGTATCTCTGAAAGATAGACTCAGGAATGAGTATATCCGACAGAGAACCGGAGTCACCGACATAGCTCGCAGAATAAGTTCGCTGAAGTGGCAATGGGCTGGTCACTTCTGTCGAAGGACCGATGGTAGATGGAGCAAGAAGTTCATGGTGTGGAGACCGCGACTTGGTAAGCGTAGTGTAGGACGCCCACCAGCCCGATGGTCAGACGACCTCAGAAGGGCTGCTGGTAAAGACTGGATGCGGAAGGCAGAGAATCGGATGATGTGGCGCACATTGGGAGAGGCCTATGTCCAGCAGTGGACTGCAACTGGCTAATGATGAATAATGATGAATGATGAACTTTATCTGTTATTTTATTAAATAATATATAGTAATTAATTTATCACCCGCTTGATACCACTCTGATCAACTTTGATCTTCTTTATCAGGCTAACATTTAAAGACCACGTCTCAGTTCCGTATATCAGTACCGGTAACACCCATTAGTCATAGACCTTACACTTAAATCACTGAGGGATTTTGGACTGCTAGATTTCACTTAGTTTCCCGTACGCTGCCCAACCGAGTTAGATCCGTGGAAATTAAGTGAAAAATTAAATTAAATTATCTAAAATTCACAAAAAAAACAAGATAATTTTGAAATAAACCCACAAAAAAGAGTTATATATCTACCTATATACCAATTCATAGTCTCTTTCTTGTAGTTGATTAAAACTGGAAAATCTCAACCTATCAAAGGCAGGTATTAAGAAAACGATTAATTAATTATGATACAAATACCATTACCTATAATAAAAACATTTTTTTTTTATGCGATAGGAGGGCAAACGAGCAGACGTGTCACCTGATGGTAAGCAACCAACGCCGCCCATGGACACCGCCCATGGATGGGGAAAGGGGGTGGGGCTCCGCGTACCTCTCTCACTGAACGAAACGCGGCATGAGCCACTTTACGTCGGTCTTCTGAGAGGTCGTGGTATTTCACCGGTCGAGCCGGCCCATTCATACAGTTAACTGCTTGGCTCTACCACTGTTAAATTATTTATAATTTATTTTTGTTCAACTATTATTTTTGCGTTGTTTCGATCTAAAAAAAATAACTTTGGATATGACTGAACTATAAATGACAATATGACAAATTTTATTAAGTACTTCAGTAAAGACCTATTTAATTTCTCTGCTATTTATAAGCAGAATAAAAATATGAATTTCTATTTGTATATAGGCCTATATAGTTCTATTTTCGTATATGTTAATATGAAATAAAAATATATAAATAAAAGCAAAGAATATAATACATTTACAAACAATGCTGTTTTGTTAAGGCGGGAGCCAGCTGTTATCGGATCCCGCCATCTGGAAGAAGCCGCTCAACAATTTTTATCGGTTGATTAAATCGTCTCTAGCTACCCCTTAATAGCGTAAATGTAAGTATATGGAAGTTGTTTGTTTTGAAGTGGAATGCGGAGATAACATCTTTAGGTGTTTCTATATGTATAATTATGATAATATTAAATCAGGAATAAGCTGAATGTTATTTTAAAAGATACGACAGGGGTTGTACGTAAAGGATCCTTTGTGGTTGACGGTTACTGTGGCTTATGGACGCAGGTGCATTATAACTTTGTTACTTTTGAATAATTAACTCAGAAAACTTGCACCAGTAAGAGGATTTGACTGCCTAAGAATCCTCTTTTCCACATCATTTAATGAAGTAGTATCCACCGCTGCTGCAGTGGAAAATAGTGTCATGCTATAGGTATGTTTTAGTGGGTGTCTTAAGAAGCTTCTAATGAGTTTTAAGTTACCTTAAATCTCGATGTCTCATTTTTCCTAGTTCGCGTACTTATGTGTGATGAAAATGGATGACTAAGAAAATTGTGGCGCTTGGTATAGCAATCATTTGGGACTAAAAGAGTGCATGAATCTGGCTTGTAAATGCATAATTATCTTTTTACCTTCGGGTATTATGGACATCGAGTTTCTAAATTTTTTTACTTTGTATATAATTACGATTACTTAGTACAAACGCGATACGTCATGCTTTAGCTTTCATGATAATATATTTGAAGAACAATCTAGAACTAATAAATAAATTCATAATGTATTTGACATATAGAAACTGTTAAAAAAAGTATGACACAATTAAATTAATTTAAAATCTGTAAATTATTTTAACACTAGCTAAAAAATTTGCTCCGCTATTTATCATTCGCAAACCTGTCTCGAATAAATTTAAATTAATATATTAAAATCAACATTAAATTAATATAGTATATATTAAAAATATTGTTATCTTTTGTGCAACGAATTTTTTAGCTCTTATCTCGAAAACAATAAATTTAAATAAAAACACACATGTTGTAGACAAAATTATATTTTTTTAAAACTATACCTAATGTTTGTAAGTTTAATAGGTATTAGTACCTACAGCATATTTAAAAATAAAAAAAATAACCTAATTTACTAACCGCACATTTTTTCAGGGAAATGAAATGTCATTTAATAATATATTATTATTTGTATTTTCCTGACTTTCAATATTAAATGTCGAATTTAGTTTAGTTCGCTTTTCTCACTTATTTGAGATTAAATTTTAAAATAAATTATTTGAGGTCTTTATTTAGTAGTGGTAGAGTCTTGCAGTTCGTTCAGTCCACCTCAGAATATCGGCGTGAAGTGGCTTGTGGCACGTTTTGTTCGATGAGAGAGGTATCCGGAGGCCCGTTCTCCTTTTCCCTTCATTTCCCCTCCTACTTCCTTATAGGACGGCAACGCACCAAGGTGTTCATGGGCGTTGAGTAGTTGCTTACCATCAGGTGATATGCTCCTTTGCCATCCTATCCCGTAAAAAAAACTACCTGCTACCTGCTACTTTCTTTTAGCCTCATTCTGGCATTGTCCTATAAAAAATCTCTTATTTTATTCTAAATTTTAAAACCTAAAAATCGAATCACTGTAGGTCTCCTTAACAGCCTCAACAACTTATATTCATCCATAAGATAAACAAGAATGTCTTAAGTCCTAATACCACATGAAGGTTGTATTCACATAAAACGGAAGCCGCCTTATAAATAAACGTGTGTGTATGTCTGTGTGTATTTGTGTGCTTGTAACATCATTATCCAATCCAACAACCTACCAGATAATTCCATTACCTGTAAATATATATATACACAAGACGTATGGCGAAGATAAACAGACAAACCTACCTACATACTTACATCCGCAATATATCAGAGTTCTGTGAGAAAATAAAAATCTTCACATTAAGAGTATGTTCACACTGTTTTATTTGTCACTAGTTCTTGTATACGGCTCTGCTCGTTTGAGATTGTTGATCTATCAAAATCTATCATCAATGGGTATACTTGAACTATTTTGGGTAAATTTTTATTTTCGGTTCAGGCAATACATAACTACACAGTTTTTTCTAACCGAAGGTGTAGGCAGTGGCTGCTAAGCCTCGACTCGCAGTTATGTTTACGTCCCAAATGGTATAGGTGGCGAACCTATCGCTATACACCGGACACAAAGTTGCCAGTCATCGATATTTATCACATGTAACTTCCGAATATAATTTCCAAAAGTCATCGGTATGAGCCCGGATTCGAACTCACGACTTCTTGATTCAGAAGCGGGGTGCTTGACCACTGGACCAATATGGCAATACAAAGGCAAATTTTATACAAACTAAGTTTTTAATAGAATTTCAAACTTCTATCCTGCTGGTAGCTACCAACCGGATATTTTTTCCTAAAAATGGTACCTATATTGTAATTCCACCCTTTAATTATAGGTTACAGTGGAAACCATATTTAAAAGAATACAACATTATTTTTTAGCACAAACATACACGCTGGCAGACATTTAAAATATGGTCTTTTTGGCTTCTGTTCCTCTAATAAAAGCCTCATACATAATTTTTACCAATATTTACAACGTAGTAGATGCCTATGTTACAAACATAAGTAACTTTACTGTATGTTTTATTATAAGTACGTATGTATTCGTGGAGGCCTCAGTGTTTAAGCAGTGGTAGAGCCAAGCAGTTCGCTGCATGAATGGGCCGGCTCGACCGGTGAAATACCACGACCTCTCAGAAGACCGACGTAAAGTGGCTCATGCCGCGTTTCATTCGGTGAGAGAGGTACCCGGAAGCCCACCCCCTTCCATATCCTTTCCTATCCCCAATCCCTTAAATGTTGGCAACGCAACAGTAACACTATATGTGTTGCTGATGTCCATGGGCGGCGTTGATTGCTTACCATCAGGTGACACGCCTGCTCGTTTGCCCTCCTACCCCATAAAAAAAACGTAATTTTCATTCACTAAAACGTAATTTCCACCTGTGGTGGTAAGCAAAGGGTTTTTTTAATCAACCCTTTGTCGTGACATGAAATTGTCATGAAATTTTTCTCTCAGATTGCCATTGCCATCGTTATTAAGCATATTATTATTGTACATTCAGCCAAATCAATATACATATATATTTTAAATATGTTGGGTTATTTCATTTATTTTACTTTTTTTTTGATGTTATGTGAAATATTAGTATTAAATTAAAGTTATTTATTTTTGAATATATTTTCTATCGGTGCTAAGAAACTCACTCTTAGAGTGAGTCCAAGCTGACTTTAGATTCATCCTTTCCGCAATTGTTCCCGCTGACCAACTCTTGGTTCGATTTCATATTAAATATTAAACTGGTTTTTTTACCCTCGACAGATCGAGCTAGGAGCTACATATACTACGAGTAGATACTATTGACTTGTCAATAATATTGTCAATTAAAACATTCATTGAATAAATTCATCAATTGTATGATAGAAAAATTGTTGTTTGGTTTAAATATCATAAGTCTCTCAATTTCTTCAAAAACATCTAAGGAAAAAGATAAAAGGAAAGGATAAAAGGAAAATGATCTAACCACTTATAACAATCTGGAAACAGTAGTAGGTACCTTTGTTAAACAACTATTAACTTTTTTTTCTTATTGGATAGGAGAGCAAACGAGCAGCCGTGTCACCTGATGGTGACACGCCTGCACCAACGCCGCCCATGGACACCAGCAACACATATAGTGTTACTGTTGCGTTGCCGACCTTTAAGGGATAAGGAATAGGAAAGGATGGGGAAGGGGGGTGGGCCTCCGGGTACCTCTCTCACCGAACGAAACGCGGCATGAGCCACTTTACGTCGGTCTTCTGAGAGGTCGTGGTATTTCACCGGTCGAGCCGGCCGATTCATGCAGCGAACTGCTTGGCTCTACCACTGTAAAACTTGTCAAACAATGATAGCACAGAGTACTGTAGTTTCAACCATATCAAATGTCATGTTTTACCTAATAGTGTCATTTTGCTTTATTAGTCATTATCATTTTCATGCCTATATCCTATTCTAACTGGGATCAGCACAACGTGTCATCCTTTTGAACTATCCATGTCGTCAAAGTTTTTGCTATGGTTGTATGACCGGCCTCCTGCCTCACGTCAACCCTTCTTGGAAATATTTTCAAAGGAGGACAAAAGCTATCCAGAATGTTTCTTAGCCTTTACAGCAGTATTTGATTCAGCTATAGGTCCATCTACCACCTTTCCAACTCTGCAACAGCTGAAGAACGACGCTCCATTTCTGCCTGTTTGTCAGCCTCCTTCTCCTAATAGTATTTATCACATTTTTTAATTGTTTCATTTGTTAATACTAGAATGGAATTTAGATGCTTGATAATATTACCGTTTTTGCGATGCTCCATCCAAACCAATGCACGATGTTTAAATTTTATTACAGTTTTCTAGTTTAAAAATAACTCATCCAGATAATAACGTTACTGGATAGGATAAGTCATAACAAATTGTGTTTTTTTTTTCATTAATTGGTGTCTAATATCTATTAAATACCGATTCTCGCCAAATTTTTCTTATTAAAAAATTACACTTAAAGTTGCTTTTTTTCCTGTAGCAAAAGTAAATTTATTAAACAAAACCCATTGCCATACATAGGGAACAATTCTGTAAGTCAATTAAATTTATCACACACGCTCGACACTTAATTATAAAGCCTTATTCATGAATTTTTAACTATTCCTTCATCTTTTGTGAATCCACTAACGATCAGATACCTTACGAGCTGATCACGAGGCTGGTGTCGGGCTAAATTTATTTGTCAACACATTATCTTACGAAATATTTGTGAATTTATATATATATTTATCAAAATTTTATATTCAAACATATTTATAAATATTTCATTAGGTTTCGACGAACAAGTTTTGTCACACAATCGACATATAAGTGTATAAACAGCTTTAATCCATAGATTTGTGCCAGTCACGTATACCACAGCGGCTATTAAGGGGCGATCGTCAATTTACGACCAATTAAAATCTATATCGTCGAGCCAATTAAACCTTCTGCTTGGTTTATTAGTATTGGATGTTGTGTTTATCGACTCAGGGAACTGCTCCTTAATCTAGCCGACAAGAGTTATTTCATTATGTTCACTTAATTAAAGGCTTCCTACAAAATGTTACGTGTACTTGTTTTTAATACTTAAGGCTTGCGAATTTATCGATATTTCTATACAATACTTATATATTAAGTTATTAATAAAATAGTGTAGAGATAAAAGCAAGAAAGGGAAGGCACCAATGGTTCGGACATGTAGATAGAATAGATTATGCGTGATTGACTAAGCAGATATACAATACAAAAGCGGATGGATGTAAGAAGTTGGGGACGGACACAATACACCTTCTATGACCAAATAGAACGAGTCCTGGAGAAAGGTGATGTTAGGAGCTTTAAAATTTAACGCGCATGATTGAAAAGAGTTATGAAAGTTAATGAAGCAAGTGAGGCGTGTAAGAATCGTGTCTTATGGCGCTCTGTTCTCTCTGCCTACCCCGCAATGAACTTGGCGTAAAGTTATGGATGTATTAACAAAGTGTCACGTAAGTTCCTTGACCACATACTTTCATGTGTAACCTATAAATGTTAATTGCTAATATTAAGATATGTAAATGGTCGTATTGGTATACTCTGTTGAACCTTTTAAGATAAGTTAATGGGTATTACCTACCGTATTCATTAGGAATTTGATTAAAAAAATAAAGTATTATACGAATATAGTTTTTTTTTATTGATAACCTACATATATTAAGTGTTGTGGAAAATTTCTCAGAGGTTTTAAGTCTTATAAGAAAGTTTAGTATTTGTGTGTCGTGATGAGATGGGCATTGGGTTTAGATTATTTTAGTTCTTTTATATAGTTTTAGTATAGGTATAGTTAATTTAGTTTATAATTAAGTGTTCAAATGCTTGTGGAAATTATGAGAATTATTTCTGTAAAATTTTTGTACAAGTCCACTAAAGTTTAATTTTCCAATTGAAACAATTACCTATGTATATTAATAATGTGATATATTTATATAGCAAGATGACTTTTAATTGTACATAATAGAATATCACGTGAGATATATGAATATTGAATGAAAGTTATTAATAATATTGAAAATATTTGTCACATTAAAGGTTCAGAAAAAAATAATTTCCAATTAGAATTTTACGTCACTTGCCGAGTCGAATAATTTGTACCTATCCTATAATAATTATTTATAAATATATAATAATCTACTAGAATACCAGGAATTATTCTTTAAGAGTTGAAATATTCCCTCAACTGGGAACTAATCACTTAAGTTCCCAATCCCCCTATTCGGAGGCCATCTAGGGTCAATACAACAAATTTTCAATTACCCTCAATGGGAGCAAATTCAGCTGAAATGTAAATTATTTCAGCGTGTGCATTATAAATATAATTGGAGGTGTTCATGGGCGGAGTTTACCGGTCCAATAGCGAGTGAGATTGAGGCTTGGGCGCCGCCCGCCGCAAGACTGATGTTGTGCCGTCGAAGCCTTCGTCGGGATCAGTACACTCCCGCGCTATATTAAAACCTTGCTTACATCGCTTTTACGTGCAACAAATTACAATTTTATTTAACCAAATACTTATATGAGAAAATAAATTAGACTGATGTTAAACAACATATGTATATTTTTCATAAAACAACTGTTTTGATGTAATAATTTAGATATAAAAAAAATATAAACATATGAATGGCTTTTTTTTTTCATTAAACTTGGCTTATTAAGGAATATAATATAGCTTGATTGTTAATACAGTACAGACCTTTCGAAACACTTTTAGGGAGATATGTATTAAACCACGAAAAGACCAAAGAATTTATATTTATTTCATAAATTTACCTAGTACCATGCTACTAACTATTGTTTATTTGGTGTCTTTCTATGTATTAATATCTGTTATCTTGTTTCCATAAAACAAGCATTTAGTTGATTAGCTTGGAACTAGAGGACGCTGTGTGTATTGTGTCTAAGATATTAATATTATTAATACCTTTTTAAGCTATTAATAAGAGAATGGAGGGTTGACAATTTTAATAAACCCTTTTCGAAAAAATTTTAATCAAACACTTTAACTATACGATTTTTGCACATTGAAATGTTTCCTCTACTTAAATGTATTATGAGTGTGATCCCTGAAAGCCTTAAAGTAGAGGCATTAGTTCTGTTAGGTCTCAACTGAAAGAGATATTTGATCCCTTGGGACTGGAGCACTTTTTCATAAATTCAGATAGAAATATCATAGGTAATAACGTACATTAGTTACCTCTAAAACCAAAATTCTGTACAGCCATTCTCTTATACCCGGAGTAGACCCTGGACCTCAGTTAAATGTGTCACAAATGTATTTACTCGGTTATCGAGCCAACTTAACAACTTCACATGGAATTTAAAATTAATACCTTATTGTTATTTTGTACCTAATTATTATTTATTTGTAAACAATATGTCATTCTAAATCTTGGTGGTTTGTTTAAACAACGTACTCTGATGGCCAGCATTTAAAATTCGAGTTTATTTTTTAAAAAAAACCTCGTATTTTAAATACTGGCCATCAGAGTAGTCCAAAACAGGAAAAAAAATGTTATTCAAATTCAGTAGTAGCTTTTATCTTATTCAACATATCAACATCAATATATTTTGTATTCATATAACACATCGGACGTTAAGTACAATTAAATGACTCATAAAATTACAAAAATATACCACAAATATAATAAAATTTATCGACAATTCAAGTCGTTCAGCTCGTAAAAGCTTTCAAAGGCATAATAATACTCAACGGGATATGTTCTCAGTGTCAATCATTTGTGTCAAACAAAATATAAAAGTCAATTTACAACTTACATCGAACACCATTACGATTCAGTGGAAACTGCTTCATTATCCGACATACAGTAGTCGTAAATATACACACATATATCTATGTGTCTTACACAATACCCGGCAATGATTTAATACACGTATAGTCTAGTAATATGCAATAAGTAATAACAATATGTTCATTGTTAATTTGAACTGTACCGTGCCCCAGAATAATAAATTTGCAATTTATATATATAATATAAAAGCATCAGTATATCGTCTAAAGTGATTTAAAATGTCAAGGGTAGGTCCCATCGCCATTTATTTATTTACCTGAACAGCATTGAGAGTTTTTAAAATGACATAACCCGGACCACAATGTAGCGAAAATAGGTGGGTTTTTTTTTCTTTTCTGGTTTGTGTCTGTGTGAAATTTGATTTTGCACGTCCCTTTCTTTTGTCATTGTCGGCATGTCGTAATGCATTGGAATGCGAATCTTTTTGCCAAAAAAAAAACAAGCAGTTGTAAGATACACTTATAGTTATTTTACGAATAGTTTTGTGCGTTTTTTTATGCGATCATTTAATTTAAGGTTTTAATACTTATTGTTTATAAAGTAAGTTAGTTAATAAGCGATGCTTACTCACGACATGAGGTAAGACGAATTTTCTTACATTTTGGCGTTAATTAATGATTAAAGCTATTAAGTTTTTAGGTTAGTTATGAATTTTGATTATTAAGTCTATATATAAAAATATATGTATTTACTGAAAAGCTTACAGATACTTGTAATCAAAAAAGAATAATTAGATCTTTAAATAAACTCATCAAATCTACCGTCACAGAAGCAATTTAGTATCTCCTAATACGAGATATTTATTTAAAAACATATATTTCGGCGAAAACAAAGCTTATCGAGAAACCCTTCTGATTTATCACAAACGAAAAATACAGTGGAGGCCATATTTGAATTTCAACATAATCTTCCAGCCGCCCATTAATATATTCCTGGACTTATTTATTGATATCTGAAGTAGAAACCCAAGCAGGTGGTCCGTACTTAATCAAGACGTTACCCGAAGTCCAAAAAAAAATGTGGAGAACCTGTATTCATATTTTGTTTTTGGCCTGAATTATGGACCGGCCCGTGTGTTATATTAAGGACCGGTATTCCATATTGTTTAGTTATTTTATTATATACTTATATATTTTTTTTGTATATTTTAATACGCTGGGAAAGTGTAGTTTTGTAATGAATATATTAAATATAACCCTCCTTCTTTCCCGTTCGGACAATGAATTATATATTACATGTTAATTTCGTGAACAAACTTATATTTAATAGAATCCAATTGTCAACTGTGTGATCTATGGTTATGACTGTATTCATAAGTCTTCTTATTTCTAATGGTAATGCCTTTTAAGTACGCACAAGATCTGTTAGAATTTATGGCATTCCGCCACAGGAGATGGGGTTATTTTGAAAATATTTTAATTCCACAAGTGAAATATCACTATATTCTACTAATTCTTCGTGTAGTATTTAAATTTAGAAATGAAATTGTGGTGGCGCAGTGGTCGAGCACACGGCTTCTGATCCAGAGGTCCGCGTTCGATTCCAGACACTGGCTCACACCAATGACTTTTCGAAATGGTTTTCGGAAGTTATGTGTGATAAATATCGATGACTGACAAACTTTGTGCCCGGTATGGCAATAATTTCGCCACCTATTCCATTTGGGACGTAAACATAACGGCGAGACGAGGCTTAACAGCCGCTGCCTACACCTTCGGGTAACAAAAGGCGTGAAGTTATATGTATGTTTATGTTTATGGAAAATTTTGAAGGAAATTTCAGAGAATGTATTTTATTTTTCATTTGTTTGCGCTTGAAGTCGTAGGAAAATTAAGAAAGAACACAATAAGGGAACAATATTTTATTCAATTAACAAACAACATGTTTTAGAACATCAACATTTCACACGCGTATTCAGTTGCAGGACTGTGTTTAACTTTATTTAATTAGTGTGGTAATTTTTTCGCGCGTTTTTTAAGTAAGAATATTAGTTTACTAGCTTACATTAGCACTTATCCTGATAGCTTAGAGCGAATAAAACAAAAAAAAATAGCTGCATGCCTTTTTCTATCTGAAGATGTAGGCAGCGGCTGCTGTCCCAAATGGAATATTTTGTGGAACCTATTGCCATAAATTACACCAGGCGCGATGTTGTCAGTCACCGATATTTATCACAAAAAACTTCCGAAAAATATTGCAATTGCATTGAAAAATATCAATGTAATCACGAATGCGGTGTTTACCTTTAAGAGACTTAACATTGTGATGTTACCAATGAATGTTATACCTAATACTTAGTTTTAAGAATGTTAAGTTGTTGGTTAATCAAATAAATAAATAAAATAAAAAAATCTATTAGAGTTCCTATTAAATGGTAAGTAGCAAACTGATAAAGGCATAATTATTTTTCACATAATATGTCATTATTTTTTGGAAACTGAGAGAAAATATACAAAATAATATGTTTTTATTGGAAAATCCGGGAGGGAAAGAGCCGTCGGCCGCGTCGGCCATGACATGTGATGTGGGGAAATTGGTATATTTACAGCTACTGACCAGCTCCAGACCTAAACGTATCCAGTACATTCAAGTGCTATTTTTAATCTGAGAATATAAAACTTATAGACATCTTGAAAACTGTCTGTTATGTTATTGTCTAAATATGAATCAAATTTACGTAATTCTTGACATGAAAGCAAACATACATGTGTGGAGTGTCCCTCGAAAAATATATATCTTCGATAATTATAAGTTACTTATTGTTATACTAAAAAGAAGCTCATACAAGATATCCTCTGAATATACTCCAAATTAATTTTATTATTTTAATTAATTTATTATTTTTATTACTCATTATATTACCTTCTTTACTTTTAGCTCAGACTGCTCTCACATACGGACCAATCGAAATTGTAAGGAAGCTGCTTTTGGTATTTTGGCTGCTGTGAGTACCCTAAAATATAACAGCAAATTTATACGTGTACCTAAAAAATATATAGTAGGTTATTAGAATTCTATTTTATTTCTATATTTAAGTGTATCTTAAATACCGTCAGCTAAACTATAGAGATTATAGTACTTATTACTTATATATTTAAAACAAATATTAAACTTTTTAAGGTAGGTTTAATAGGATAATTCGTAAATTGTTAGAAGTTCGTAGATTTTCTGCAAAGAATACAAAATATGCCCAACTAACGATTAAATTCGAAATTATCGGAAGTTATGTGTGATAAATTTCGATGACTGAAAGCTTTGTGCCCGGTATGGCAATAGGTTCGCCACCTATTTCATTTGGGACGTAAACATAACGGCGAGACGAGGCTTGACAGCCGCTGCCCACACCTTCGGGTAGAAAAAGACGTGAAGTCATGTTATTTAATACAAAATACGCCCAACTTATATATAATAATATACTGTATACATAGGTATTTGTGATACATTAATAAAATAGTCGTACAACAACAAAAACAAACAAACAAGAGAGCAGAATAAATCTGTAATAATATATCAATGTCCCACTGAGATCCGACTTAAGATAACTACAGCTTGATTTAGTCATCGTGCTGTTAAGATTTAAACAGCTGTAGGTTTAGTTTTATGATGGTCTTATGCTATTATTTACATAAGGTGTACGCTGTTGTGTCTTGGGACATATATATATTGCAGCTAATATAAATATGTTACTACGAACATATAAACTTGTATTTTTCTATCTATTGTTAAGCTCATATGTATTTAAAAAAAAATTAGGTTGGTTTATATCATGTATAATAAAAATCAGCCTGTATGTGAGATAAGAGACCCCTAGCTTATATACAGGTTGATTAATTTTCTGAGAGTCTAGATAATATTAGGTTACTTGGAACTTGCAATATGTATTTAGTCTATATAAGAGAAAAGGAATGGAAATAACTAGTAGATTTGAATTTTTAACTGAGTACAAATCTATGTGATGGTCATAACGGTTACTAGACACTATAAGACGTAGAGTTGGGTAAGATATTTATTAAAAATATGTTTATTAACTTATTAATTGCCTCTTTCTAGTTGTTCATGTCGTCATCATCATGAATTTAATCATTCAAGTTAAATATTTATATAGGAGTCAAGTAAGTGAATAATTGTGATTATATTGTACCGATACTATTCGGTGTATTATTTTCAGTACAAAAAGCGACATGTTACTTTACATGTAGATATTCTATTAAACTAATTTTATAATTAAAATAATTTACGGCTGGCGGGAAAATGGAGACTTGCGTCAACATAAAACACAAAACAAAGTCTATAAAATGACTATGTTTTCACAATAGTAGTTTAATCTCTGTTTTGAATTCAGTCCAGCCATAATTTTAACAGTAAATTTATCAAAATGGTCCGATCCAAAAATCATTCATCGACTTACGGCCGAAATTAATAATCAATCTCCAATCTAAGATTGAAGCCAATCTAAGATCATTGTGTATCTGTCGATCGATTCCCCAAACAAAATCAATCCATGGATTGATTGTTGGCACGCTTATTAGTATAAATGGATTGAAATATTGATCTTAGATAGCAAAATTTGGATTGGGATTGATTATTGGTTTCGGCCGTTAAACATCAACTAAAAAAAGATATGTAAAATTTACTTCTATGGATAAGGTCACTTGATATCGAACTATAAAGTGGCGATTAAGTGTGTTAACAAGAAAAGTCCGATCTGAACAATATATGCCTCAACATATTATGTACGTCTATTATTTCCGAATTCATTAGCAGCAGCAGTAGTAGTTAGCAGTGACAAATAAATCAAATCTGATTCAAAAAAATTCGGATACCTTTGCATATACAAAATTAATTGTTTTCAAAAAAGTTCTACTAATTTCTTTGCATTAAAAGTTGTTTAAGACTATATCTAATATAACCTAATCCCGGAGACCTTCACTACATTTTAGTTCATTTGAAGACAAACTCCCCCCCTCTTTTTTGGGTAAACTTATCCCTGCAGGGGTGAAGGGCGAGCCAACAAAAGATAAAAGAGATATATAAGTGGCCCTCGGCAGTCCCATCAAGTCGTTACAACTGTCGTAAAATATTTCAAATTGTGTCCAATGCCGTGGAAAACGGAAGTTACGTTACGTCTCTCCTGTCCACTTCTCTCTGCTGTCCCCCAGTTTTTTTTTTTTGCCAAATACTATGTATTTTTAATTTTGTTTTCGATTTTAGCATCTCATTATTCGGAACTTCATTTTCTTTTACTCTGAGATGATGAACGCAAAGAGAAAAAATATAATGTATTTATCTTTTGGTTAAATGTGTTTGTAATCACCGTTATGGTCATTATTTTCTTATTATTTTGTAGATAAAATGACAACACAAACATTTAGGCTGTTTTAAGTGTCAATTATTACAGTCGTTCTTTTTTAAATACGAATTTGAGTGCCATACATATTTTTTTCCGGAATAAAAAAAAATACAATTTTGCAATACTTATCTATGGATCACTATATTTATTACAACTTTTACTAGAATCCAAATTTAAGTTTTAAACAAGTTGTTTTACTAGTTTATGAATCATTACTAAGAATAATCGATTTCGTTTGCAGTTGTATTTAATCGAATCATATACATACGGGAATTAGAACATAACATAAACAGTTACAATACAATGTAATTAATAATTACATATATTGTAGGTACATGTAGGTATCAAGTATTAAAAGCTCTTTTCGTATGGAACTCAAAAATACTAATAATAAAAAATACTAATATAATATCCATAATAAATCATTTACAATAATAACAGAATTTTTATATTGTCTATAGAATTAAAATGCATAATAGATATTAACTAACAATATTTAACTCACCAATAGTTACTAAACAATTATAGCATATATCTATATCTATCTATGTCCATCTATATTATATATAGCCCGTATATGAACAGAACATGTCCGTCCATTCCCATGACACAACAATGGCTTACAATTAGATGCAAATATCATTTGAATTGTGCGATATTAACAGGCTAGGGTCAGCACTCATGCAAATGTTCTGGATTTCCCCAGGGTTGGCCCTTCGGTGTGAAGTAATAACTTTTGTATACTGCCCTCTTTATTCAAGTCCGGTGAAAGGGACATAGATAGGTTCCACGATCAGAATGGACGCCATTATTTCAGACAAAAACAATCAATATATTTTTTGCTTAGTATGGAAACTTCGTCAATCATTTATTCATAATTAAATTTTAGATATCTTAATGATATAATAAAAAATATGTGAACAAAAAAAATTTAAAATTTATGAATTATTCTTATTCTAAAGAAAATTTAAATTTAGATACTTGCAGGTTAACTGTCAATTATCTAAATTTATTATTTTTGTTTATTTAACATTGAACTGATAGAATAGCGCTATAATGTAGAAAGACTTTTAGTAATATTTCTCTGTTAAACAAAACTACACTGTCTTTTACTATACTGCAATAGATATATAAATATATGTATGTTTAGATTCTGTATAGAGATGTGTCCATGTTTAACGGGCCGAGGGTAGTTTTACGCTTGGCCGCCGACTGCCTCTGTGTTTTGCTTGTTACATACCGTTTTATATTTTAATTTTGTGCACGTTTTGTATAGAGAACGAGAAAAGTGAGATTAGCGACATCTATATTTATAAATTGAAACAATTTGAAATTGACTGTTGTACCGACATAATAAAAACTTTACCGGGAAAAAAAAAATTATTGCTTCTCAGTCTTTGAAGTAAATGGCTAAATGGCCTAGGTATCTAAAATTTTAACATTTTTTCCTGATATAATGAATTCATTCTATGAGTAAATTAATTATTCAGATATATAAGTTTAGCAGACATATTAACCTTATTATTTTCTTAGTTTTTTTTTTTAAGATTTAACGACCTGGTTGCTAAGACCTTTAAGTCGAGTGTTTTTGTTTTATATAACATCTTCATTCTTAACCTAAACTAATCCTAACCTAACCTAGCCTAAACCTACAGCTTAACCTAACCTAACCTAATCATCCATAAAGTCGTGGCACTTTATGCATGATTTTCCGAGGGAGTTTTGACGACAATGTAGAAGAGCACACTAAACACGATACTTACACCATTTCCCACATTTGCACTCATATACGAACACTTATTAAATAAAAAGCCACGAATTCTATCCAATAATATCCATTGAAACACAAATTTGAGAAATTAATGCAAATAACGGACATGTTTCCTCCACAATCCCGCCAAAACTCCTTATTTTCTTAGTATGATGGTAGGTACCATAGAGTATAGTTAAGATCTATAGATTCATAGATATTAATATATTTCAAATTGTCCCGTAATCGATTAAAACATAAGCACATCTACTCCAAGCGTTTTATAAAATCGTAAAAAAAAATATATCTAAACTTTTTTCATAATTTTAAATATGATTAATAGTTTTTTTACCATCACTTCGGCCGTTTGCCTAAATTTTACATATTTACATAAATTCCGATAAAATCTTCATATTCAAAGTTACCCATTATAAAAATCTAAATACGGCATTGGCAACATAACAATCCACTTAATTATAAAATCGGGGAGTTATTGTTCATTAAATATACATATAAATATCACATAAATTCAACCCCCATATCTATAATGGTATAATCAGAACATCTTTAATGTTTTTTTTTTCGTTCGTAAAACAACCATATTTTCATATAAAAAAGGTCGCGTGCAAAAAGGTCGTAATACAATAGTCTTGTTGTCTATTTAACTTTACCTGCTATTAATTTAATTATATTTAAGGAACATAAATACTTTATGTTACTAATATTTTGTATATTTAAATAAAAACCAGTACTCGATTATTTTCCATTATAATCAAATCGATTATTATGATGCACTGGCAAAAGTAGTCACTGCTAAATATGTAAGTTCGATCCCCACCCAAGCATAATATTTATGATTAAAACTCTTGGTGATTGTATTTCAGGGCATTTTTCCATATATTCCAGTCAGTTTTCTTCATACTTAATTTGGAAATTCGGTTGTATAAAAAAAAACGGAAATGGAAATTACAAGGCGATTTGAATTTGAACCCGCGACCTCTGCTTTATATATAAATCATCAAAACATTCATTCGACTTCATAAATAAAACTCCAACTTTACCAGAAGAATGGTAGGCATTTTTTTAAGAGGCATTAGACAGTATTAGATATATATATAAAAAATACTTTATAATT
Organism: Euproctis similis; assembly: GCA_905147225.2. Taxonomy (NCBI): domain Eukaryota; kingdom Metazoa; phylum Arthropoda; class Insecta; order Lepidoptera; family Erebidae; genus Euproctis; species Euproctis similis. The sequence continues at coordinate 15,138,985 of LR990108.1, read as the reverse complement.
TATAGAACTAAAATTATATTAGGTATGTTAATTAGTTTATAAAATTTATTCTTATTAAATATATCTAACTAATGAACCAACACGCCCGAGAATATTTAATTTTCGGAAAACCTGTTCTGATTTTTTAAACATTTTCATCTAAATATAGTCATTGGTAACAGTACCTAAATATAACATCACGGCTTTTTCTACACGAAAGTGTAGGCAGTGGCAGTTAAAATCCGACTCGCCGTTATGTTATGACTCCCAAATGGAATAGGTGGCGAACATATGGCCATACCGGCCATAGGTTCCATTGTCAAAGTTCAACCGGTCAAAGTGTAGGTCATCGATATTTATCACACTTAACTGTGTCATTAGTGTATGCCAGAAATTGAGCCCACGACCTCCTTATCCAGAAACCGTGTGCTTGTAGCTTTGACGCTTTTTTTCCAAGACATCAAATTTTCTGGTAACAAAGCAACCAAGTTGAAGTTAGCCGATCTCTTAAGTAAAGAATAAATCTATCCCACTGTTTCTGGGTTTTGAAGAGAAGAGTACGCACAGAATTAGAAACAAAACCAAAACATTATGTTCTTTGATATTTCTATAAATCTCTTTCATTTGACCAAGTTATTTTTCTGTTATATGAATGAATATGGTTTATTCAATATATTTATATGCAAAAAATAGTTTTTCTGTTCACTTCCTTATGGATCCTCCATGTTAAAGCTTGAATATATATGTAGATAGACATTAGGTCCCTTTGTGAGGCATCATTGATATTGAAATAAAGTGTCTCCAAGCTATACCCGGTCACAGTTACCGATACAGCTTCATACCAGCTCGTAATAGTCTACCTTGCCGGTTTGTTTACTTCCGTTGAGATACTATCTTAGAATGAATATTTTATATATATATAAAGCGATTTAAAAAAGAATATTTAGACACGGTTTTCTAATTCACTTTTGTATCATACATTCAAGCTCTCTGTCGGATTCGGAAGATACATTTTGGAAATCCTCAGCAAAGTCAAAGGATCAAAATGATTAGGAGGCCAGATGCATTTTTTATAGTTGAAATCTATCCGATTTTAAAGAATACATAGCCCTAAAACCTATTCTTCTTACGTGTAACACAGGTTTAAGAGTGAAAATTAAAATTCATTCTTAGATAAAAATGATTCAGTATAGATATTGTATTGAATCCTTGTCATATTATTCTCAACGATTGACGTTTCTAGTTTTTCCGATTAATTAATATCGTTATTTAATTATTATAGAACTTCACTGACCCTTGTGGTAGATTTATTCCTATAGAAAATGACTTTCAACGCCCTAATAAAATATGAAATCACAAAAGCATAATTAAGCTTTGGAAAATAATATAAATGAAACAATATATTATATCTTAAAAGTATTTTAATGAATATATTTCCGAAAAAAACTGTGGCACGCATGTGACATGATTTAAGTGTATTTATCACGCGAAGCAAAGTCTTTGAAATACATTACTTTATATTAATTGACTCTTTTAATGTGACAATAATCTGTAATTATTACTTAAAATGTGAACAGGTTTTGTTTATTATTGCGAGCTGTATCAAATATACGACACTTTGTTTTATGAAAGGAGCTTAAGAAGCAAGCTGGTCACTTGATGAAAAGCGCCGGCCCATGAGCATCTGTAATATTTAGAGAACCCCAGTTATGATATGTCGGCTTTTTATATGGATTAATGAGGGGAGTCATGCAGACAGATTCCAGGTATACAGAAGCCCACTGGCTTCCGTAACGTGGTATGACTCTCTACATCGATTTTCAGATGGGTTCACCAGTCTCTACCACCATTAAAATATGCTGAAATTGATACTTTCATCTAACATTCTGTTGAAAAGAGAAAAAAAGAGTTAAAAAAAAAATAATTGGCAACACCCAAAACTCTTTTAACGATTCTTATCACAAAACTAATAGAATCAGCCCCAATCGTACCTAATGCCGGTCACAACTCACGGCCCACAACTTGCAATAGCAATACGTACGTACCTACCTACGTTCCGAAATACGCTTTCGACAATAACTGGGCAACATTCAAACAATTTAATACCTTATAAACAATAGAAATACCGGGTATTAATACCGGGTACGTACGCGCCGGGGTACGTGAGCGTACGCGTCGTATTTATTGCGTACGGTATTGTGGTGCGGCCGTTACCATATATCTGTGAGTGGGGTGGCATGTGGGTGCCCCCCATCATGAATCCTGATACACGACGACCGCTTTATTGGAAGCCGCGGACTTTTTAACGACGCGCACAAGGTTTCTATTCTCTTCTACTTTCTCTATTATACGTTGGCTACAGATATGTTTTTTTATCACCGTTCGATAATAATTATATTATACGAATTCTCCTGATCTCGCCATACAGAAGGTTATTGAGAAAAGGGATCGGTATTACATTTAAACAGAGAAATAGAATTACTTTAGAATAAAACATAATTATCAGAAGAATTTATCAGAGATTTAAAGGAATTATGATAATCAAATAGAATTTCTTGTGAACAATAAATATCGTGAATATATTTAATCCAAAAACAAAAAACTACAAAACACATAATATTCAGTAAATTTATTAATATTGATTTTATTAACAAAACACTTTAGCGGCATGCGAAAAATTCGTAGAAGCAAAAAAATAAATATAGCGGGTACTTATGTGCCACTATAGATAGGTACTCTTGTGTCGGCGGTGGCGTTGTAAGGGTTTGTTGATTGGACAGGGACTGTAGGGTCCCCGTGACCCCTTGTACCATGTTAATGGGTTTAATCGTCTGTATAGTCCGTCTCAACAATTTATGTATCATTTTCGATCCCGTTATGCACGCCGGATTATGCCTACACGTGGACCCTCTCATTTCAAATTCGTAATGGTGATAGCTTGAGATATCAGAATTTATAACAACTCTGCTGATTATTCAGTTCAGAGTAAGGGTTTTGTTAAACATAGATATACACCTTAATAACTTATGTATTGGTACAAATTATTTTAGCTAGCAGATGCCTCTTGTACTTGCCATTAAAATAACTCAACGCGAAAGCTCTTGGCTTTTACTTTTTTCTTCTCTCCGTGTAAAAATCTCTTAATGTTGTATTCGTGCAATACTATTGCCAATAAAACTTGTACGTTTTAAGAATATTGTATTTACTAGATAGTGATTGAGACTGACTTTGTTCACGTTTCAATACCACAGAGTGTTTTGCTGCGCCATTGTGAGTTTTGACAAGATTTATTAGTTTTGACATTTAGAAAAACAAATTAATATCTTAATTTGAATTTGGAATTGTCTGCCTTAATTTAATTAAATATCAAATAATTACTAAAACCAGTTCTGACTGGTTTTGGTATTGGTATTAAAAGCTATAAAAAGCTTTTATTTTAAACTAAACAATTTTTTTTAAGCTTTTACAAATATATCTTATTACAAGTTCGTACGCAGGTAGTATATGTGAAAAGACTTTTATCCCAACCAATTAGTAATAAATAGAAAAACAAAGTCATGTTCGCAATTATTTTGAGCAGTTAAGAGTTAAGATATTTTTATACTTTTTCAAACTAATCCCAATAAGGCATTACTTTTCAAAGTTTTCTCAAGGGAGTTAAAAAACTTAAAGTTTTGATTAGTTCAGGCTGAAATATCATGTAACTAGTTTCATATATTCTCGTCATTGTCTAGTGTTATTTTTTCTTTGAAAAATAAGGCAACTAATTTAGATGAATCTTTGATTAATAGTGTAATTTCTTTAATACTTTTATTATATTAATGAACCTAATTTTATACTCATACTATATTGCTAAAGTAGCTTTCATGGCATCTATATATAATTAGTTTTGGTTTATTTGCTGATATATCTAAATATTTTATAAACAAGTATTGACAAGATTGAAAAAAAAGACTGAAAATATAACAGTTCAATGAAACTCTATTTAAATATCACTCTAGCAACAAATATTTGTCCATCATACTTAGCTATAAGTTAAGAATGTACTCAAAAATATATTCTATTTTTTTTTCTTTTCATTCTTAATTTATTTTAATTATATTTATGCTCAAAAAATATCTTTAGCTAAGCATTGAAATTCATCGCATTAATCCCTTAGTACATTAAGGGTGCCTACGAATAACAGGTGAGGCTTTTATCAGAATTTAAAATAGGGATTAACACCGTACGGCCTCGGCGGGCCGTATCGCGCCCACCACGCCTGCCGCCCGCCCAGAGCCCGCCGTATTTACGGGGATTTAAGCTATTAATCCCATTCGGAGCTTTGCCAGTGCTTTGTATAGATATCACATTGTTTATTCCACAATTAATATTTTGAATGGATCACTTTAATTACTATGTATCATGTAGTAGTAAGCACAACGGCTATACATTTAAATAATTGATGTAGGTACTGAAAAATTCGACCAAGTACCTATACACTTGACTTGATGGCAACCTATTACATTGGCCTTTAGACACAAGCAACACCAGGAGATTATTGATGATCTTCTTCTGTTAAATAGGGTTGACAAGAGATTTTTGTGAGACCTTACTTATAAAAATTCCGGTACCGGTTATAATTTTTCTGGCATTTCTGTATATTTAACCATTTGTTTACCTTCTACTTTTACCAGGTTTTTTTATGTACAAATAAATGATAATATACTTATAATATAGTCAATATCCAACTGGTTTATTACAATATAGCCTCGTATATAGATAATATGTAAAACTTTGTCATACAATATCCTGAATTCGTACCCGGACTTGCAGAGGCACTACTGCCATTAATATAATCCTTTCGCTACAATAGCAATTTCAAACTTCCTTAGGGGCTTGGGATAATCTTTCTTTATATCGGGCTGTGACTAGCAAACGGCTCCATCTATTCTCTCTTTTTAACATACAGCAATTTCTAATAATAGAAAAGGATAGAGAACCACGAAGAACCGAAGAAAGAGATTCCCAATAAAGAGGGGGAATTGCGTATTTAAATTTTCGGTTCAAGTGTAATAATTTCGTTTTTTAATTTAATTTCTAACGGCATTTATAAATCTGTGCGGGACAAGAGAGTGAGAAAAGAGAACGAGGGAGTCGTAAATCTCGTTGTGATCTCATTATTCTCCTTGAAGAGGGTGGAGGCTTTATTTAATTTTTATTTGCAACTTAAATTTAATATTATTACCTATTTGAGGTGTTTTATTTTATATATACCTATTTAATGGGTTATATAAATATTTTTTTACACCTACTAAACCTGTCTTTTGTTTTGACTGACCACCGGAAGTAATAATTTTTAGTAATAAACTACATCGCACTTTTAGTGGCAATAATCACCTGTGAAATATCATGTGTCACTATTACATAAATTATTTCTTGTCTGTTATAAAATAAACGTAAATATTTATTAATAATCACTATGCCTATACGTATATATTTTTATGTAACTTGAATATCTTTGCGTTGTTAAAATCAGGTTGGCCAAGAAGCGTGACATTCTTTCTTTTAATTATGCTAACAGAAGTTTGCGTGCTATGATGAACTGCTAAGCTGTTCCTATTTTAAAACAAAATCTAAAGTATTTTATTAAATTTACTAAGATAATTACTTTAATATTTTGTGAATTATGTGAATAGAAATAGACAAAAATATAGGACGTTATTAAACAAAATTATGAGTTGACAATTATAAAAAAAAAACTACTATTTTAATTTTTAATTTATATTTATATATTATATTAATTTTATTTATATTTTAAATTATATTTGCACGCCATCTCGTGAAAAAATTATCGATCTTTCTAAACATGAACACCAAATGCGACCTAAAAATAATAATCTATATCAATTTCCTTATTAATTTCGGGAGTGGCAAAAGCGTTACTTTCATAGCCCACTTTAATGGGTAATTTTCATAAACAAAGTTGAGAATCCCCGAAGATGGAGTGTGAGGGTATGGGTGGTTGGGTGTGTGGGGTACGGTACCCGGGTTTGGCGCGGGTTCCTTACTGAGATAGAAAACAGCTCCAGTTCTCGTATAATGGGTTTTTGGAATGGCGTCGTCCGTCTTGCCCCGCTCCTACCCGCGGCAACCCCGCACACCCCTGCACACCCCCTACCATCTCCCCGGGGCGAGAAAGGATGAATTCTTATTTCCTCATCTCGAGCCGTCCGGTACGAACCCTCCATGTAGATTGCCTGTTTCTCGTACAACCTTCGTATAACATAACAATGGCTTGTTTTCAATTTTGTTGGTGTTTTTTTTTTCATATTATTTAACATAAACTTTTTTTCGCATCGGAATCAATATTTTCTAAAAAAAAATAGTAACCAAGTTACTCCTTATTACACCAGCTATCTGCCAATAAAAGTCCCGTTAAAATCGGTCCAGAAATTTCAGAGATTACCCGGAACAAACAGAGCGACTTATAGTCAAAATTAAAATAAAAATCGGTAAATGTACCGTATATTTAATCTCATATGAATGACATAACCATTTTATTAACATGTTTAGACACTTCAGTCAACCTTAAAATTAACTATATATATACATAACTTGCATGTTCGATCTTAATTTATATACCTACTAGTTTGTATTGGGAATAGTCTTAAAAGCTATTAGTGATCTCTTTTCTCTTCCTTTCTTTCTTTCTTTGTTCTCTTTATGTCTTCTCCTGATTTTATCTTCATTTTCCTGTAAAAAGACAAAGTAATTTTATTAAATATCTCATTTCAAATCAATATTTAACTAAAAAAAATCACACATTATTAGTTGTATAGGTATCTAACCTATAAGATGGTTGATGGTACTTTTCGGTGACAATGAAATGAGTAATTTTAATTATGCAGTTGATTATTTATTTAATTATAACTAGATGGCGCTAGCTGCTGCGTGTAGCTGTGGGTTGGAAAATTATATTCGTTACTCGTAGAATTAACACGCCGGCCGTTTCGAAAACTTGAACAGTTTTATAATGATTTTATGATACTATTACTATCTAATCTAACTATCGCCTTATCGGATATTAAAAAATTACAAGGCAGAAATAAAAACAGTTTTTAACAAATAAAAAACACTTTTATGTATTAAATGCAGGCACATACGCAGGTGTATGGACTTAATCAACCAATTACTTAGGTATATTAATGACCAGATTATATAAAAAAGTTTGTAAACATTAAAAAACATACCAACAAACAACATAGACCACATACAACCCAAATAGAATAGATCTCACGACTTCTGATTCAGAAGAGGGCGATCGACCTGTCAACTACCAAGACTATTTAAAAAAGTTGGTAGTTTTTAAAAAAGAAGTATGTAGGTGTCGAGAACGGCTACGACACAGTTTCCAAAACTAAATAGAGCGAGTCCTGCAGGAAGATGATATCAGAGGAAAACCGATGAGCGTGTATGACAAGAGTTATGAATGTCAAAGAAGCCAGTGAGGTGTGTAAGAATCGTGACTTATGGCGCTATGTTTTCTCTACCCAAATGAAGTTACGCATGTATTTAATTTGGTATAATGAATGACTTTTAAAATAATTATTAACCAGTAGTTAATAATAGTAATAAATATTTTGATGATAGCGTACCGACTGCATTCACCAAAGTGTTTCTCGAGCCAAAAATACTTTGATACTTTGCCAAAATATACACATAAAATAGCGATATCGACCGCCATGTTTCGTTATGAGTTCGTATTTGAGTTTGCCGTAACAATTGTCGCATGGGAAGTTTGTTTTTTTTTTCTTTTTAAAATATGCTCTATTATTTATAATATGCCACTTTTTTTTTAAATACTATTGTCGACTCTTTTGAAGTAATATATTATTACTAGAATTAATTTCTAGATTGTCATATGCTCTTGTATTTTAAAGAAGTAAACTTTATCTGTATCTGTCAATCTCGTAAACGACTAATCTAATATAGAAAGCATTTTGAAAATTTCAAAAAACATTTACAATTTTCAGAGATTTTAGCAACAGTTTGATACTGATTTAGAGGTCTCGAGTTCGATTCCAGGGTAAACATCAACGAGTGTGTCAGAGACTTTACTGAAATTATAAATGATAAATATTGATGACGGCAAAAAAATATTAGAGTATTATTTTTGGTTCACATATTTCTTTATGTTACAATCCAATAATAACCTACAAGTACTGCCTATAGGTACCTACTAAACATAACAAAACAAAAACATATTAAGGCTCATAATCAGTTGGAGAAAATCTGCTTTCGTTCGTTCGTGAGGCGCCGTTACGGAAACACCTAACGTCGCAAACCATTATTATTTGAGCTTTACTTTTCTTGCAACTCACACTTTTTCCCACCTATCTTCTTACAGTAGAAGGGATGGTGGTATGTCTAGGTTGTCTGGCTATTATATAGCAATCATAGCAGTTGTGTGAAATGAGAAGTCTCCCTTAAAAGGATAAACAAGTAGCGTGTGCGCGAAACAGCCGAGACGCGCTGAATTCATATTTCAACTCTACTCACTCACTCTCCCTTCGGTATGCCGTGTTGCTTGGAGAAAGGAGAATATGCACAAAATGTTGCTCTATTTATTTATTTTTTCTGCTTATGTAATATAATGCAATAGGCTTTGCTACATTTGCGTGCATTGCAAACCAACCCGTGTTTGGTGTTACTTAAATTTCGGCAAAGTTTTATGTGCTTATAAAATATAAAACCATAATTAAAAATTAACACCAAATAAGTTTATTTACAGAAGAAAGTTATTTATTACCTATTGTAAAAACAAAAAATCTTGTTCCATTACGTACCTATCTATAAGATTTACTTCATTAGATATGTTCGCGGTGAATTAAGGTATAAGATAAATAATTGAAATAAACGCCATAAACGTTAAGGAAAGCGTTTACTTTTTAAAATTTATTACTATAAATATCTGCGCAAAATATATAAAAGACACTTATGAAAAGTTTGATCAAATAGAGCATATTTTCAATCGTACCCCAAAAGCAATGTACCAAAACGTTCCAGTTGTACCATTCCACCATCAAAATTGCTTTCCTTATATCTTCAATAAATGTTTAAAACATTCCTGCAAGCATGTGTTTTATAGGTTTTAGGGCTTGTTATATTAATTTCACTGGTTTCTGTACTTATATTATTTTCAAAGGGTGAGTTTTAAAAGAAAAAATAAGGAAAAAAGGTTTTTATAGAAGAAATCTTCCACACAAAAGAGAATAGAATAATATGAACTTAATGGTCAGAATTATTTGGTGGACATTGATACGGCTAGAGTATTTATTCCAAATTTACATAACATAACTTCACGCCTTTGTTACCCGAAGGTGTAGGCAACGGCTGTTAAGCCTCGTCTCGCCGTTATGTTTACGTCCCAAAAGCACAAAGTTTTCAGTCATCGATATTTATTACACATAACTTTCGAGATTAGTTTCTTGATTCGGAAGCAGGGTACTTGAACGCGGACCACCAAGACTTTTTAAAAAACTAATTAAATCTTTTTAAAGTAATTAAGTATTATTTAAATATATCTAGATACTTATACAAATACAACTATTTTGCAAAAATGTATTCACTGTTGCGTCAAAGATAACTAAAAATTTATAATATATATCCCTACCTACCTACCCACAAAGCATAATACTTGCTCATTGTTAAGCTAATTAAATTTAACGAATTATAGTTTAGGTACAATAGTTTTATACTTTATTTAAGCACGTATAACCTGATAAAAAGGGTCATTAAACTTGTAATAAAATATTCACAAGAGCCTTTAATATGACGGTAAAGCCTCCATCTGCAAAATAAAATTAAACAATGTTACGAAAATAGGATAATGATGAGTTTTTATCTTTATGAGTTTTTGTGTTTGAAAGAAAATTGGACTGTTTCTTTAATTATAAGCTTTATATTATGTATAAGTTATAACAATAAAATAGGATGTATAAATACTGAGGTCAGCCTAGCAATAGATTTATATTTATCTGACGGCCATAAACCGATATAAATATGTCAGGAGAATAGAGTGGACACGTTTTAAGGGGAAAAACCATGCAGGTATTTTTTTTTAGTATAGAAAATCTATTTCGAAAAATATTTTCAATGAAAAACTTTTGAATTACTAAATAAATAAATAAATTTAGAGGGTTAAATAAATATTATTGTCGTCTAAGCGAACGTCGATTGGACTTTTCTTGCTTTATTGTAGCTTTTTGTACTACTTTTATCAGATTTAGATTTAAAACAAATGTCACCCAAATAATTCAATTAAACTGCAGATCAACTATCTATAAAAAAAATGCGACATATTTAGAATCAAAACATTTCTAAAGAATAATATCCACTATTAAATAGAATACACAGTTACCCCATTCGAGCCGGATACACGAACTCCCTTTAGCCGGTTGCGCGGGAAAGTTCGCCAGATCCGTTTCCTGTGTTTGCTATCCTCATCCCCCAACCCCCTGAATAACTGCTTCCACAAATAAATACGACTACCCCTCTGAAAATAAATCTGTTGATACGAAAATAACATTTATTTCTCTTTCTTTGCAGAGTTCGATTGTCGTAGTTAGTAACTAGAGAGAGATTAGAAATAACTAAACTTGTTTTTTAATGCTTCTAAAATACTGTAAAATGTAGAAAAAAAGCAAAGACACGCAGGAATCTGCGGCATTGCACATTTTTACTTTTCTTGGATACTTTTTCCTGTCTCAATGACCAAAAAAAGACTACCTAGACTACGAATATCTACCCTTTAGTCCATGGTCTACAGCATTTGGTGATGATAATATGACCAACTATGATAGCCGAATAGATAAACAATCAAAGAACCATTTGCAAATTTGAATTTAAATTAATAATTAGTACTTAAGAGTCGGTATAATACATGTAATATGGTTCTTTGTCTTAAAATACTCCTATTATCATACAAATTATCCAAATAAGAAGTGTGAAGTAGGTTTTTTTTCTTATATTAAGCAGTTTTATGACACTGTTTTGTAAAAATAACAATTTTATATTGTCTCGAGTTATTAATTTGCATGAATATACATAAAAAATAGTTTTTAACACCACACTTGTTAGTTTATAAAAATGCGAAAATATTTTTATTGGACGAATGAAAGAAATCTTTGTTTACAACTTCAGTCAATAAGAGCGTTTTAAGGCATGAAACATCATATTTAAACTAGGTATAAATAAAATAATGAATCATTTTAGTCGTCTTGGTGATCTGGAGGTCGAGCAACCGGCTTTGGAATCAAAAAGTCATGGGATCGAATCCGGAATTACTCACACCAATAATTTCTCAAAATTGTTTTTAGAAGTTATGTATGATAAGTATCGATGACTAAACAGCATAAAGGCTGGTGTATGATACCTAATAGGTTTCTCATGCAGCCGATGCCTACACTTTTGGGTAGAAAAAGGCTTGAAGTTATAAAAAATAATACGAAATATCAATATAATGTTCCAGGTCAAGTGAGTAATCGTATTTAAGGCTATATTGCGAGTCAACAATGGCGCCCGATAGTGGCACAATAAACTGCCTCAAATGGTCCGGAACTTTTTCTCTAATGGTTTATTTAAAAAAAAAACTCTACAATTTTCATTCCAAGTTTCCTTCGGGGGGTAAAATACGTATATAAATCTCTTTTATTCGCTTTCTGAGACATTCAGCTTTTGATCGGAATTGCTTTTATGCGATGTTTGTTCATTCTCTTGACTATCTAGATGATTTAAAGTTATTGCTCGGTCGACGTGTTCCTCTTTCATAGATATGACTATTGCCTTTTGGTGAACTAGAATAAGGTTATATGTATTAAGGATATAAATAATCTTTTTTTTTTTTATCGAATTTTTATTTCGTGTTAATGGAGTCAGATGTTGTAAGAAATTGTGAATGAAACATTATGATAAAGTTGTATTACTATATTATAACATAGTATTTAATTAATCGGTTTCCGCTGTCTGTCCACTTATATGCTTAAATCTTTGAAACTACGCAACGGATTATGATGCGGTTTTTTTTTATAATAGATAGAGGGTGCCAACGCGATAGCTTGTAAATATAATTCATGTATGATGTAGTAAAATAAAATGTTTTTCGAGATTTTGCATTTTAATTATAAACGCTGTAAAAAATACTTTTGACGCAGAACAAAATTCGCCAGGTTAGCTAAATAGATACAGCTACAGATAAGTACTTATTTCCTGTAAAAAATAATACTATAGATGAGACGGTACATTTACTCTTAATTACATAAACACATAACTTCACACCAAGTCTCTTGCAATTAAGTAGGCAGAGGGAACAGACCGTCTTATGGCACGATTTTTACATGCCTCACTCGCTTCTTCTACTTTCATAATTGTTTCCAAACATGCTTCTCGGATTTTCAGGCTTCTAACGTCACCTTTCGCAAGGACACAAGTTCAATCTGGTCATAGAGAGTGTGTCGTGACCGTACTCAACTCCTACATCCCTCCACTTTAGCACTGTGCCTATGTCTATATACATACATAACTTCATGCCAAATCCCTTGCGGGGTAGGCAGAGAGAACGGAGAGACATAAGGCACGATTCTTACACACCTCACTCGCTTCGTTGACATTCATAAATCTTTTCATGCACGCGCGTAGATTTGAGGCTCCTAAAATCACCTTCCTGCAGAACACGTTCTATTTGGTCATGGAATGTGTGTGTTGGCCGTCCTCGACTCCTACATCCATCAGCTTTTGTATTGTATGACTGCTTAGTCAATCTATATGAGTCTTTTAAAACCCTATTATAACTTTGTCTAATCTATAAAGTAAAAATTACGCTTAATTACGAATCAGTGATTATAACAAAAAAAAAACTGCATTACAATATCCAATTTCAAATAAATAAAACCGATTTAAACATAATTTAAACAAAAATCAAAATTGTAATAACGAATAAAAACAAATGGATTAAAAATATTTGTCTATTATTCTAGTAATATGAATTCTATAATAGACTATAATATAGAAATTTGGTTAATGTTCTCTTCTTTATTTGAGCACTTCTTATATTCCACCGGAACCGGATCTTACCACAGAGTTCTATCGATGCCGGCGGGGTCCATAGACAATCACGTTTACGACGCATAAAAGTTAAGTCTTTTATAGACACTCAACGTTATAAAAGTGTGGCGTTTATGTTTTTTTAATTAATTGTCATATCATTAAAGCAATATCAACTGTTACTTTGATGGTTGACGAGCATAAAATTGTCCCTGAACGTATAGTGATTTAGTAATAACAATAAAATCTGTACCATAAACGGGGACACTACATAAAAATCATCATAAAAATAAGTAGTACTTAGGTAATATCGTAAAAATGACATTACATTTAACCACGTGTTGGATTTTGTTGTAGTTTCGATTGAGACAGATTGTATGTTTAAGTTTATTTGTTTTTAAAAATTTGCGCCTTTTTTTTGAAGCCAAAGTTTAAAGTCCCTAATAGAACAGATGGCGAAACCTATTGCAATACACCGGGTACAAAGTCGTCAGTCATCTAGATTTATCACACACAACTCCCGAAAATAAGTCTTTTAAATCATCGTTAGAAGACCGAATTCTATTCTAAGACTTCTTGATTCACAAGCGGACTTTTCGAGCTCTAAACCTCGGAGATCACTAATTTACGCATTATATTTTATATTAATTGTTAATATAATATCAGTTTTAAGTTATTCTAATCGAGTTTTACATCTAAATAAAACGACAAAAAAGCATTAGATTGAAATGTAAATCCAATGGATATTATTAAAATGTACAATAATAAATTGAGTCATCGGTAAATTTTAAAGAAAAAAAACCCTATTAAGACACTCAATTATTTTGTGTTTCGATGGGCGTTGTACAGATATCTTCAGTTCTATAATAAATCCCTACTAATGTTAAGTTAGTAGAGATTATATGAATATAGCATCCATTAGTCACAGCAGGAAACCCAAATCTTTGTATACCCCGGTACCGGTCCTTCTATCTCTGTCTATATTTATATATAGAAAAAAATATAACATAACGATGTCTGTATGTATAAAAAACGTAATTTTTTTAGAAAAACACAAGTCAAAATAACAATATTTTTTTTGTCTATCGGTCAATCAGTAGGTATGCCTGTATGTGCTTCGCGCAAACGCATTTTATTTGATCTAGTTTACACTTAATAATAACTTGAAATATTAACTACTTTATCATATGAATATTATTTATATTCAATTACGGAATATAGAAAATTTTATTAATATACTTTTATTAAATTTCTTTTATATCAGTTATCGTCATTAGACAGCCATCGCAAGCGGAGCTAGAGAATACGACTAGTAAAAATTAAAATATATAAGAAATAGTACATACTATAAGGTCAGATTTAATACAGTCAGTTAAAATTATTTTATTACAGAATGTAGATGTTTATAACGTTTTCTGTCCAGTACATAAGTGTCTATTAAACATTTTTAGAAAATATTTTACAGGTGAATACAAAACACTCTTATAGAATCATTAATAACATTGAGATAACACATACTACTTATTACATCTTTATTTTGGAAAAAAGAAATTCACTCATTTTACATACCATTTCATTACAGAGTAAAAAACAAAGTCGCTTTCCGCTGTTATATTAAATGCTTAAATCGTTGAAACTACGCAACGTATTTGGTAGTATTTTTTTTAATAGATAGAGGTTGTCAACAGGGTGGTTTTTGTGTATAATTCATGTACAATGTAGTAAAGCAAAACTGATTGAGTAATATTAGAAATTTAGCACTAAAAAATACTAACGCTCTAAAAAATACTTTTGCTGCGGAAAAAAGGTCGCCGGCTCAGTACTGAAAAGTATTCAAGTATTGAAATTCTTTTGGTTGATCATAAAATAACAATCTGTCAAGTTAATATTTCATAATAATAATATTTGATTATAATATAAAATGTATTTCTCGGACCATTTTTATATTTTCTCTTTTCTACTTTTAGTATCTCATTCAATGGTTAAAGTTTACTTATTTGTCTTTCCGACTTCTGATTAAAAATTCCCGAGTTTGAATCAGGGCGCATAGAGGAAGTAGGTAGTTATTATAGTTTTTACGTGTGCAAAAGCTAAAATTACATTTCGTCCATGGTCGCTGTGGTACATGGCAATAAGTTAAACTACTTAATCCATAGTACCAGATAAATCACTCGGCATATCGTTACATAATTATTTTACTACTGCCCAAACCTTTGTACATTAAGATTGAAGTAACATTAAAAATACAATCAGCAACATAAAAACCCACCGCGTTGAGTGTTTACGACTCATACCAAATTAATTCCACCCCTTATTTTTTTTTACTCTGTCAACAGTAAAGATTACAAAATGGTCATAGACACAAATACAAGTGGTCGTTATATGAATGTAGCTGAGTCAGTCACCACTGGAGTGCCGCTAGTGGTGGGTACTATTGCGCATGTGCGGTACATTCCGGCACTTTTATTGATTTCAGTAGCACTAACGGTCCATAAAGCCGACGTGCCGGACTGGAACCTCCACTCTATGGCCCCTCTTATTAGGTACTCAAACATTTCCACTGTATTTTACTTGCTAACTTTTTAAATAGATAATTACTTCTGCTGGTACTTTTTGTCTTTTCTGTAGACATCAATTTAGGGTTGATTAAATTAACCGCTGATTGGATAGTTTTATGGGCAATTACTACTTAGGAATGTAATTTAGGGGCACATTATGTATTTAAGGCGACACTTTGTCTAATTTAAGATTCAATAATTAATAAGTAGAAGTAAAAAACACATAGCTTTGAAAATTTAACATAATAACTAAACGTTGTAAGCGCAATGTAAATGTGACACGAGTTAATGTTAGTTTTTATAAGTTATATCTCATATAGTTTATCTGCTTCTAACTCCTAAACTACTAGACTGATTCTGATAAAACTTTGCACTCTACGGATAGAATGGGATAGATTGTATTTATTTGTTTTACCATTACTTTTTGACTTAATGAAATTCTTTCCGGCCAGCTAGTATTTTATGTTTAATGTCAGGGGTTGCAATATTAATGTCACTGCTTTTCGCGATACAAAAGTAACCCGTAAATGCCAACGGTGAGTCAATAAACACCCAACACACGTATTTTCGGATTAACTACATGGGGTAAGGGGGGGAGTCAGAGCCAATCTTAATTGCCAACATTCTTGGGCAGAACACGCGGTGGTGGTCATTTTGACCTACGAACCTGCACCACTGTATTATTTAGTTTTTACGTTTCATTTGAGGAGGGTTGACTGAATGGTATTGCAGTTAATAGTTTTCTTAATGTTTTGAAGCCTCATTATATCTAACTGGTAGATAACGATAATTAACTTATGACGATAACAAAATATAATAACTTAAATAATTTACCTAAAAATTATAAACATTAATAATAAGATCAATTGAGTTCTATGCCTAATAATAATATTATTAAAATACATTTAATAAATAGATTTAATTTTTAATTTTAAATACTCTAAAAATAAATAGCTTTATTGAAAATTGAAAAAACAAAGAGAAACAAATAAAGTTTTCATATAAATAAGTTGTTTTTTTTTTAAGTTTATACGTGTCAAATATTAAGTGATGTTTGTCAGATACTACATAAAAATGAACACTGTCAACCCTAAGCACATAATAATGCTTGAGTATAATATCAAAAGAGGGCATTAGTGGGTGTTCGTCTGTAATATCAGCGGAGGCGACGGCTGCGTCGGTCGCAATAGAACCTTTATTAAAAGCAAAATTTCTCGCCACAAAACCTCCACAGGCTTTGTTGAATTATTTTACTTGGACGATAATTTCAATTTATCGAAAGGCTTTTTGCATTTTTAATATTACAACCACCTATTTATAAAATAATACGTTCATAGTTGTCACTATCAAATCCCAAAGATTTTTAAATTTATATCTGAAATTTATATCAGTACTCTCGGTGGTCCAGCGGTCGAGCAGCCGCTTCTAAATCTAGAGGTCGCGGGGTCAAATCCTTACACTGGCTCACACCAATGACTTTTCGAAGTTCTCTTCGGAGGTTATGTGTGAAAAATATCGTTATCTAAAAACTTTGTGCCCGGTATGGCAATAGGTTCGCCACCTATTCCATTTGGGACGTAAACATAACGGCCGCTGCCTACACCTTCGGGTAGAAAAGGGCGTGAAGTTATGTTATGTTACATGTTGATTAGAAATAAAATATACTGACGATAATCAATAATCAATTGTACACTTTCTTAACAAATAACAAAAAAATAACAAACTCATATAATAGATATGTTGAGTTCACAAAATGAATTCTATCAATATCGATTACGGACGTGGAAATATTCCGTATAAGTTACTCAGTGATCTCGTTCCGGAACTGAAAGTCCAAATTGTATCAAATGTCCAACTATCTACTTATTACAAATATCCACTATCTACTAGGTTAGGTAGGTACAATATGTCCTTACACCGCACAGACCGACGCTCGGCAGTGAAGCGATGATTTCGGTACATTTGGCAAGACCGTAACGATTCTTGGAATCGTCTTGATGGACGCTATGAATGAGCTCTCACAACATAAAGAAATCTACCCCCCTTAAAAAGGGTAGCATTGGGGTGGAATAAAAGAATCCAGAACGCTCAAAAATATACGCTCAAAGAAAATGAAATAAAGTATGTCGGGGTAACAAGAAATGAACTGCGCTGAATTTAATTTTGTTATTATTTGAGAATTGCCACAACGGTCTTGGTTTTAAATGATTTACTGTTTGTTTGTTGTTGAATATAAAATATGTGTTATAAAAATAACATATTTACGAGTATTTCGATATATAGGTACAATAGTATGTTCTGTTAAGTAAGATTTTTTTCAATTTATATAACGATATCTATAAACACTAAACGCACTGTTATAAATTGTCAGATATTGATGTTTATAAAAAAAAATATTAAAAACCATTTTTACGATAATATCTTTGAGATCCTAAGTTTTTATATATATATTCTTATTTAGACCAAACTGGTACCTACCATCAAAATAGTGGTCAGATCTTATCATTACATAGTATAAAACAAAGTCACTTTCCGCTGTCTGTCCCCTTATATGCGCATATCTTTAAAACTACGCAACGGATTTTGATGCGGTTTTTTTAATAGTTAGAGGGTGTGAACGGGGTGATTTTGATCTATAATTCATGTATAGTGTAGTAAAAAAAAGTGATAATTTTCAAGATTTAGAACTATAATCGCAAACGCTGCCTGGACCCTAAGTGATAAATTAAAACAACGTACTACATTATTATACACCTTTAAAAGGTCTACAAAAAAGTCCGCGAGGGCATATGTCTATCTCTTAGGGATAACCCACAATGTCAATTTTGATTTTTTTATTTTTTACGAGAAATAATGGCTTATTTACGAAGCGATTTTATACATTACAGTTTTAATTTTCATCCAATTAAGTGTGTTAAATAGATTGTGCATGTAATATAGATGATCCTTGCCCTTTACAGCATGCAATTTAAACAAATATTTTCGAAGATATTGCAGTATTATCATAGCGGAGCAGCAGTTATTACTTTTGATGCGGAGCAAAGTTCGCCGGGTCAGCTAGTATAATATAAGTTAAAGCAACTCACATTAAACACTAAAAAAAACTTTATAAATAAATAAATTAGCAGGTCTTAGCTAATGTCACTAATGTTTCGTTGTATGAACAGAATCTGTACTAACTTATTATAACGATATCACCAATAAAATCTCAACTTTTACTTCCTTTTGAACAACTACAATAGTTTTACGCAGTTGTAATAAATATTAGTTCTTGATGAAATATTATTCTTTCAGCGTTTTTTCTTTCTTCTTTACCATTTTTGCAATAAAAGCAAAGACATAACGGCATGAGTTAAGTTCGTGTTTACAGAAGACAACTTAACTCATTAAATGTCAGCAGTCAAGACATATGAGTTAAATGTTTATTTGTGGCTATGCTTTATTTTGTAATAACACAATACTACATAATCTACCAAATAGTAGAAAAAAATTTTTAACGTCATAAGAGAGTTTTAAAAATATAGTTAGTATTAGATAGATTTGAAAATTTATTTTTCAAAAGCAAATTTTAACTTATATATGAGGCATATAATTGATTTATAAAAATGAATGTGAGTATTAAATGTAAGTAGGTATAATAAGTTTTACAAAATTTTATTTTCTTTACATTTTTCTTTTCTTTACATAAAAATCGTATAGTTTTTATTCTGCCAACATTTCACTGACCCCCCGCACCAAACAGTTGGGGTGTAAACAAAACAACATTTTTGTCCAACTCGGATGAATAAATAAGTCGAGATGGGGTCGCAGTTCGTTGGGGTTGCCATCCCTAATGTTAGAATAGGTTCTTGTTTGATTTGCATATTTTAATCCTTTCCAAATCTCTATCTCGAATGGTAGAAATGGTAGGTACTGTTTCCACACAGATTCCTTATAACACTGCAATATTTAATTGCAAAGTTATGCAAAATTTTATTCATACTCATAACCGTAGTACATATTCATAACCGTAGTACATATTCATAAACATATTCATATATTCAATGTCGCATAACTAAATCTCAGCTGTTTTGAATACTTATTGAAATAACATATTCACGAATAGTTTTTCTTTCAGTAAATTTTACGAATAACACAGCCTCAGTTCCCGAGCCTACGGCTATGAAACCAACTGCTCCGGGTATCAACAAAGGAGCGATAAAATATGCTTGGAAAAACTGGTGTATGCGTCCCCTGAGTGCACTTCTAGTTCTGTCAGTCCCACATCGCCTACGGGGGTTAAGAGTATACGCGTGCGGTAAGACAGTTGGCAAACGAAAATGGATATCACCATTGCTCTGACGACATATATATGTGTGGTTAAATAAAGATTATGATATATTTATTTGATTTTTCTTGTTGATAAGTTTATTAGAAATAGTCTTTATAGTAATCAAGATATTTCCCAAACTGACAGTCAAAGATTTTCTTTTTTAAGTACTAGGTGGCGCTGTCTATCCTACAACTATTCAACTGTATTATAATTTTAGACTCTTGATTTGTGGAATTCATTGATTGAAATAAATGAAGTTTATTATTGAACCTAATATATATTGTAGACTCTTAACGAGGCTTAAACTTGTTGTTGCTATTCTCTTGTTATTTTTAGCATTTGCTGACTTATTTTAATGGCTCTTTCTTATGATCAACAGAGAATAATGGGCACTTCTGACTACTTTACTTACTTACATTTAAAAGCGTTTATAAATGGTTAAATAAAAATCTGTTTTATTTATTGATAAAAATGGCTATTTCTATATTAATTTCAGTGACAACATTTTAATTTGTTTCATAGAAAAATATTACGATAATTTATAAAATGTCAAACCAATTATAATAAAAATAAAAGAGTGAACAGATTTGCATAGTTACGAATAATAATAAAGCCTTACATAAACATGAAACGTGTATCCAATTTAAAATAGTTTCATATCATGAAAATTGAAAATAAATACGCGATTACGGTTTTATTACGAAAGCGGTAATACTGCCAATATCTCTACCTATCGTGTAATTATCAGTTTGTACCCGGTACCTACTAGTCCACACGTCACCAGCATTACCCCATATATCCCGGTAATTGGAGAGGAACCCAGGATTCCACTTTCTTTATTGCGAATAAACTACTCCCGCACCGGTGCTGTTTTTCCAATGTGGTACAATTTACTAGTAAATAGCGATAATTTTATAAAAAAATATAATATCATAATATATAATTTTAGAAAAAAAAACTATACTTTAATATAACCTCTTTCTATTTAAATTAATATTATCTGTCATGTTTGTACCTATACAGCGCAAAATTAGGTTGAAGGGAGATGAAGACGGTCACAAAGCAAGCAAGGTGATTTCAGGAGTCTTAAAAACTGACAAGTGTTATGAAATTAGAAAAAGTGAGAAAGCTATCAATGAATCGTGGTTTATGATGCAGCGTTCTTTCTGCCTACCGGGCGAAGAACTTGGCGTGAACGTGACATTTTAAATTAGTTTTTAATTAGTTAGGATTATATATGACATATAATGTAACTTAAAAGTTAGTCAAACATTCAGGTGGGATTGTTTAATGTTTAAAATCAATTTGCTGAAAATACTACTGTCTACCAAACCTGTTTTAAAATAATCATATTTAAATCAAACGAATCAAAAATATTGTAACATATTTCAAGATAAAAATCAGTCTAATTTGTTTGATGTTTTCAAATACTGAATTGTCACTACATATTATAAACAAAGTCGCTTTCTCTGTCCCTATATCCCTATGTAAGCTTAAATCTTTTAAACTACGCAACTTATTTTGATGCACTTTTTTAAATAGACTGAGAGTGCCAACGCGCTGGTTTATATATATTATAATTCAATGTATAATGTAGAAAAGCAAAGGTGATAAATCTAAAATTTACTTATTTATTACTTTTGATGCCTATCAAAGTACACCAAGTCAAATAGTGTAACATATGTTAGACATCGGTGGTTCAGAATTACGAGCCATGTTCTGTAGTAACAAAATCTAACATTGTTTGTGTTAGCAGTTAAAATAAAGCGGATAGGAACCCGCTATATCTTTCGAATCATACCATACAAATGTATCTAGCATTCAAGTAATTTACCGGTCGATCTTAACATCGTACTCATTACGGAAAGTGTTTTGGGAACGATTTGTAATGGCCGATTTTATTTTTAAAACGAGTCCACGTTGTAATAATACATTTACTATTTGTATCTGTTTAAAATTGCCTACCGTTGGTGTAGTCTGAGTTATATTATACCTATATGCATTTAACATAAAATATTTCTATATATTATGAGCTTTTTTATACCTAAAGTCTTTCAATATTCTAAGGAATAAACAGGCTTAGTCTAGCACACACCAATGAATTTGAAAATTAATTTCCAAAGTTATGTGTGATAAATATTGATGACTGATACATGGTGACCGGTATGGCAATAGGTTCGCTGCCTATTTCCATTTGGGACGTAAACGTAATGACGAGTCGAGGCTTTGACAGCCACTGCCTACACCTTCGGGTCGAAAAAGGCGTGATGTTATCAGTCTTTCTTCGTGTCTCTAAATTAAACATTATTAATAGAATAGAATAGAATATACTTTATTGTACACCATATAAAGACAACATACGAATGTCAAGTGTAATTGATAAGTTTGTATATATGGGATATATTTGTATAGGTTTTATTAATGGAAAGAAAATTAGAATTTTGTACTAAAATAAATCTAAGGCTTTGTTCCAACAAGGCCTTTGAATGGGAAGTAAATTGTGACGCAATCCGACGCAGTGTGGTGCGACGGAAGGGCTGTGCAGGGTAAGTAATTTTTTACTAAGAAATCATGTTGTAAATAATATAATAATTAATATTACATTAAATTTCGCAATAATTTTCTCATATTTTTTCAGGAAAATAAACTTTAACCAGACTAATTTTGTGAACGAAATATAAATAATACTGAAATGTATTGCTATTTTTTTTCTATCGATATAGCAAAAAACATATTAAATGATATAAAAATATAAGTACATTTAAAATTAATAACAATAAATGAACTTTACTTTTACTGTTAAAATTTACTTTTATTAAAACACATCCGCTTGGTAGCCGTCGGTGTTCATCAAAGTAAGCGTATCTTTATTAAAAAATATCGTAAATTGGTTTATCTTCGACATTTTGAATATGTAAATTTGTCATTAGTGTCAATGGAAAGAGAAAATATTAAGGCCATTATATATTGCATAATGAAGCCTACTAGTAAGCGGAAGTTCTACATCCAAGTAGGACGAGAGATGAATCTTAATAAAAATACAAGAAAATACAAGAAGCTCTTCTAAAATATAGTTAAATCAAATTCAAACAAAACGGTGTCTTTGAAAATATATTTTATACTAATGAAAATATTTTTTTGTGAGATTTACACAAAATATTTTTTCAAAAATAAAAATAACTCAAAATGCACCCAAACAAAATGGAATCCACATTTAAAAAAAAAGATAGATAGGTATGGTGAAATTTATTTATAATGGCCGCCACAGATCCAGGGTTGATATTACAAGAAAATACACTCACCCATCCAAAAGTCGGTGATCGTTATTACGAACAATACTTTCCACCCGCGGTCGGGGACTTTGAGACTACGACGATCCGAAAATACTTGACCGATCTGTCTTAAGTGATGTAAGCGGTAGTGTTCAGTTAGTTTCGGTTCACGGTATACCCATATAGAGTTGTCAAGGGCGGAGTCTTGGTGATGAATTGGAAACATTGTAAGCGGGTGAGGGGCGAGGGGGGCTTTTTTGAGGGGATCACTGTTCGTAGGAGCTTAAGGGGTGTGCGGGGCAAGGGGGTTGTGATTAATGGCCCCGCTAGAGGGAGCCATGTTCATTATACCGCTGGAACGACGTGTTACTTGCCTACTAATATATTTTGCTTTGACTCCAAAACTTCGGGTATGTTATTAGTTCATTATTTTTAGACATTTTTATATCTTCCGGAGATAAAAATAGAAAAAAAAGGTGATAATCTTGATTTACCTATATTGGAACATAGATAAGTATTTTTTTGGTTCACATACTTACATATAATTTGGGATAATATTGTATGTGCCGTATGTATTATAATTTAAAAGCGATAATTATAGATAATAATTATTGACGTGACTAGCTTAAGTTATATTATAGTTAAATTATTGTTTCTTAACTTCAGATTTACTAGAATGTTCAGTTCTTTTAAGTTTTAGAGTATCTACTTATTGCTCCCTACAGACTCTTTCGCATTGACACATGCTCCGTACTAGTTTTTACCGCCGGCTTCGTTCGCGTATGTACATGTAGGTAGGTACTGAAATCAAAATAATTAAAATAACAAATTTAGAACTATTAGCTCACTGCAATAGTTATAACTATCATTCGTTTTATGGTGAATTTTATGATGAAATTATTAATAAATTTCAAAGGCACACACTATCAAAAGATCAAAATTGACAATGGTCTTAACACAACACAATCATAACAAAAACAAAAATAATACTTATTCTTAGTAATTGTTTGAAATAATTAATATTTTATTTACTATACGTCTTTGATTGAAATTAGTTAAAATAAGTATTGTTTTACGCTGCATCCGTTGTTTATTTTTATATAAATAAACATGTGAATATCTAATGAAATATTCAATCCTTTTGAATGGATGAGAGCAAACAGAGTAACATTCATCCCACACCTGGGCCAAAACACGAACGCCCTCTTTGGGAAGGAAAGGAATTATAAGTGAAATATGTAGCTAATATCTGGGGCTTATAATATGGTGCAAAAAGGCAACGAGCGCGCGTGAAAATGTGAGATAGGCAGCTGAATCATTAATAATACTTTTACTTGGCTTTTCATATTATATATCTTGATATTTAATAATATATTTATTTTCTACTACTATCTACTTAGTGAAATTCACTCCCATGCTTCATTATTAGCATTTGATTGAAAGACTATTTTTATATATTTATAATAAATTCTTTCTCTTTTAATATTACCTAAGTATAATTTAAAGTAACTATTTTTAGAATTCCTTTTTCTGTAAGATCTAGAAATAGGGTTAAGCTAGCTAATAGTTAGATAGATATGTTTTTTTTTATATTTTAGATTTGAATATAATCTAGATTAAAGATGAAGTGGAATTGTAAGTGCTTTTTATATACATATCTGAATAATTCAAGAGATACGTAGGTTTTAGGTACGTACAGTGGGCGTAACAAAACGTACACCATACTTAAGCATTCCATTCGCACTTGGCGTTTAAAATAGAAACAATGAGGCCATTAAAAATCAGCTCTTGGATATTTTCCGAGCGTATCCCGTAGCGTGAATAAATCGTCAGCTTTCCACCGAAGCTATTTCCAAACGAGCATTTTCTATTCTGTACCGTGCACCCGTTTTTCTTAGACGCCCCATTATAAGACGTGGGGTGGGTTATAGCAGGGTGGTCGCCTGGTACCCGTATCCGTACGTACCCCCGAAAAGTAGAGGTTAAGTCGACGTATAGGCCGTTATGAAAGTTTATAAGTAGAATAGATGATAATTATGCAGCCTTTATGTATAGGGTGTGCTTCTGAACGATATCGTCTCAAAGAGTTTTCAGTCGATTTTAAATTTGGATTATGTAAAAGATTTTCAAAGCATTAATAACTATAAAAAGGTAGACCTATAGATATGGAGTGAATTTTCAAACTCTGTTTAACATTTCTTAATTAAGTATTGATTGTATATTTTAATAAGATTATAACACGTGTTCAGTAGATAGTTAGGATAGTCTCATGCTTTTAAATAACTAAGGGCAGTAGCAATTATGTGTTGATTTGTAGTTTTTTTTTCTTACAAGTAGGTTTTAATTTTTTAGTTATTATCATAACGCGCTTCGTTAATCAAAAATGAAATACTGAACCAACCCTATCAAAAACTAGCTTTATTTGGTTGCAGCTCACTTTTATTTTTGTGAGAGAAATCTTAGTGTGTCTTGCGATTAACAGTAGACAATGTAACAATAAAAATATCAAATAACAGTTAATTATATATACATACGACAAGACGTTATCGTGTAACATACAACAGCCTCCAAAACATCCCAACACACCAACTCTATTTACATGTAAATACTTTGAAAAAGTAATTTGCGCCGCGGCGTCTACTCGCACCGCCCTCGAGATTGCGAAAAGTCACATTAAGCTTCCTTCAGGTGATGCATGATAACTGTTATAGTCGAATATAATTTTCTCTGAGGCCCTGCCATCGCATCCCCACCACCCCACCCCACACTTCCTTAATCCCAGCAAAGAGCCTTCGGAATTATTCCTAAAGATATTTACGGTTTCGTGAATAAATAAAATTATGAACGGTATTCTGTTCTGGGTATATCCAACTGAGACGGTTAGAGCGGCATCTTGGCTCTATCTTGTTTATTATTATATCTTATATTAAGTTGTTTATCTTTTTAATGGCCGCCGAGAGTTATATGGGTCGCTGCAATTTATGTCGTGAAGGATAAGAAACTGTTAAGGATAAAAGTAGGAATCTCTCGACTCCGATTCCAAACCAGAGATTGGATTTTTATATTTAGATGTGATGATATTGTTCAGTGTGCTTTATGATTTTTTATTTTGATTTTTTTGGTTTTGTTTTGAAAAAAAGGTAGCGTTGATAATTATATACGTCTTTAATTATATATACACACATACATGACGTCTGTTTATACCTGAATAGGTAATAAAAACAATTCTTTTAAATACATTATACCTAACTAAAGAAACATGCAAATAGGTCACAGATTGCCATATCTTGAGGCATCATCCTTCCTTGTATAAACTAAAAGCGAAATAGCATACAAAAATATAAAAAAGTTGCGTTTTCTGTGTAACAAAAGCATATTTTTAAGACCTTTTTTGTAAAAGTTGTTGGTCAAGTCGAAACGGGGTAACAATGAGACCCAAAAACTCAAACAATATTGCACAAAACGGCAATTTGCGCAATAAATCGTCATAAAAACAACAATAAACAAAAGAAAAGGGTAACAAAGTAACTCCTCGAACCCTTTAAAGTTATAGAAACCCCTTTGAAGAGAAACAACCCTCACTATTAATTCACAAAAGGCTTTTGTTTCCGCTCTTTCTCCCGTTATTTTGACGCAACGCTTTTGAAAATTTCTAGAAATTCACCTACTACTTTACCAATACAGACAGACAATGCGTTTGTATATCTTTGAAATTGGCCAGGTAATACGTAAAAGGTAATTATTTGCTGTAACAAAATCGATTAAATTTACTATGCGATTCACGTGTTTTGTTAATTTGTAGTTATTTTTTGGTTGCCGTAGGTACAGTATACCTGGAAAAATTAGAGGCCATGTGGCTCTCTTAACTATGAAGAATGTTTCTATTACTTAAATACAACTATATAGGCTAAGATGTATGCAAAAATACATACATTTCTGACGCAGTATGGTAGATATCCCAATCCCTACAACTGTAAACATCCTCGTTCAATCCAATAATCATAATCGGGGAACCTCTGAAACAGTAAAACTTGAGTGCAACGACCTCATTGCAGACCCTAGTCAAGGTCGTGCTAGTAAAATGTTTATGGACTATAAAACCTCCGTCTGTACGGTGTCTGTATGTCAAGGACTCCCGACAATTTTATTGACCATACTGAACAATTCCACGCGACATTTACTACTTTTAAATGAGTAATCCTTTATTGTTGATGAAGACAGATGTTCTCAATAGCATCTTAAATAATGGTTACAAACTGATGAAACACAGACGACAATTTTTATATTGCTTGTTTATATTTATTACTATCTTTTTTAACTAGCAGATGTTTTGAGTGGAGTTTTTTTTTGGTAAGGATGATTTTATCTTTTCTAGCTCTATGGAAATGTAACTTTGGTAGGTCTGTTGAATTAAAGTGGTGATTTAAGCGTAGGAAAAAAATATATAAGAAGGCGGTGAAAATTAAACATTCCATAAAATCTGAGCACTTGTAAAAGAAAAGCAATATCCAGTACGCAAGTGGCTAATGACGATTTGATGCCGACGCGACGGTATGGCGCACTCGTAAAAAATCACTAGATATGATCCCATTTTGATTAAAAAATCACAAGCCTACCATCCATACCACCCTTGGGCGTCTCGGCAAAATGGAAACTTCCAAATGATTTAAAAGTTTTAATAACGGTATCGTAGTGAAATGACATTATACTTTCAAATTAGGAGTGAAAATTTAATTTAAAAGAGAGACAAGTCCCCGGTTCGCGTGGCGAATTAGATTCTTGCTCGTAAAAATGTACAAGCACTTCTTTTGAAAGAAGTTTCTTTTCAGTGTGCCCAAAAATTTATACCGCTTAAATCTCTCCAAGGGAAATTAGAAGGGCCCGCTGTATTTATTAAAACACGATGGTGGCTCACAAGTTATAGGGATTTTAATAGGCAAAGTTAGCCCTATGAATGTCTGTCTTGATATAACTTGGCACTTATCTTTTATTAGATTTCACTTTTGCTAATTAGGGTTGTCAAGTGTTCTTGAATATGAATAATATTAAATTGTTAGTAAAAAAAAATAATAATAATACTGCAGAATTAACAAAATAATACAAAAAAACAAGAGCTATAGACAGCAACAATTTTTCCCGATACTGAATTATCTGGTCCCATCAAATATGTGGATGTACCGTCAAATATGTATCATATAACACAAATAATTTATTAAATTCAAGCCCTTTTAATCAAATGTCGGTTCGTTAAGCCACTATGCCAATCGAGTTGATATTATTTGAAACTCATGTAATTTCTCACTCTCCTTTAGAAAGTTCCCAAAAATATAAAAACGAAGAATTATAACCTTACAACTGATAATAACAATTTAATTTCTTGTATTTATTTTTTCTAACTATTATAATAATAATATGTTGGACATGAATCACACAGCGCCCACCAGTTCCAAACTAAAGCAACTAAATGCTTGTGCTATGGATACTAGATAACGGATAATAATAATACATATATTTAGTCTGGCCATAAATACTGTTACAACTAAAAATAAAAAAAAATTACATTTGAATTTGGAATCTGTCATTGTTATACGATTGTTCATTGTGTTTTCCCGTTTTGGCGCCAATACATTGTACAATATTTTGCGATATTAAAATGGAGTGGGGTGATAAAGAGAACCGAATCGCTGTGATTGCATGACACAAAGTAGGTATGGAGCCAAATGCAATTTTTAAAACTCTCCATACACTTGGTATTAGTCAAATGTTTGTGTACCGGGCTATTAATAGGTACAATGAGACCTCCTCTGTTTGTGACAGAAAAAGACCTGGCAGTCCACGTAGTGTACCTACGTACGAAAAAGGTGGTCTCTAAGTAAGGGAAAGAATTCGAAGAAATCCTGTCCGCAAGCAAAAGATTTTATCTCGGGAGATGAAGATAGCACCTAGAACAATGTCGCGTATTTTAAAAGATGACTTAGGACTTGCAGCCTATAAGAGGTGCACTGGTCATTTATTAACTGATAATTTAAAAAAGAATAGGGTGTTAAAATCTAAACAACTACTGAAGCGGTACGCAAAGGGAGGTCACAGAAAAATATTGTTTACAGATGAAAAAGTTTTTACAATTGAGCAATATTTTAACAAACAAAATGACCGTATTTATGCTCAAAGCTCTAAGGAAGCTTCCCAATTAGTTGACAGAGTACAACGTGGGCATTATCCGACTTCAGTGATGGTTTGGTGGGGTGTTAGCTAGGAAGGAGTGACTGAGCCATATTTTTGTGAAAAAGGTATCAAAACATCGGCACAAGTGTATCAAGATACCATTCTTGAAAAGATAGTCAAGCCCCTTAACAACCCCATGTTCAATAACGAAGTATGGTCCTTCCAACAAGACTCGGCACCAGGTCATAAAGCTCAGTCCACGCAATCTTGGTTGGAAGCGAACGTTTCGGACTTCATTAGAGCTGAAGACTGGCCGTCGTCTAGTCCCGATCTTAATCCACTGGATTATGATTTGTGGTAATTTTTCGAGAGTACGGCTTGCTCTAAACGTCATAATAATTTAGAGTCCCTAAAACAATCCATAGGATTGGCAGTGAAGAATTTTCCCATGGAAAGAGTGCGTGTTTCTATTGATAACTGGCCTCAACGTTTAAAGGCCTGTACTGCAGCCAATGGAGACCACTTCGAATAAGCTTTTTATATTTTATATCGTTTTATTATTTATGTATTAAAGTAACACACTGTTAAAGTAATAAATGTTATTTGCAATTAAAAAAAATTTTTTTTTCTTTGTTACAATATTGATGGCATGACTAAGTATACTTTTCTTTTGTAAATACATACTATATTTTATATTATTATTTTATAATACATAGAAAAACACCCAGATAAGAATAAAAACTATAGGAAGGAAATTTGTATATACCAAATATATTTGTTCTATAATGTTTCAGAAGAAAAAGTGATTTAAAAATTTTTTGAATCATTACATATTATAAAATAAAGTTGCTTTCCCCTGCATGTCCCCTTATATGGTAATATCTTTGAAATTACGCAACGGATTTTGATGCGGTTTTTTTTAATAGATAGAGGATATTAACGGGGTTGTTTTTATCTATCTTGAACGGTGGACTCGGTATCTAACGGTATCTTGGACTTGAATGGTGTATGGATGAATAATGTAGTAAAGAAAAAGTGATAAACCCAAAATTTACTTATTTATTACTCAACAAAGTTCGCCGGGTAAACTAGATGTGTTATAAATTAGTTTACTGCGAGAAATAGATAACTCTTCAATATAAGTTATAAAACTTAGTATAATTATAAAAACCAAACATTAAACCTACTAATATGGCAGACACAAGAGTGTGAAGTGTTATAGGACTATTATAATTTTCCTAAATGCTCATACAAAGAGCCATTTTCACAGTTTCAAAGCATTTTCGTGTATAGTTAATTAAAATACGCTGTTTGTGTATAAACTGCGTGGGGGCGGTCTCTTTACACGTACTCAAATAATTTCGTCTAATAATATACAATACAAATATTTGAACTTAATTATAATAATAATTAATTTCAAATTTTTGTCTTGTATGAAATCAGCAGCCATTACAATAACAACACAAAGTACTTACCTGGTTATCGAAACTTTAACTAAATTTTTTATAATTTGAAATCCTAATTTCTGTATTTTGTTACAGATTAGTTGTGTCAATTTGACTTTACGCTAATTTCTCAATGAAAAAGTAGTTTTTTTTATGATAGAAGGGGGCAAACGAGTTTGCGGGTTACCTGATGGAAAACAACCACCGCCGCCCATGGCGTCTGCAATACCAGGGGCATCACATCAGCGTTGCCGGCCTTTCAGATGAGAATAGGCTCGTTTCTTGAAGGTTCCTAGGTCGTAGCGGTCCGGCAATACCGTCGCCGGCAACTGGTTCCATGAAGGAAACGCACTGTTGCCGACCACCAACCATTCAGCCAATGCGGGTGGTAGCGTTGGCGCGCATTTTTATATTTTATAGAATAAGAGGGTAAACAAGCAAGCAAGTCACCTTTTGGTAAGCAACTGACCCCGCCAATGGACACCTGCAACATAGATTGTATTACAGTTGCGTTGCCAAACTTTAAAGGAGTAGGATGGAAAAGTAGGGGGAAGGGGAGGGGATCTGGAAACGTCTCTCACCGAACGATACACGGTATCAGCCACTTTACGAATATATTTCGAGACTATTTTGAGACTTTACGAATATAACAGTGGTAGAGCCAAGCAGTTCGCTGCATGAATGGGCTAGCTCGACCGGTGAAATACCACGACCTCTCAGAAGACCGACGTAAAGTGACTCATGCCGCGTTTCGTTCGGTGAGAGAGGTATCCGGAGGCCCACCCCCCTTCTCCATCCTTTCCTATCCCCTACCCCTTAAAGGTTGGCAACGCAACAACACTATACGTGTTGCTGGTGTCCATGGGCGGCGTTGGTTGCTTACCATCAGGTGACACGCCGGCTCGTTTGCCCTCCTATCCCATAAAAAAAAATATATTTTGAGAGGCATAGTATTTCACCGATCTATGGAGCATACCTTAAAGTTTGGTTTTTGCTTTTTAAAGGAATAGACTAAGATGCTTCAGCTCGTAGAATCACTATTATTATAGTTTCTATATAAACTAGAAAGGAAGCTACTGGGGGTTACATTGAGAGATCACAAGACAAACACCTGGCTTAGAGAGCAGAGCAAAGTCGCGGATGCTGTAAAACGTGTCGCAAGTTTAAAGTGGCAGTGGGCAGGACACAGCCCGTAAACATGGCTCCTGGAGTAAGGCGGTCCTGGAATGGAGACCCTGGGAGGCAAAACGTCCTAGAGGCAGACCACAAATGCGATGGAATGACGACATTCAGAGGATAGCGGGGAAGAACTGGATGGAAGTGGCGCAAGACTGTGACAGATGGCGCAATCTGAAGGAGGCCTACACCATATTGGTTGAGAATGGCTAAGAAGAAGGATAAGAATATATTTCGTGTGCCTCAAATAAATTAAAAAAAAAATATTTGACATTAATTATACTATAAAATCTTTACTCTACACATTTACATACTCTGAAAAATATTTTAATATTTTTTATACATATATCTACAATTATTCGCTTATAATTTTATAGCAGTTACGCTATTTGTTAAATATTTCATCATAGTTATTATATGTTCTAATTAAGATTGATATCTATTTTTGGGCGGCATATTTCAAGTGAATTTTTTTAATCTTTTTTTAAAATATTCTTTTATTATGAGTTTAACGAGCCCGTTGGTTACGCTCATACTTGTACAATTATATGTTAATTATATAAATATATAATTAAAATTAAACATGTCTACCGTCCAGACATATAGAGAACAAAGATACACAGAAAAAAAAGACGATGCTCTATTTTATCCGCTGATATACTTTATAAGTCATAATAAAAGTCGTTCATTTAAATTTATGTTTGTTAAATCTACACCTAACGTTATATTTACACTGTTTAACATAACTTCACGCTGAATCCCTTGCGGGGTAGGCAGAGGGAACATAGCGCATAAGGCACGATTCTAACACACCTTACTCGCTTCTTTGACTTCGTAACATCACCTTCCGGAAAGAGTCATTCTATTTGGTTATGCATGACTTCTTTTTACATTAATATATATAGCTTACATGACCTTTATTTATTTCTAAATTATCAAACATACATGATATAGTCTCATCTGTATGTTCCAGCATTACTATATCAAATAAGACCCCTCTTTACTGTTTCTTTTTATAAATAATTTCCTCTATCATTCGAAGGCAGGCAACCCTTTGGACAAATTGGACAAAAGAGGTCCAATTGTTTAATCTGGTTTATCAAATCTTTTAAATAAACATCAAAAATCTAGTTTATCCAAAGAGTTTATTTAAATAAAACCAATAAATTCAATAACTTTTACATATGTAGAAAAACTAGTTAAGATCACCTAATGCGTGATATATCTTTTTGTTAATGCATAAATATATTTAATTTTTACTTTTATATTGAAGATATTTTAAAATTTTAATTTGAATTAAAGATTTATTTATATAAAATTTATAACTTTCAACTTATATAAACAAGGCGGCACCCGTGTATTCGCTTAACTATATATGAAGATGTACAAAATTAAAAAGTTCTAAATAAATCCGATTAAAAGCTATTTACAAAAATGTATTTCTGTACATGTGACTAAACGGATAGTTGCGTCGTAACAGCCAAAATAAAGACGATATTTTAAATGCCAGAAACGATATATGGGCTTTATATTTATTTTGATAATAATTAATATAGATAATACATTGAAATATGTGTTGTAGATACCGTATCCAATACAAACATATTTATGGATCTTAGGTTTAGAAATAATACCTTGTGAAAAATAGAAATAAAATTATCTTATTATGAGTTTTAGGAAATATTGTTTAAAAACGTAACATAAATAAAACATATAAGTCTCGGTGGTCCAGTGGTCGAGCACCCCGCTTCTGAATCCAGAGACTTTTCGAAATTAATTTCGTAAGTTATGTGTGATAAACTTCAATGACTAAAAAACTTTGTGCCCGGTACGGCAATAGGTTCGTCACCTATTCCATTTGGGACGTAAACATAACGGCGAGACGAGGCTTAACTGCTGCCTACACCTTCGGGTAACGTTATGTTGTATTTTAATAATTTTAAAGAATATAACTACTCTATATACTACTTTTTATAAGCTTTTATTTAACTTGCACTGTATGTATGTATGTAAGTATGTATGTTCGGTGGAATCTTGTAACTCAATTTTGAAGTAGATACCTTCAACCGATTGAGCTGAAATTTTGTATACACGTTTACTTTGGATGACAATGCATGATATAATGTATGACATCATTCTATATCCAATATGGCGGACGACCCAAGATGGCGGAATGGATATTTTGAATGCATTTCTGCAATATGGATATCAAATGAAAGGGTTTATTGAGTGTAACTCAAAATATAATATGACGTCATTCTAAATCCAATATGGTGGAATATCCAAGATGAAGGAATATATATTTTAAGCTTTCGTACAATATGGGTATCAAATGAAAGGGCTCATTGGGACCAACTAAAGAAATAATGTGACGTCATTCTAAATCCAATATGGCGGATTATCCAAGATAGAGGAACAGTTTTTTTTAATGCATTTCTACAATATGGGTATCAAATGAAAGGGCTTGTTAATAGTAGCTCGAAAAATAATGTGACGTCATTCTAAATCCAATATGGTGGAATAAATATTTGTGTTTCTACTATATGGGTATCAAATGGCCCTTTCATTAAAGAGTTATATGAGAACTTCAAAAACTATGTCTCGGTGGTTCAGTAACCTAGTCCGCTTCTGAATCAGGAAATCTTGGGTGCGAATTTGGCCTCACACCAATGTCTTTCGAAATTCCTCTCGAAAATCATGTGTGATAAATATTTTTGACTGACCACTTTGTGCTCGCTGTATGGCAACAGTGGTAGAGCCCAGCAATTCACTGTATGAATGGGCTGGCTCGATCGGTGAAATACCACAACCAGCTCACGCCGGGTTTCTTTGGGTGAGAGAGGTACCCGGAGGCCCACTCCCCTTCCCCATCCCTTCCTACTCCCATATCCTACATCCTACTCCCTTAAAGATCGTTGAGACGTAAACATAGTGGCGAGTTGAGGCTTGACAGATGCTGCCTAAACCTTCGGGTAGAAAAAGGAGTCGAGCTATGTTATGTTATTATTTAATGTTATAAACAAATTAGAATGTGTATAAATATTATATAAATATCATAGGGTTTTCAATATGAGCGGCTAGATGTTAGTGGCCTGCTTGCTTGGGCGGTGTCAGTCAATCTGTTGTTTACTATTCAGTCACTGATGCCAAATCACCATGTCAAGATACAGGGTTAAGCGGCTCATCCAAATTTATAATCAAAATGAGTTAGTGCTATCATTGAGAACCTTACGACCACTTTACGGCTGAGGCGGTAGTCCATCACAGTCGACGGCTTTCCGTTGACCTATGTTTTAATAGTTAACAGTGTTTTAATTGTGGTCAGCCACGCAATCTGCTGCATGAATGGGCCGGTTCGACCGGTGCAATGCCATGCCCTTTCAGGATACCGACGTAAATTGGACAGGATTGAATCACTTTAACATGATTGCTACACTAACGGATTTTAACGGTGTTATAGGTATTATTAGAATTAAACACAGTGGATGATGGGAACGAACTATAACTTTTATTACAACTCACTCCTATGTTACACTCAGGTCGGCAAGTATAGAGTACTGATTAAAACAACAGATGGCGTTACACATCACACGTAGTTAAACATATTTTGTTATTAAACAACAGTCCCACATAACAAAATTAAGTTGCAAAATCAACAAATAAGTAACAAAAAAAATTGTTTACTTAGGCTCGAAACTCTTTGCTGCTGGTCAAGCATACGTGGCCTTAAGTAGGGAAAAGACTTTAGGAGGTCTCCTCATTGAAGAGTTGGACTGTTCGAAATTCACTGGCAAACGACCTTGTAATAATGATGCTTTGAATGAGATGAAGACTGAGAAACTTACCCATCGATAACTAAAAACTTGAAAATAATTTAAAGAAAAAAACTTTTTTAAAGAAGCTTTTATTTAAACGCTCTAAAAAGAATAAAATAATTTTCACCTTAAACATTTTAACTATCAACTTATAACCTTATTATATACAATTTATGTGATAATAAAAGCTTGTCGCTATGTTTAACCCAACCCTTCCCCCCTCCTCTTCCCATCCCAATTCCGACCCCTTCCATTTCCCATGGAAAGGGCCGGCAACGCAACTGTAACACTATATATGTTCGGGTGTCCATATATATGTTATAAACCAAAAAAATATATTTGGATAATGCGATCCGTCACAGTAATCATTAAATCTAAAAAAATATTTCTAGATGGTTATGGATAGCCACTGTTAGGTAATTAAACAGCGACAAGCTTTTATTATCACATAAAGTTATAAGTTGATAGTTAAAATGGTTAAGGTGAACATTATTTTATTCTTTTTAGAGCGTTTAAATAAAAGCTTCTTTAAAAAAGTTTTTTTCTTTAAATTATTATAATATTTCTAAGAACATTGTGACTCATTATTTAAGAATTAAATGATTTGCATTCTACGTATGTAATTAGTAATTTATATATGAGAAATGATTAAATACATTATATTATATACTAAGAATGTGATAATTGGATACTTAGTCCGCTTTAGCCTTAATTCAAAAATTGAAGTGAATTAATTTGCAAGGCTTTTAATTAAAAGCAAAAAACTTGCTATATCTAACATTATTTCTATTTTATTTAGTCTTGCACTTACGTCAATAGAATTTTAATGAACTCCAAATATATTAATAAAATATTTTGTGTAAGTATATTACAAGAATTTAATTTTAGTCTAATAATTGGGAGAGGCCTATGTCCAGCAGTGGACTGCAACAGGCTAATGATGAAAATAGTTCTTAAAAAACCTTTTTTTAATGTTTTTTGATTAAATAATGATTAATAGCCAAAATTTTATTTCATACACAAAATAAATATATTTGTATTATTTGAAAATTCCTTTTCTATTATTTGAAAAATTCGTTTTGTATTATTTGAAAAAGTCATTTTGTATTAATTGAAAAATTCATTTTGTATTATTTGAATTTTTAAGTAGAAATAGTAGTAGGGGAAGGATTTTTGTTATATCGTCGTCAGCTTATATATGTGATTGCATAAATATAGACCTTAATCTGGGTTAAACCGTAGATATATCTTCGGAATGGACCTCAAATGAGAATCATATATTGTAGGTACATTTACTATCCCCGGTCTTAAGTGAGTGGTATGTACGATAAGACTGACCTTTGGGTTAGTCTGTGGACAGGTCTCTAGATAAGTTTGGATTTAATATGTTAAAAGGTGCCCTTAATGGGGTCGTTCCAGTTTGTTATGGGGGGGTGCTGCCCGAACTTATTTCGTGATGCCCAAGCGTATTAGATTCAGAAACGATTTTTGTAATACATTGATATATTATATCAGACATTATAGTTCATAAGAAATCCGTATTTTTTTGTATCTATTTTGTCTGAGACTTGCAACTTTCAGGTAAGTTATTGCTATTTAGTAACAATACAGGACATTTAAATAAACAAATCTTTTATCTCACTTTAAGTCGGTATTTTTTATTGTATAATTATTTAATTAAATTGACAGTACTCTATAACATGTATATATTAAATGAGTTTTATTAAAATTTATGTTCCATTGAAGAAAATTTATCATGAATTTCTGGTTTTTAAAACAATATAACTCCTGGTAGATAGGCATAGACATAATATGTTACATATACATCTGCAGATAAGAAAAAAAGATATATATTCGAGAGAGAGAGAGAAAGAGATTCTCTGCTTTATATTAAAATCAAATCTCAAATGTTTTGATTCCCGTTAAAGGAAGTTTCAGAATATCTCAACCCTTCAGCGCCATTCTCCAAAGGCTCTTGCATCTAATCACTTTGACACCGTGGAAGGCTTCGATGCGTCGTGGTTCGGATATAATCCAACAGATGGCACTACTTGGTTGATGTATAAGTGTACGTCGTAAACATATAAGTTTATTGTAATATTATCACTTTTATGACTTTTTGAATGGTTTGTGTAAGCTTTGAAGTGCTTACAAAATATATTATCATTTACACTTTCGTGTTAACATTAATTTAGGAACACATTATAAATAATATAGCTTTAGGAAAAAACTAAGCGGTGAAATAAACTAAGATACGCATAATATTATATACCTTTGTTTAAATATCTCGTTAAAGTAAAAGGTATAAATTTAACTATTAATGGTTAATAGTTTTCAAACAAGAAAAAAAAATGAAACCACATGAAGCCATGTATACCTGTGGCATCCTTTTTGCAAGCCCGGGTCGAATTTAGTACCTACTGGCTGACCCGGTGAACTTTGTTTGCCCTCAAAATGATTATATGACTAAATATTTTTTTTTTAAATATAGGTACCCTAAGTTACTTCTTATTACATCAGCTAATTGACAACAAATGTCCTATCAAAATCCTTCAGCCATTACGGATATAGTCGGATATATATATTTATTTCAATATTACATACAGACACTCTATTTTCATTTCTATGTATGTATAATACGTCAATATTGGACTACACCAATATTCGTATCAACATTGATGACAATATTTTCTCACAGTATAGAACCCTTATAGAATTTTTTAATAAAATATAATTAATAATACAAAAATCTTCATAAATAATTACAATAGACATTGATAGCAACTGGCTATTAACACTCATATTCACACTTGACACGCGTAAACCGGCCCCTATAAACATATTAAAAACATCATTGCCGAATCGTCTGACCACATAAATTGTACTATTTAACCAATTTAGTTAACCAATTAAATCATATCCCTCATGTCTAGTTTACCCTTCCAATTTTTAAGCGACTCCACCAGAATAAGCGATTTTTTGCTATACAAATATAATGACGCAGTAGGTTTCCGAATTATTTTTTTTGAAAGAAATATATAATTAATATAGAATAATGAGTCAAAATAAATTAAATTGAATAGAAAAATATGTATTTTTACGATGTGGGAATTTACACTTTTTTGTATTTAACTTTTAACCTTAAAAATTTTAAAATTGTTCTAGTGTTATTTTATTTTTTATTTCTGCAAATATAATTTTGAATAATTATATAATTTCGTTAGTTTTTTTGATAATATCCTCGTTAACTATAGCTTGTATATCATTACATTTCTTAATACTACTTTTTTAAATATATCTAACAACTATTTTATCTAAACAAAAAGAATTACTCGTGAAAATGATCTCTGTAAAGAGAACAAAACGTCGGGAAATAAATAGAAAATAAGTTCTAAATAAACGCGATATAATCCATAAAAGTTGTTTTATTGTTATGAATGTGATTCGCAAAAATCTAAGAAATTAAAAACAAAGAATTCCGTTTATTAAACAGATGTCTCTAGTTCAAATACTTTCGAAATCTAAGTAATAATAACGGCCGCATTATGGCAACAGACAATCGTAAAGAATAACTAAAATACCTTAATACTTAATAGGTATTTTTAAATTCTTCTTAGTAAAAATTTATCAAACCTCACTTAATACGTGTGAAGCGTTTCCCTTTATATAAACACCCCCTATCTCATGGTAAGTTGTTATTAAGCAATAACATTCACTAAATTCTAAGATAACCATCGGCATATCGATTATTTCAAAAATACATTATGGACAGATCATTGTTTACATTTAACATTATATAAATATATATGTTTCAATAACAATAATTTCATATTCAAATGTAAAAATGGCGTCGGGCCCGTACTGGGGTGTCTCCCCACCGGATGCACGGCACGCCGTTCCGTCGGAAACGATGGAGGATTATTTATAAGCGTGTCTTATAATATTTATTTTGTTTTCAACTTACGATGACACTCTTAATGGTTTGTGTTTAATGTATTTTAACTAGTTAAAAATATATTTAATTGTACGCTACATAAGATATCAGAACAATAGATTACGTTTTGTTAAATTTGAATAAAATATGAATTAAGTAAACTAACGTCTTAAATAGAAAGTTTTAATGTAAAATTAACAAATATAAATGATTTATGGGTTCGATGATATCATAATTCTAAAAATAATATATATCTTGTTTATATATAATATAAAAACAATTATAAAGATAGATTTATAATAATAAAAATATTAGTTAAAAATCCTTAACTTAGATCCTTCATCATCATCATAAGCCCTTTTGAGATCCACTGCTGGAAATAGGCCTCCCCCACAGAGCGCCATCATGGGGGGTTTTTGCCATAATCGCCACGCTTGGCAGGCGGGTTGGCGATTGCAGTAGGCTGTATTGTCTTGAGAGAGAATGCTGCTGCCCATTCTTCTAGCTTTTCCCTTAATCGCCTTTTACGACACCCACGGGAAGAGATGGGGTGGCGGTATTCTAAGCCGGCGCCACATCCTTCAGATCTATCTAATAGATAAGAAAAAATATGAAAGTCTAACGCCCGAATACTGAACCGCCACTCAAATCTGACAATTAATAAAGTGCTACTTACTGCTCAAATTTCACGTATTCTGTCTAATGTGACAGCTACTTAAACGCTTAAGTAACGCTTATATATTTGAGTGGCCGTTCAGTATTCGGGCGAAAGAAGCGTAATAAATTAACTAGAGTGTACAATTGTAGTTTTCTGTAATAGTAAAAGTACGGTAAAATTATTAACATAACTGATGATAACTATGTAACATAACATAACATAACTTCACGCATTTTGTTACCCGAAGGTGTAGGCAGCGGCTGTTAAGCCTCGTCTCGCCGTTATGTTTATGATCCAAATGGATTAGGTGGCGAACCTATTGCCATACTGGGCACAAGGTTTTCAGTCATCGATATTTATCACACTTAACTTCCGAAAACAAATTCGAAAAGTCATTGGTGTAAGTCAGTGCAAGATTCGAACCCGGACCTCTGAATCAGAAGCCGTGTGCTCGACCACTGAGCTACCGAGACTATTTACAGAGACCGAGACCACTATTAGACTATAAAAAATAGTAAATAATTTATATTTAACTGGGTACCTATATCAAATAAGCATGCCTACATTGAAGGAATGAAACGTCTGGATGGGAGAAGCTATCAAATTTCCGGGCCATTTCACACATTGTTGATACCCCGGCAGTGTCGTCGCCAGGGACACACCCGGGAACTCTGAAGAAAGATGGACGGTTGGAAATAATTTTTATCTATTTTAAAGTATTTGCGTTTAAATTTGTTAATGAATTTATTATAAATTTAATGGGAATTTCATAAGTTTAGATCTTATGTTTTTATTATGCTTTTAATTTCGGTAACTGCCTGTAGGATTTTGCTTTTATTTAAGTGTAACAACATTTTAATCTGAGTTTAATTAGCAAATAGCGCCTTTATCGTTAAATTATTTCGCCAAACTTAGGTTATAAAAATAATTTCCATTTAAGATTGAACAAAAGCCCAGCCACGGATAAAAACTAGTGAATTAATAAATCTTACTAAAAGATGTATGGCGTGTAGGTTTGAAATATTATATGGTTTTATTTTAGTAGTAGTATTTGTATTAGTCATTCTGTGTCTCTTTTATTTAACACAAAGTTTACAAATGTGATGTTTGTCTTGAAAAACTTAAACTTTGTTTTACTACGTGGCAAATTTTACTATCTAATTGACTCATTGCGATAAATATTTGCTGATATAAAAGCAATATGTATATATCTTGATAGGGACATGACAACAATAGACTCTTTTTCTATCTCGCTTTTTCTCTCTCAGAAGAAAAAAGATTATATTTCCAGGCAGGATGGAGGTACATTTTCAGTCAAGGCAATATTTTTAACATAAAATGAGAAATCAATTTTTTTACTAGTTTTAATTTTTTTTACTAGATTTAATTCTCGGTTTCTTAATACCTGAACGGTTACTGGTGGTTCCATTGCTTTGTCTATGAATTGCTATAAAACCCACTACTAACCTTTGTCAGGCTACTGACATTAGGTACTACGCCACAAAGACTGTTTATTGTAAATTATTAATAAAGAAACAGTCAACTTATATAAATGAAAATAAAATATAATTTAAATAAAACATAGATTTTACCAATTCCACCAATGAAAATTCTGAACAGGTAGGTGTAAAACGATGGAACTGAACCCCTTGTAAATCCATCTTTGACGATAGTTTATACAATAAAAGTGTCAACGCTGATCTAGGGATGTCGCATCACGACCGACAGATGGCCATTTGATCTACGTTTCAGATACTAGATAGAAAATTTGTTTGTAATAAATAAACATGACCGCCATTTTTCACCTACGTCGATGGGTAAAATTTATAAAAAAAAAATAGTAAGGATTTAAACCATTTAACTTTCTTCGAACTTCGAACTTTCTTCCTCATTAATTAAAGTGCAGAATTTCGATAATTATCACTTTTTTACTACGATGAATTATACATTATACATTTCAACAGTGGTAGAGCCAAGCAGTTCGCTGCATGAATGGGTCGGCTCGACCGGTGAAATACCACGACCTCTCAGAAGACCGACGTAAAGTGGCTCATGCCGCGTTTCGTTCGGTGAGAGAGGTACCCGGAGGCCCACCCCCCTTCCCCGTCCTTTCCTATCCCCTATCCCTTAAAGGTCGGCAACGCTACAGTAACACTGTATGTGTTGCTGGTGTCTATGGGCGGCGTTGATTGCTTACCATCAGGTGACACGCCTGATCGTTTGCCCTCCTATCCCATAAAAAAAAAACATACAAACCACCCCGTCGATACCCTCTATCTATTAAAAACCAGCATCAAAATCCGTTGAGTAGTTTCAAAGATCTAAGCATATAAGGGAACAGGCAGCGGAAAGCGAATTTGTTTGCCTATATAATGAATTACAGACATCCCATAATAAAATTTAAAAATTACCTTGAACACTGACTATTTTAAAAAGTACTTACCTACATATTACTATAATATTTAAGTCAACATTTAACTTGCATAAATTTAAATACAAAATCTAAAACACAATATCACAATATCTTAAATAATATTCATTATAAATATCTGCAGGGTGTATGTACATTGATATAAATACTTATACAACACTGGTCAGCCAATTATACCTCTTGATTTATCAGAGCCACCTGATCAAAATAACTTAAAAGACCAACCAAGATATGGAGGTGAGAGAATAAATTTAGTATGTTCTCGCTTTCATTCAGCTGATTGAAAAAAATGTTATTATATTTTTTATTTACTTCTTAAAATACGGTGTTAAAAGGAATATTTTTGAAATGTGTCATGGAAGACGAAAATGTAACAACATTGCGTTATTCAACAAAACTGTACATTCATACCATCAATTCTCAAAATATTGAAAACTTAAATGCCTTAAAGAAAGTACTAAATATTTTAAAAGATGAAACATGAATATTTGTGTCGCTTAATATCGAAATTTTAATATTAATTTATTCAAATAATAATTTTACTCAAATAATATTTGAGTAAATTTACTTCACATAAGCTATGATAGTGAGACATTAAGTGTCAAACACTCGTGCGTTTAAAAATCAAACGGTACCTATTTTACAGAAGCAAATGGTAAGTGCGTGTAATTACTTACTTATTTAGTATTAAAATTTATTATAAGAAGTAACGTAAGGAAAGTTTTAATTTATTATATATCTTACAAAATAATTTAACATCGACATATTGAGTTACTGCATACAAGTGTAATAATATACAAGCCTTAACTGATGTAAGCATTTAGTATAAATTACTCTTATCTCGTACAAAAAATCTACGAACAGCAATCAAGTAACGTATTTATTATTACTCTATAGAAGTATTTAATGATAAGAGTAGAAGGGTCATTGACTATATAATCAAGAAATTATAATTAAACATTTATATGCTGCAAATATGCTGCATTTATCCATTAAAAAAACTCTTTTTTTATTATTATTAAAATAATAATTTATTTGTCATAAATAAAATTTTTGAATATAGTTTTTAATTGTCTAACTATATTTATAGAATTTCCAGCTTTTTGTTAAAAATAAATGTCGATGACTAAAAACTTTGTGCCCGGTATGGTAATAGATTCGCCACCTATTCTATTTGAGACGTAAACATAACGGCGAGTTGAGGCTTAACAGCCTCTGCACTTTCGGATAGAAAAAGGGGTGAAGTTATGTTATGTTATTAAAAAAAGGTATTATTTAAAATATGTATTTTGATTGTTATTATTACTGTACCCAT
Organism: Euproctis similis; assembly: GCA_905147225.2. Lineage (NCBI taxonomy): Eukaryota > Metazoa > Arthropoda > Insecta > Lepidoptera > Erebidae > Euproctis > Euproctis similis. The sequence goes on along the minus strand of LR990108.1, from coordinate 15,094,842 downwards.
ATTATCTGCCTTTCTTTTATTTATTTTATAACCTTTTCTAACCTCGTGAATTTGTCTTATTTGATCAATATAATATATAATACTTTTCTTTTCAATGCAGATATAACACTGACCCATGAAAAAAAAACATGAATAACAACGCCTAATGCCTAAAAAACTATTAAATAAAATCATCGCTAATACTCAACCAACATATTTTTTTCCACATCAAAAGCCAGTGTAGTCCAGTAATAAATAATATAAATCACTGCTTTTGTTTGTTTATGACCTGACCACTAATTGACGTCATGGAGCTGATGCTGATAGGATCCACACGCGAAGAGTTCCATATATATATTTACGAGAGAGATCTCATATATTATTTTCTCCTGAAGGCATTAGTGTGTGAAGTGCGAATTGAAATATGTGATGGGCATAGCGATGCTGCGTCCTGTGCCTCCTTTAGTAAAACTTGCCTGAGTAACTTACCGTTTATTTAATAACTACGTATAATACATAACTAGAAATTAAAGATTTCTTAAATAAAATAAGCTTAAGGTTATTATTAATTACCGGGAAAAATATAACGTAATTTTAGATATAGAGCGATTTATTTTATTGGAAAATTAATAATGATTGTTAACCTGAAACCCAAAGTTTTGCGATTTTTTGAACTTTTTGTCGGATAATTAAGGGCCAAAGGAGCTGGTGTAAGGGACTAGAGCCACCCATAAACACTTGCAACACAAATAGTGTTACAGTTGCGTTGCCTGCTTTTAAGATAGCACAGGGATGGGGGATACCACATTAGCCAGTTTTTAGTTTTTTTTTTTTTGTATACTTGATGATACACGTTGTACTTTATTTTTGTATTAGGTGATTTATACACCCACAACGGTTTTGGAAACGCCTTAAATAAGTCCTCCACCAAAATCAATTGTCTCATCTAGCGAATAAATCAACTTGCCTTTACAATAATTGTAAATAAATCGTTAAAAGAGAACTAATCGAGTGTAACGATCTTTTCAACGGAGCATCGTTGCGATATCTCCAATATAATTGATGACCAAGTCGCATACACCGAAGTACGAGTTACTGATCAGTACTCCCCCCCCCCCCCCCTTAAGGACAACGAACTTGCTATTGGTATTAATCATAAAGTATTATTGTGTCTTTTAAAACATAACTTCACGGTATTGATAGCCACACACGTAGGCAGCTGCTGTTAAACCTTAACTCACCGCCGAATCGTTGTTACATCCCAAACAGAATGGCGAATCATCGAATCGCCAAAGTTGTCAGTCATCGATATTTATCACATACAACTACCGAAAAGAAACGAGAAATTATTGGTGAGAGCCGTGATTCGAAACCACGACTTTTTGATTCAGAAGCGGGGTGCCTTTATAATTTAGTAATAAAGTTTATTTAATCCTAAATCATTATAGAATTGAACGTGTCCTTGTAGATGAAGCCTTAAAAACCGACGAGCGCGTATGAAAAGAGTTATGAAAGTCATAGAAGCGAGTGAAGTGTATAAGAATCGTGTCTTATGGCACTGTGTTCTCTCTGCCTACTCCGCAAGGAACTTGGCTTAAAGTTACATATGTATTAAATTAAATTGTAATAAAATTAAATATATTAAATTATATATAATTATGGATCTTACTTTATTTATTGAGGATATCTCTGTTATTGTAGTACCAATAATGATACCCGGCTCGTTCATTATATTACATTTTAAATCAATCACGCAATAAAATAAGTATGTGAGTAAAAAGCCAAAATAATAAGAAATGGTGTTGCAGTGGCTGTAATCGGAAAGATATTAAAGATGATAAGAAAAACCGATTTCATATTACGAGATTGTGACACGGTGGTAGTTGAAGTATCGTATTTTTTTTTATTGATATTATCTATTAATAGGAAAAGTGTGTACATAAAGATATATTTTATATTTTGTATATTATTATTAAAAATATAATACATATTTTGGATTTATGTGAGTTGAGTTTTAATGTTGTAGGGAACTAAAATTATTGCAATATACTGAAAAAAAAATCGTTAGTTATCTATATTTATGACATATAAGTTCTAAAAATTTATCGGTATCGGATTGAAGTGGAACTCGGTTGCTCGCGAGGATGGAATGCAAAGCTACTAGGCCATCGAGATTTATTATATTAAAAATGGTTTGCATCAAGTCAAATCTGTTAGTCGCCCCTCAAGACACCCACCCACACATCCCAATAGTAAAAGTAAAAGTTACCTTTTAATTTAGTTACATTTGTGTTTTATACGTTCATGATAGAGATTGAGAATGTGCTAGAAGTCCTCTCTGGCTGTCCTTTGCTGAGGGAGTGTGAGTGGCGTAGTTAAAATTGATAACTGCATACGGCATCTGTGGTATTAGAAAAAGCAGTCAATTATAGAATTTACAAAAATAATAACCTGATAACTAAAATTGGAAGTGAACTTATTTTCAATAATGGACTCATAATCTATTCTGTAGGCTAGTTTCTTTTAAAATATTAATATCAAAATTAAATGATAAGCCTGAGAGGATTTTTTAAAAAATCCACCAAGATTTTTATAGTAAAAAGTATGACGCATTTCGCTTACTATCGCATTTACTGTGATACCGGCTTTAATATTATGTGTGATTAATTTATAAAAATTAAATGCGTTGGCATTTCGTAAAGTGCCAATAAATATCAACAACACCGATCACGTACAGAACCATAATTGTGTTTAAGGCGAGAGGAACCCTTATTATCATAATTTGATGGTTTTTCTTACAGCAAGGTATACAGGTTCTTTTTTACTGCCGATGTAATTATTACAAGTGGCCTGTTAAATTAGCTATATTCTCTCTTTTATATAAGACGTATGACATTGAGACATTTTCACAGTCTCTTGCCAATGCCTAGACATTTTTCAAATCTTTTACTAATACTATTTTTATAGATATTTAATCGAAAAGTTGACTATGATCAACATTCATACAACATATTTTAAGCATTTAACATAACATAACATAACTTCACGCCTTTTGTTACCCGAAGGTGTAGGCAGCGGCTGTTAAGCCTCGTCTCGCCATTATGTTTACGTCCCAAATGGAATAGGTGGCGAACCTATTGCCATACCGGGCACAAAGTTTTTCAGTCATCGATATTTATCACACATAACTTCCGAAAACAATTTCGAAAAGTTATTGGTGTGAGCCAGTGTCTGGAATCGAACCCGGACCTCTGAATCAGAAGCCGCGTGCTCGACCACTGCGCCACCGAGACTTATTAAGCATTTATTTAACAAAAATATAAATAAAAATCTATAAAATATTATAACAATAATAGAAATAAAATTTCGAAAATTTAACAGGTGCGATAATTACGTAAACTTTACTTATATGAGTAGAGTAATAACAAAACCAATTGTAGCGTCATGCCAAAACATATCCATTTAAATTTACAAAATACGTAATATCTTCATAAACGTTATATAGAGAAATAACAATATACATAATATTATATAAATATATAATAAAATCTTAGTAATTTCCTGTAAAACTTTGAAACCGAAACTCTGCAAGATGTTGGAGGAACTTTACATATTGTGGGTAAAACTTAGGAGACATCAGCCATAATTTACAAAGAGTTTTGTGGCCACCCAAAATTGCAAAGTTTCAAACACAAAAGCGTACAGTGTCATATTGTGGGTAACATAATAAAGCATAACTTCACTTCAAGTCCCATGCGGGGTAGGTACAGAGCGCCATAAGGCACGATTCTTAAACACCTCACTCGGGTCATCGACTTTCATGACTCTTGTCATACACGCCCGTCGGTTTTTAAAGCTACATCACCTTCAGAAATGTTAAATTTGGTCATGCAATTTGCTACATGGCCGTCCTCGACTCTTACATACTTCCGCTTGTGCACTGTATCTGCTTAGTCAATCTTGGCTAATGAATTATTTCTACATGTCCGAATCATTAGAGCATGCCTTTTCTTACTTTAATCTTGTTTTCGACTCGTTTTTTTTTGTTTGTTTTGTTGGCGAGAGAGAGAGAGAGAGAGAGAGAGAGAGAGTACAGCAGAATCGGTTGCACTGTCCAGCACCTAAAAGCAGCCAGATGGCTTGGACTTATTTGCATTTACACGTGCCCAGTAATTGGGCTGCGCTTCAGGGAGAACTTTAATTAAACTTAAGAGAGTTTTAAGCTTAACTAGATACAGCTTGAATACTGTAATAAGAAAAGTTTTAGTTAATTACCTAGGGTTTATGCTAAGTTCTTTACCTAAAATAGCTTAATATACCTTTATATTCTACAGAAATTCGCAGGGATCGTTGCCAAAATTGGTATTAGCAAATTGGTTCCTCCATCTTACAAATATACATAACATGTTAATGTTTAATGTTATTTTATATAATTTTTTATATCTACCTCTAACTCTAGAATAGCTATCTTTATTTTCATATGCCACAACATATTCGAGAAATCTTAATCACAATTTGTATTTGAATTATAATTTGAATAACACACAATACTCAATTGACAATAAACTCCCGGATTGATGAGCAATTATTTTTATTCATAAATATATACATTTAAATAAAAAATCAATAAAATACTGTTACGAACAATATTGTGTGGTGGTTAATTTTCAAACAACACAACGCACTCGAAAAACGTATTAGTTGATTAGTTTTAATGTGGATATTATCAATGCCTTTATATGCAAAAATATTGTTTAAAAAAAATTCACTAAAGGTGTTCATAACAGGAGAAATCTAAAATACATATAAAAAACGTTGCTAACACGTAAATACGCTTTCGAATCAACTGTGAAATCAATCAATTGATTAGTTATGGTTGTTAACAATAAAACACAGTTCAGTTATAAGCGAAGATAAATTTTTAATTGATTGTATCAATACGTTGTTATACGTAACGTTAACGATGTCCTGTAAAGCTGTGAGCACATCGGCGTATCGGCCAATAAGCTAGTGATATAAATCATAATCACATCACAAGATAGCGTAAAATTAAATATTTGTCAAAGTAAACTAGTGTAAATGGGTTTTTTATTAGAAGTATCCCAATTTGAAATGAAAATAATAAGTCTGTGGTAGTAATTTTTTGTATGTGAATATTGTATATTTTAGCTGGCACGTTGTAAAATTTTAGATTTTAGCCAAAAAAACCCAATTCATCATTTTCAAAGCCCAATTTTTTTCATACTCATGTAGTGTTTATTAATTGTTTCAAAAAAGTTATGGAGTAACAGGTAGGTAAATAAATATTGTACCAAACGTAGGTATATCTTAATTGGTACGCGAGAATAAGAAGGAGTGACTATTTCAAATTCAACAATATCACCATGCAATTTAAATCAAAGTTCTAACGTGTGTAACTTAAATAAAAAAGAAATAAATAATACACTTTACTTCCACTTTACTTCCAACGATGCCATCAAAATATAAAATCAAACTGTACGCAGTGGTAAAAATAATAGAATACAAGTCAAATCTTTGTGCTTTGACATTCTTCGCGAATAATATTTGTATATAACAAGGAAATAACAGTAACAGTTACCGTTATTCATACGCCAGTGTGTACTAGGTGTTACTACAGATCCTGCATTTATTTTTACTACCCACTCTATGGCACCTACTGTTGGTGGTAGAACATTAAATTAATGGTTTTTTTTTTCACATAAAAACCGACAGATTTTTGAGTTCGCTTGAATTTCAAATTTTTATGACTTTTTCATCGTTACAAGTTGTTTAGTTTTTTATTTACTAATACAATACTCATATTGTGATATCGTTCCTTTTGCAGTGGTAGGCTTGTATGACATCCAATAATATTATAATTATTGCGTCAAAGTGGAGAGTTATAAATGAAAACAGAGATAAAGGTAATGAGAAGTGAATCATATCAAATAACTTCATTTCACAGGTCTTTACAGACACTTTAATTCAACACTTCAATTCAAAAAATACATCAAATGATGTATTATTTAAATTAAATATTAACGCATGCACTTCAGGAAATGCCATGAGAAGAACCGGGCAGGAAACTCTGACTCAGACCCAGAATGTGATGTATTTTTATAGCACTAACTTTCAATTGCATTAAAGAAACTAACTAACTATTACCAGGGAATACTGGGTAAACTGTTGAAATTGCTGTTCTATAGATCATGAGTTATCTTAAGAGTGACAGAACATTCATTGTGTCAGAGCAAAATCCGTACACAGGTCCCTATGGCGACATACTAATGATGGAGAAGTTCACGGTAGTGGTTTACTGGGTTCTCCGGCACCATTCATTGTAGCTTCCCGGCGAGTCCCACATTACACTGCCGTCCTCGTTGTTAAACTTGAACGCGTAAATGCTTTCTGGAAAGCATTTACGTTTATTTATTTACATTTCAGCACTGGTGCTGAAAACACTATTTTTACTCAATGGAAAGTAGATAGGCAAGGTAGGCCCAGTAAAATTTATTGAAAAAATAAATAATCAAATTTAAGTTTTAAGAAAATCGTAAAATAATATGTTTATTATGTAGGCATAGTAATAAATAATATAGATAAAACAATATTAATTAAGATAAAACAAATTACTCCAAAGTGGTATTACATTATAATTCGATATCATATGAATGTAATAAAAATTAACATAACTAGCAATATTAGTATTTCCTAATACAACAAAATCAAATACTTTGACACCTATGACGTAAGTAATGCCTATCTAAAGACATGCTTATATATCTATAAACTTCTCTCTGGTAGTTATATACAGGGGGCGTCAGACACAAATTGGAAATTACGAGTTGACAGTTTATGCCTTAACGAGTTCGCTAAATTATGTTGCGTTATGTATTTATGTGTGTACCCAGGAATAATTCTCATTGGATATGCTTTTATATGTAATAATAATCTACTTTTATAGTTATTTAAAATATATAATGGCGTTATTTTATTAATCAAAATAGAAGTTTCTCAGTAGTCTAGTGGTCAAACTCACGCTTCTTCAAGAAGTTGTAGGGTCGATAAACATCAATGACTAACAAAAGATATATGAAAATGTGTTCTGCCACCTATTCTACTTGGATTACAAAAAAGTTTGCGGATCGAGGCTAACAGCCGCTGTACACACAAAGACAGGAAGTTATAACAAAATATAGAATTATTAGAGTAACTGTCTTATATAAATTTTAATAAAATGCGATGCCCAAATAAGCTGATATGTAAGTGATTGTAAGTTTAGAGTAAAGACTATAGACAATTTTTACTTCAAAACTGATTAAAATCTATACGAACATCCACCTTCACAAAAGTGAAGTTATTAATATCAATTAGTAGGATTTAAATTAAAACCATTAATTTAATGATATTAATTGAACATTAATGTAAGAAAAATAAAACAGTTACACGCATACCTACTAATCATGTTATGGAGTAACATTTTATGTGAATGTTTATTGCTAATTAATATTAGGTAGTGAAATTAAATCACAGCCTGTATAATGACTTCAAGTTATAAAATTAATTTATCAATTATAATATGACATTTAGTAATGTACTAGTTTATATTTACTGATAATTTATAAGCACGCCTAAATAAACTATTAAATTTAAAAGTGTCCCTTATTGACTATTTATTATCAATCCACTATAAAACAGAAGTCACTTCTTTGGTAAATCACTACAATAAATTTGTACAGTATTTTAAGTTATAGTATAGTTTTAGTATTTTCTTATCTTATTTAGTACAAATAAAATTGAAGGGACGATTTTGAATATTCAAATAACAATTTTCTACAATATTTATATGAATATCTATACGGTGCATATACCAAAATAACAATATTTTAAATATTTTTCTGTCTGTCGCTTTCTTATGGGTAATCTCTGAAATAGCAAGATCGATTTTGCCGGGACTTGTCATCTCGTTAAAGAAGATGTACAGTCACAAATAAATAAATTTGTGCACATCAGTGACCAATTTAAGTTGAAAATAAAATGCTACGTTGCAACTAAATATATATCTGCATGTACTCAAAACACGTGCCCGTATAAATTCCGCCAGTTTCATTTGCTTACAACTGTATGGTATAAAATATATGATGTAGCGGAATTTAAGATTTCAACAGTAACTTCATGCCTAATAACGGGTACGCGGACAGGACATATTGTATTTTACAGATTATAAGGCATTAATAAAAACAGGCAAGGATATTAACAAAATAAGTCAAGGATTTTTACACGCTTTACTTTATTACTCGTATTACCTAATACACTTTCACCTCATTTTATTACTACTGCATTTTATTCCTATGGAATATTGTAATTAGAACTTTATGCCCTCAAACCCCTAAGTTAAATGGTCAAGTTCATGTTTCAATACGCAGGCTTCATTTTATTGTCTCAAATCGTAAAATTTATTAATTATTAAAGTAAAAAGTTAAGTACTCCTTCAAACTCCTTTCAAATTTCAAATAAAAATAAATGTTATCCAACCATAGATATAAGAATAATAGATCGGCAATAGTTACCCAAACAACGAGACCAAAAATGGGCTGTTGACGTGTGAGTGACTTATCAATGTCTGCGTAGAAAAGTGTCAACTTTTACATAGTTAATGCTCATGTATTGAAATGTAAATATCCTGAAAACCTAAAACACGCGGTTGCGCTGTCAGTGATGAATATTAGTAAATTTTTGCTGACATGTGCCATCTATTCATCTATTATAGTCTACGCTAAATCTATAATCCAACAATAATCAAAAATTGTGAGCCGTTACGGGTTGCCTGACAGATGTTAAGCATCAAAAATGTTTTGTACAAATATTCATAGGCACAAAAGTACAGATTATGACAGGAACTAAATATGTAATATGATATGAGAAAATTGATGACATTTTATTTTATAAACAACATAGCTAATACTGTAGCAGAACACATTATTACCTATAGACTACGTATAGCATACATATTCCGTCATACAGTGGGGAAAACGTAGACGTAACGTAGGCTGTGGCGATTCGTCGCCACGGCTTACATCGCCACGACAACAATCAGTTTCACTATCGTCTATAAATGTTTTACCTCAGTAAGAAAATTACAAAAACCTATCATGAGATCACGAGTCGCTTCATCTTGTGACCTGTGTATCACAAAGGACATCCGGAACGCATGAGCGTCATACATTCATGAACATTTAAGGTGCCAGGATCAAAGCGCGACTCTGACTTTAATGACGAAGCATTCTCACTTCAGTACCTTCAGTTCACCAACTACCTGCTGAAAGACACAACGATGTGAGGAAATTATTTTCACTTTATTTTATAGACCTGAAATGTTTCACGGTGAAATATATCTATATTATAAATGTTTTACTTATTTTTGAAATGTATTTTGTCGAAAGGCAGAACAGTGCGTCATAAGGCACAATTCCTACACTCCTTATTAGCTTAATAATTGTCTTACATATCTCTTGTCATTCACGCTCGTCGGTGTTTAAGACTCCAGAAATCACCGCACTCAAGGACGATTTAAGGATTGTATTTTAAAAATCTCCAAACATACACTAGAAAAATACACAACGTAACCTAATAGATTATTGGATATTATTACCAAATAGCGATATTAAAATACCCTATTTATCATAAATAATTTATTAATAAATTAAATTTATTAACACATATTTATGTTGTTTGTGCTAAATTTCGTAAATTTATAGTCACAATATAAATATTAATCAATACTGTTCGTTGTACAAGCTCTTGGCATATATACAAATTCTAATTGCCTAGCGATTATTTATACTCCTCTGAGTTCTCTATTAAATAAACATATAAATAATACATAACATATTTTTGTTAAAACTTCAAGCCTTCTTCTACCTTCTTCGTCAATGATATTTATCACATATGTCTTCCGAAAAGAATACTGAGATGTAATCCAAATGATCCCGGATTCAATACCTCGCATTCTTAATTCAGAAGCAGAGTGTTCTATCTTCCAGATATAATATATTTTTAAAATCAATGTGTAACTCAATCTAACTTGTTGAACTTAAATATATTTATGTATAAGTAAGTACATGTGTCACTATTTAAATGTATAACATAACTTCACGCCTTTTCCTACCCAAAGGCAGTGGCTGTTAAACCTCGACTCGCCTTTATGTTTACATCCCAAATGGAATAATAGGTGGCGAATTCATTGCCATACCGGGCCCGAAGTTTTCAGTCATCGATATTTATCACACATAACTTCCGAAAAGAATATGGAAAAGTAATTGGTGTGAGCCAGGAATAGAACTCGCGACTTCTTGATTATGAAGTGGGATGCTCGACCACTGAACTACCGAGACTTAAATAATGTACTAGAATAGAATACATAGAATATAAATATTCTAAGACAATTTTGTGGGCGTTAGCACGAAAACTAATAATTCATAAGTTCTACTAACAAACCTTTTGTATAGGGAGAATAACGACCGACATAGTACCTACTAAAGTACTAAAGTATGTCGAAACATTATATTTATAATACCAAGAGTTGTATCCATGAGTAATGGTGTTCATGTACCCCGGCTGCATTATGTCGTTGTAAATCTACTAAAGTGTCACCTTTACTATTTAAATGTATTCATCCGGGAATTTATCAGGCTCCACACTGAGAGGCTTTCGCGTGGCTAAGCAGACAGTCATGAATAATTTTCATATAAGCCTTCGTTGTCGCATTTGATCCGTACATATACGGCTATGATTGCCTCATGTATCCATATAGTGGTCCCTTTTCAGTCATTTTTGAATTCTTAAAATATTTTTTCTTCTACGTACTACATAAAATATTTATAAGTTTACCTATTTTCAAAGAATATATTCATCATCATCATAAGCCCTTTTGAGGTCCACTGCTGGACATAGGCCTCCCCCATAGAGCGCCACAACTGCCGGTCCACTCAATCATGGGGGGTTTTTGCCATAATCGCCACGCTTGGCAGGCGGGTTGGCGATCGCAGTAGGCTGTATTGTCTTGAGAGAGAATGCTGCTGCCCATTCTTCTAGCTTTTCCCTTAGTCGCCTTTTACGACACCCACGGGAAGAGATGGGGTGGCGGTATTCTAAGCCGGCGCCACACAGCATCAAGAATATATTATTATAATGCAATTATGAAAAGTAAATATTAGTTAAAATTTACGTCGATATTCTGGGCGTTAATGGTATTTCACCGGTCGAGGAGGTCCTATAATGCATCGAACTGCGTGGCTCTACCGCGAACATAGCCGAATGCGAATTATTAAGTTAATATTATTTTTTGATGAAATTAAATTTAATAATTAGATTGCATTGACATATTAAACATTACCCGACTGGAAGCAATAAGTAGGCATATGTACTCCTCTTACTTCACAGGATAATATATTTAAAAAAAAATAAGCGGATATGAAAATAAATATTTCAATATTTTATATGAAATAAACATAATATATTTCAACAGCGAGATTTATTCCACCCCAAAGTAGAACGACCCCTTACCTTTTGCCGAAATCCACAACCAAGTATAGTTTCAGATAGTAGGTAGATATGTATTATCATCCCGCATATAAATAAGGTTGCAGGGTTCTATAAAGTTCCGTTATGTTGAAAAGTTTAATCCACTTAAAAGCCTATATACGACCGCATAGGATCACGTGCCCCATTTTTTAGTCGGGATAAAAAGCATCTCGTAAATCTTATTTGATAAAAATAAGTCAATTGCCATGAGCCTCCAACCCGACGTGCCGCAAAAACAAAAGTTATGAAAGTCAAAGAATCGGGTGAGGCGTGTAAGAATCGTGCCTTAGGGGCTCTGTTCTCTCTGCCTACCCCACAAGGGTCTTTGCATAAAGTTATTTATGTATATTATTAGTTATAATTGTTTAAACAATATGATAATTTCAGAAGCATTATAGAGTCCAAAGAAAACAATGCTCTTTCTGCCCCGCTCTACCCAATGTTGATACATTAATATCTCTTGGACATAAACATTATTTGCCAACAAATGTCACGTTCAGGATTTCTCATAAATTAGTAGCATTAAGCAGAAATATCTATCAATTTGATAGCTAACTTACCATCAGCTCGTAAGCGGAATATGTTCTCAAAATTCAATTATTATAAAGCATCAAAAATTGCATAATCTGATCGCTTATTTTTATGGGATTAGGCCAAACGGGCAACCTGGTGGTAAGTGACTAGCGTCGCCCATGGACACCTGCAACCCAGATAGTGTTACAGTTGCGTTAACCATTTTCAAAATATGCTACAGATAGGGAAGAAAAGCTTTCAGGATAACTCTTTCACCAAACTTAACGCGGCAGGAGACAACGTGGATATTTTAAGAGATCGTGGTATTTTACTTGTCGAGGCGGCCTATTTATGCACGTAAATGCATAGCCTTTTTAAAATTTTCTAAAGGAATATAGACATAATTGGTGTGAGAACTCGAGAAAAAGTGAAACTTGGTCATAAATAAATTAATGATCTCGTCAAGATTACTTCGCAGCTGACGAATACATAAATTAAGATTATATTAGTTAATGGACGTATAAAACTCAGTTTTATGATGTATAATAGATTTGTAATAGCCTTTTTATACTTTTATGACGGTTATAAAATTATATATATATATATGAATAAAAACTTATATGTTTATATTATTAACATTAGCTTTGAATAGCCGATTAGGAAATTTATAAATAAATATAAAATTTAAAAAAAAAATACATTTTAACGTAACTAGAAGATTTGTTCTTTTTTATTAATTTCCGTATTCAAATATTCAAAAATTATTATCATGTAATATCTACCTATTATCCCCTGTCAATATTTTTATCTCATGTTCATATTTAAAAAAACTTTATAAATGAAAAACATTTCTTTTTTAAGTTTTTTTTAAGACAGAGCAAAAAGTTTAACGCCCGAATACTGAACCGCCACTCAAATCTGACAATCATTAAAGTGCTACTTACTGGCTCAAATTTCATGCATTCTGTCTAATGTGACAGCTACTTAAACGCTTAAGTAGCGTTTATAAATTTGAGTGGCGGTTCAGTATTCGGGCTTAAGCCAGAGTTTCTAGAAGTAATGATTGTAACAAGCGCAGTAACGCCTATAATTATATGTATTTTAACTTATTATTTATACAAAATTATTACAAATATATTATTTATAATATATTTTTTTTATGTTAATCGCCTCGTTAATTAACAAAATGTAATTTGATACTGTTTGTTAATCAATTACTACAACCTTAACATATACTTAAAATCAATTACTTAATCAAAAAAATATATGTTAATCATTTCATTTTTTTGATATGACATCACCATAACTATGTTATAAGTTTTGAAATTCCAGTGAAATCATTCATTTATGACCCCAATTAGAAAAAGTCAAGATTATACTGCATATAATTAAAGTTGGAGAAAAAAATATCCGTATTAGTTTGTTATAGCCCCAATCAAAATATTGTTAGACTGATTTTAACTGCTCAGTAGGCTTATATATATAATTGACGACCCTTTTACGAGGATCACTCACGACCCATTCACTTTATGTTGTTGAAACTTTCGGAATAATAAATCTTTACAGAATTAGCGGTAAAGGGAATATTAATATGTATTTTCAAAACTACTTTAGTGATGAAAAGTTTTTATAAGTAGTACTTAATTAGTAATTGCTATAGTTACTGCCTGTGTGATGGTCAACGAGGTACTCAATTCCTTGGAAATATTCACTGTCAAGGAGTATGGACTAACGAAATACATTCAGTAAGGAACTTCACCTTAAATGAACTTTATAATGTTCTGGGAAAACGTAAGCACGATTTCCACCACATTCCTACCTAACTAAAACAGCAGAGGTCCGGGTTCGATTCCTGACACTGGCTCACACCAATGACTTTTCGAAATTGTTTTTCGGAAGTTATGTGTGATAAATATCGATGACTGAAAACTTGGTGCCCAGTATGGCAATAGGTTCGCCACCTATTCCATTTGGGACGTAAACATAACGGCGAGACGAGGCTTGACAGCCGCTGCCTACACCTTCGGGTAACAAAAGGCGTAAAGTTATGTTTTTTGTGATATACCTAATAATTTAGAGTTAGAAGAAGGAACTTCCTTTGAGACCGCTCTATTATTCATTAAAAATGCACATATTATCCATCCAATGCCAATTGATCAGAAATAGTACTTACAAATGAATATTCTCACAGATTCCTTTAAGGAAATGACAATTTTTGCATATTATTCAAACTGACGAATTGACAGTTATATTCACCAAACATTCTCTATATACATAAAAAAAATGCTCATATGAAATATCAAGAACTGGATAACGAGTCGCATTAGCAGCTTACATTATTTTTAAATCATTAACAATTTAGATAAAAAACATTACTAAATATAATGATTAACATAATTTTAATCTGTGTATAATGCCGCTTTGCTAGTCAAGTACTGGTATCTACTTTTAAAAAAATATATATGATGGTAAAAATCAAGACCAGTTTCCCGTTAAGCATGATAAAGTTGAAAAACTCGATGCGGCTTCACAAAAGAGATTGGATACATTCGAGAAATGCCGATAGTAGGTATGTATGTATTTTATTCATTGATTCACTGTTTAAAAGAAATCGTACAGATTTGAGACGTAAACGCAATATAATATGGTGAATAAAATATCTGCATTTAGTAAATTTTGAAACAGTTAATAATAGAACAGTATTAAATACCGCAAAAGCTGAAAATATAGGTAATCCTCTTATCTATCTTTACTCGCGCGGTCGATTTTCATTTTAGCTCTTTTTTATATATTCGCTTTCATTCGCTATTACAGCCTTTTATCTAATGGCTTCATTATATTATACTTGTAAAATGCAAGTCAATAATTTAAATCAACTAAGTCAATATTATAAAGATGAATTGTTGGTCTGTTTATTTCTGTTTTGTTCTGATCTCTGTAACTAGGTACTAGTTTGATTGAAAAAGTATTTTTGTCTTAGATAGTCTATTTATGAAGAAGACCTCATCTGTCATTACGCTATGATTAATGGGAGTCGATAATTGGAGCAGTGGAGAGCCGTTTTGATGATTAATTTATATAATTTTATCATCAAAAATACTCTCCACTGCACTGATTTTTTTCTTGCCCATTTGCAGTTATGAGTGAGATTTTTATTCCCAAATAAATACCAGCTAACAAATAAAACATGTAAAATATTGTAGTTACATTCTATGTCTATATCGCCTGAAGATGTAAAAGCGTCAATATTCGCTTAAAAGTATTTAGTCACCTCCAACAAAAAGTATACCTATAATTAATTACTTAAGAGATTTTCCATATATGACTTCAACGACGTCTTGCCTGCTGGTATCCCATTGATACTTGCAATAAATTTAACATTGTCAGTATGTTTTACTATAGAACCTTTATATAGTTATTGGCCATTGTTTTAACTATTTATAAAATACTTAACACACCAGTCAGTACTTGACAAGCCAACTTTATTTTTCAGAAAAGTTTCAGCAAAATTTAAGTCTCGGTGGTTCAGTGGTCGAGCACACGGCTTCTGATCCAGAGGGTTCAAATCCTGACACTGGCTCACACCAATGACTTTTCGAAATTGTTTTCGGAAGTGTGATAAATATCGATGACTAAAAACCTTGTGCCCGGTATGGCAATAGGTTCGCCACCTATTCCATTTGGGACGTAAACATAACGGCGAGACGAGGCTCAACAGCCGCTGCCTACACCTTCGGGTAATAAAGGCGTGAAGTTATGTTATGTTATTGTAGTAGAAAGTAGTTATTTCAATATTACAAAGAATACGAAGATTATTCTTACATCTTATTGTCACATTCAAAGTTAATTATTGCCATAGTTACATACACAGAACTAGATATGTCGATTAATTTAAAATTTATATCTGACGAGATATAAATTTATATAATTTTATTGTTTTAAAATATAAATTTATATAACAAGTAGACATTTGAACTAGTTGACAGTTATTTATAATCGCGAATTAGACTTGTTTATGAATCAACACGTACACTTGTTCTTAATAAATTACTGTCTTTAATAACTTTACGCTCTTAATAATGGAAGGTATAAGCAGCAGCGATTATAACTCTAAAGTAAATCTAATATGTAATCGTCGTTATGTATCATAGAAAAATAATTCTGTACCTAATTACGAGTAAATTAGGTAAGTCAAGATTAGAACTCGGTAGGACGGGATGGAAATTCACCCTCACAATTTTTTATTTAATTTTTTTCCATATCATAGTTAACTAATAATTACTATTTTAAATAATAAGTATTTATTCTATTTGAATTTTAGTTTGATATAGATATAACTCTATATCACCAATGCATATAAATATCAAGACAATCGATTTTATACGCTGTGAGTGTTTTAAGAGAGAAAGTGATTTTGTCCAAGAATAAATGGGTGTTTATCTTGTTACCTCTGATTGGACACTCGCTTAGGTCCGTGTTTAAGATATGTAAAACTTTCTTGAAAATCCTGCTTATTTTACTGCAGTAACTTCACGCCTTTTATCTCGAAAGGTATGAGCAGCGGCAGTTATCTTTGGACAAGGTGCATTGATTTTCTAGTTGCATGTGTAACGGCGGCAAAATCTATTGCCATGTCAAGCTTACATTTCTGTTAGATTGTTTTAAAATGTTGTAAAGAAATAAATTAACTTTGGTATTAAAAATTTAATTATGCAGATGGTGATGATGATAATATGAGTTACCAGCTATGTAATAATAAATAATATATTTATGTAAATAACTCATTAAAATTTAATTACATTTCCAACTATGTATATGCGTTCGGATGTGAAATTGTATTCACAAATTTCGGATTCTTAATGGTCATCCACAAAAATTGTTAATTATTAGGATTCCACACAAAAAAGCCCTACAATTTGTGTATTCATTATCAGTATGTTTTGACTTTATACCTGAGTGTGTTAACAGTGGTAGAGCCACGCATTTTGCTGCATAAATGGGCCTGCTCAACCGGTGAAATACCACGACCTCTCAGAATATCGTCGTAAAGTAGCTCCTGCCGTGTTTCGTTTGGTAACAGAGATATTCGGAGGCCCAAGCCCTTTCTCCATCCCCTTCCCATCCCACTTCCGCCGACAACGCAACTGTAACACTATTTTTGTTTAGGTGTTGTGGCGTTTGTTGCTTACCACCAGGTGAAACGTCTGCACGTTTACCTCCCAATACCATAAAAAAGCTGCAGACTAAAGCTATTATTTTGAATGTGTAGCATCCATAAATGTTACTAAAAAATAATAGGATAAAAACTTTTGAATAATACATCTGATCAATCAACGTCTAAACAAATAGTTAAATAAATAAAAAAGAAAAACATACTTCGGCAGACTGTTTACTTTTAAACTAATGACGGTGTAGGTGCTTATTAAAAAGCATCGATTTGTTCTTGCTCGTTCGAGGAACACTTTCAAGTTTATAAATCTCCAACTGGCCCGCTGTTATTGTACCCAGCCGGGCAGTGCACCGCGCGACGGCAGATTTATTAGTTTAAAACTACCCTAACAGTTAATCTACAGCGTGAATATTTACTATAAATGTTTGTGAACTTTCCCTTAAGAAATTCAATAGTTCCCACTGTAATAATTACAAATGGTGGATTTATAAATTCATTCCAAAAAAGTAAAATATCTCTATAAAATCTCGAGTCTCTCTGTAATGACTCTCTGTCTCGATAGGGACACATACACTACCTTCCATGACCAATCTGAACGTGTCCTTACGGAAGGTGATGTCAGGAGCCTTAGAAACTGACGAGAGAGACAAATGAGTTATGAAAGTTGAAGAAGCGAGTGATGTTGTAAAGAATCACGCCTTACGGCGCTCTGTTCTCTCTGCCTACCTCACAAGGGACATGGTGTAAAGTTAGTTATATTTTATATGTTTAATTTTTTATATAATGACTTCCATCATAATCATAAAATATACCTTTAAACTTAAATATAAAAAAATGGCCACTCAAATTAGAGCAATCGCCTAAACTTAAAATACAGGATGAAAATTAAAAAACAACAATAATAATTTCACATAATTATATAAAAATTAGGCGAACATTTTTAAGACCAAGAAGGTAGGTGGATAAATCTTAAAATAAAGCATACATAAATACCTAAAACGAGTCATCAAAATTCGTCGGACAATCGACGCCTACCTACCCGACTGCGCAAAAACGAGGACTCGAGGAAGCGATGGTGATGTGATGTGATGATAAACTGGTTTCACTACCCAATTCGTCTTATATTGCTATCTCTTTTACACCTTTGAAATTATAGTACTGAGCGAAAGAGAGGTCAAACATCAGGGTAACACCGAAAACCGGCATTACCAGTTTTATTTATTTCTTAACTTGTTGCTGGCACATAAAACATTTTTCGATTTACTAACTCTAAAGCTTTTGGTAATTGCTTTAGCAACGGGCTTGACTCATTTGCATGATATGAATTTTAAATATAGGCTGTTGTTTTACTGATTGTAAATTATATTTACGCTGCTGTATAGCCTTCGTAATTGTCGTTTTATTATGGACATATTGCGCGTATATAGGAAGCTGGGGTGGTTTGGTTGAAAAGTTTTAATTAGATTAATATTTTTCTATTAATAATCATTATCTATTTACGTAAAAAGCGTTGTTTTCTTAAAGACCATATAGCAATTGTATAAAGAACATAAAAAGATAAATTACATCGCAGCTCTTCAGTTCTTTTTATGGTTTTTTATCAATTAAATAAATTTTTTTTATTATGGAACAGGAGGGCAAACGAGCTGGCGTGTCACCTGATAGTAAGCAACCAACGCCGCCCATGGACACCAGCAACACATTTAGTGTTACTGTTGCGTTGCCGACCTTTAAGGGATAGGGGATAGGAAAGGATGGGGAAGGGGGGTGGGCCTCCGGGTACCTCTCTCACCGAACGAAACGCGGCATGAGCCACTTTACGTCGGTCTTCTGAGAGGTCGTGGTATTTCACCGGTCGAGCCGGCCCATTCATGCAGCGAACTACTTGGCTCTACCACTTGTAAAATAAATAATTAATCATTATTATTACATAGTATAAAACAAAGTCGCGTTCCGCTGTCTGTCCCCTTATATGCTTATATCTTTGAAACTACGCGAGGGATTTTTATTTTGTCTTTTTCAATAGATAAAGAGTGTCAACGTCGGTGCAAGCCCAAGTAACACACTCTATTGTGTTGCACCGACTTCAATAATGAGTGACATTTGTAAATATTATAATAGTTAAAGATTACTTTATAAAAGTATTACGTTTTGTATATTGTATTAAGTATACAAATGAGTAAGTTTCGTTATTTATCGCTTTTTAGTTATGAAGGAACTGTTTTCATTTACTTAACTATATTGTGGTTTACGTTTCTAGAAGTCGGTTTAACTTTTTTTTAAAGTAATTTTTTGTATATATCTGACGCATATGTTCCTCGGGCTATATATTATAGAAAATATTTCTATAATATATTATATTCTTAAAGTAAATAAATTACAGAAGGTTTGAATTACATATATATACGTTGTAAATAATTCGCGAATCAGATACTTGAGATACTTATAAATCAGTACAATATCTGATAAAGTACCTACGTACCTTATCAATTAAAACACCTTCAAGTATAAATATCTGCTCTTTTAATCTACAATACTTCTTCTTATGTTCGAGTGTTAAGTTTCTAAATTCCTTGGCTATCACTTTTGAGAGATAAAAATGCCGTAAATCGCAGGATCCCTCGCTCCAGGCGCGTAGGCTTGTAATAAATAAAGTGCAGAAGACTTAGCGCTTGTCAGGAGCGGGGCTTGTTCCTTATCTTTGTAGGTACTAAGCCGAGTAACTCTATACTCAGGATAGATCTGACTTTTAGCTAAAAAAATACTACTACTTACATATATTTATTTTATTCTAGTCGACCCGGCGAACTTTGTTCCGTATCTAAAGTAATTTTTATAACGTTTACAATTAAAGTGATAAATCTCGAAAATTATAAATTTTTCTATAGTTTTTATATAGATAATTATCAATTTTTCCTACTACATTATACAAGAATTAAAAATACCAACCACCTCGATCACACCCTCTATCTATTAAAAAAAAACACATTTAAATTCGTTGCGTAGATTAAAAGATGCATTTAAGGAGACAGACAGCAAAAAAGGACTTTGTTTTATACTATAATGATTTTAAAATGTGCATCTTCATGTAAGAATATTTAAATAAATTAATTTGAAATAAAAACGAATTCACGCCAAATCTTTTACCGGATAGGCAGAGAGAAAAGAACGTGCATCAGACACGATTTTTACATACATACCTCACTCGTTTCTTTGACTTTCATAACTCATAAGGGTGTTCTCATAACTCTCATGTTTAATTTGGTCATGGAAAGCGTATCATAGCAGTCCTGGACTCCAAGGTATCCTCCATCCATCCTACATCTTTCAGCTTTTGCACTCTATATTTGCTTAGTCAATTTTACACTATCCATTCTTTCTACATGTCCGAACCATAGACGCAGTCGTTTGAATGGAAATGATTTTAAATGAATAAATATAAAGATATTAAGTAAAATTAAATGTAAATACTAAGTTAATTTATAAAATCGATTTTTATTCGTAACGCCCATGGCTACTCCGATTGCTTCCCATCGCGCGCCTCGTAAGCTGCCAGCTGGTCATGACTTAAAAAAATATGTGTACATATAATAAATACATACTATTAAAATAAAGCTTTAAATCACGATTATATCCAATCATAAAACATAAAGTTGGAAATTTTCTCATCAATCATAATAGCTATTTTCAATTACACTTAATAAATATTTATTTTAAAATCTACAATATCTTTATGGTTTAGAGATCGAGCACCATGCTTCTGATTCCAAAAGTCTCCTATTCGAATCTTGGCTCACACTAATGACTTTTCGAACAATTATGAAATTATAGAATTTATTTGGCGTAAGATGTTTCTCTCGGTGGTCCAGTGATCGAGCACATGATTTCTGAATCCATAGGTCGCGGGTTCGAATCCTGGCACACGCCAGTGACTTTCGAAATTAATTAATTTCGAAAGTTATTTATGATAAATATCGATGACTAAAAACTTTGTGCCCGGTATAGCAATAGGTTCGCCACCTATTTCAATTGGGACGTAAACATAACGGCGAGACGAGGCTTCACAGCCACTGCCTACACCTTCAGTTAAC
Source organism: Euproctis similis (assembly GCA_905147225.2). Classification (NCBI taxonomy): domain Eukaryota; kingdom Metazoa; phylum Arthropoda; class Insecta; order Lepidoptera; family Erebidae; genus Euproctis; species Euproctis similis. Next base: position 15,073,506 of record LR990108.1, on the reverse strand, counting down.
AAACGCGCCAAGTTATGTTATGTTTATGTCTGATCGTATATTTCAATAGACTATTTGAAATTATAAAGTTTATTAAGCGTAAGATGTGTTAGTTGTCGTTGCCTTAACCTTTAAAAATGAAATGACGCGAAGTACTATACGTACTTATTATATAAATTGTCATGATTGTTTCATGTTTGTCATACTGTGTGAGTAATGAATGTTATCTTAAGTACTATATCTGTATGATGTACGGCTGCCGATGTCCTCGACCGACAGACACACTACCCGTACATGGGTCGATGCCCGCAATTTCGGTTATGAAACGGCCTGTTGATGAAACAACTCACATAACTACTCTATGTACATGTGATGATAAAACTACTCACAAAACATTACTCTATGTAACACATTTACGCTTGACGATACATAAATGTCATTCAGACCAGTAAAAAGTCTATTAAGATTACTTGAATAAAATTTAAACATAAATATCTTTAAAATAATTGATTTAAAGTAATTTATTCAAAATATGCTTTAGAAATTGTACAAAGTTAACCACATAACTGATAGATCTGGATAGATTAAGTCCTTTGCGAGGTAGGCAGAGAGAACAGACCGCTATAAGGGACGATTTGAATTTCAAAACTCTTGCCTTACTCGCTCGTCGGTTTTTAAGGCTCCCTAACATTAGCTTCCTCCAGAACTCCTTCTATTTGGCCATGGAAATTATCGACTTCTACATTCACCGTGTTGTTCTCTCTTTTTGCTAATAAAGATAGCATAATAATATATGAAAATACTCAAATACTGTAAAGGTGTGTAGGTATTTTAAATATGTGACAGAAATTAAATATTTCGGCGATAAACAAAATAATCTCGTAGAGGCTAATATAAAATGGTATCACGACGATATCTTACCAAAATTGCCTCTCAAGGCCAATACTACCAATGCGCATTTATTCAAAAACGTGTCAAATAGTAAAACAAGTTTTGAAATATTATTATTACATTTTATCATAACTATTATCAAATATTATCACAGAAGACAATAGTTACGTAATATGAATAATAATTATAAACGCATTGTCTATTTTTGTTTATTTTGAAGTCGTTTAGAATACATGGGTAGGTGATTACAGGACACTGACACTGGGACTTTGAACGATGTCATAATTTAATAAGTAGACAGGCATGTAAGTCTATTAAAAGCTTTTATTTAACTTGCACTGTATGTATGTATGTATGTATGTATGTATGTAAGTATGTATGTTCGGTGGAATCTTGCAACTCAATCTTTAACCGATTGAGCTGAAATTTTGTATACACGTTTACTTTGGATGACAATGCATGATATGATGTGTGACATTATTCTATATCCAATATGGCGGACCACCCAAGATGGAGGAATGGATATTTTGAATGCATTTCTGCAATATGGGTATCAAATAAAAGGGCTTATTGAGGATAACTCAAAAAATAATATGATGTCATTGTAAATATAATATGGTGGAATATCCAAGATGGAGGAAAACATATTTTAAGCTTCTGTACAATATGGGTATCAAATGAAAGGGCTCATTGTGAGTAACTGAAAAAATAATGTGACGTCATTCTAAATCCAATATGGCGGATCATCCAAGATAGAGGAACAGTTTTTTTAATGCATTTCTACAATATGGGTATCAAATGAAAGGGTTTTCAGAATAGTAACTCGAAAAAAAAATATGACGTCATTCCAAATCCAATATGGCGGGAAAAATATTTGCATATTAATAATATGGGTATCAAATGAAAGGACTTGTTGAAATTAACTCAAAAAATAATATGACGTCATTCTAAATTCAATATGGCGGATATTCCACCATATTTGCATTTCTACAATATGGGTAGCAAATGAAAGGGCTTGTTGAGAATGACTCGAAAAATAATGTGACGTCATTCTAAATACTATACGGTGGACCATCCAAGATGACGGCATACATATTTTTGATGCATATATGAATTAAAAATTATCATTGCGATTAAATGGAAAAGAAAGCTCCAAGCTGAAATTGAATTAGATGATCTCCTTATTGAAGCGCTGGACTGTTTGAAACTAAGCGGTAAACTAACTTGCAATAATAATGCGTTGAATGAAATGACACTAACCTAACCAGCTTATGTGTTTGAGCCGTTTGGGGTCGAGACTTTGGGGACATGGGGTCCGAGTGCTCGTGCACTTTACAAAGATCTTGCAAAGAGGCTGATCGAAAGCCTCTCGCGACCAGAGGGCTGGTCTATTCTTCGCACAGAGGATTAGCATTGCCATTCAGCGTGGCAATGCAGCCAGTCTTCTGGGCACGCTGCCAGTAGACCGAGATGCGGAGAAATTTGATTTCAGGTAGTTGTTTAATTGTAAAAATGGTACTAATTGTATCTAAACGGTAACCATAAAAATTGACCAGCTATAAATAAAAATAAAAATAAATTAAAAGAAAAACCCTTTTCAAAGAAGCTTTTATTTAAGCGCTCTAAAAATAAGAAAATAATATTTCCTTAAAAATTTCAAGTATCAACTTAGAGCCTCAGTATGTACAATTTATATAATAATAAAAGCTTGTCGCGAGGTTTGAATCCTTATCAGTAGGTAATTATTGCAATAGATAATATAGTAAAGTTAGTAGATTAACTTACATGAGTGTTTTGCCCATTTCTTCTCATGACAACCTTACACTCAGAATCGTCCGTGCATTTTTGTTCTAAGAAGGCAATTTTCTCAAGCGCTCGTGTTTTAATATGTTATGCTTTAAATATAATAATAAGTTAAATATCTGTATTTACGGACTTTATTTAACTGTGTGTGAAGACCCATGAAAATAAAGCTATTTTGATTTGAGTTGACATTATAAAATTAGTACAGTTTATTTACAACTCGCGACAAGCTTTTATTATTATATAAATTGTACATACTGAGGCTCTAAGTTGATACTTGAAATTTTTAAGGAAATATTATTTTCTTATTTTTAGAGCGCTTAAATAAAAGCTTCTTTAAAAAGGGTTTTTCTTTTAATTTATTTTGCTACAGCATTATTATTATTTGAGAGTTTGTAAAACGGTGTTTAAATACAAAAATAATATGTAACCTTTTAATAATCTTGTGTGTTTTTTTGTTTAAGTCGGTTGGGAGGTGAATTCGTGTCATGGCCGCAATGTAATATCGTACCATTAAACAAACTGTGGGTTTTTTTTTATTAAACATAATGGAAATTAATAAAAAAAATAAAAGCAACCGATACATTTTTGTTAAAAATACAAGATCATACTATTTTCATACAGGGTCTTCGCTTGCTTGCCATCAGTTTTTCATCAAATACATATAATAGATAATCAATACTTACAATAGAGTTTTAAACATACATAACTTCACGCCAAATCCCTTGCGGGGTAGGCAGAGAGAACGGAGCGCCATAAGGCACGATTCTTACACACCTCACTCGCTTCGTTGACTTTCATAACTCTTTTCATGCACGCGCGTCGATTTTTGAGGCTCCTAACATCACCTTCCTCCAGAACACGTTCTATTTGGTCATGGAATGTGTGTCTAGGCCGTCCTCGACTCCTACATCCATCCGCTTTTGCATTGTATATCTGCTTAGTCAATCTTGCATCATCCATCCTTTCTACATGTCCGAACCATCGGAGCATGCCCTTTCTTACTTTTACACCGTTACTCTCTTTCAATCCGAAGAGTTTTAAATATCTTTAATATTTTTGTTATAAGTCAGATGGGTAATTTTAACGGTAGCTACTACATGCACATACGTGTTGTGTAGAAAATAAAACAAATAACGTCGATATGCTGGGTTAGCATATTGCTTTCAAAATTTTAGCTGTCGTACAATGTCTGAATTCGGTTAGGGTGTGGCCATAGTGAGCGGCCTTATACAACTCGGAGGGTCGTTCAATATAAATAAAAAAAAAACTCTAAAGTTAAAGGGATTTTTCTGTCATAGGTATAATGCCTTTTCGAATATTCAGTCAGTGTTTTCTTCAGATTGGCCAAAAAGAGTGTTGCCTATTTACTTTGAATATACTCATAGACAGCTTCAGATCAATCACATTTTTTACCCAGTGTCGGACATTAAATTCGCTATGGAATATCAAAGTACACTTGGTAATATAACCGTGAAAATAGAACAAAAACATAAATTTCCCCGTTATTGAATTTATTCCGTTTAATAATAAATATTCAATTGAACTGAAAATGTATATAATTCATATTTTCTCGATTGCATGCTTCAAATGTTTGAATGCACAAACATTTTATTTCTGTTTGTCAGCACAGGAAATAATAAATAATACTGCTAATATTCTAAATAGTATTCTGAACAAGTTTTCTAGAAACAGGTATCAAATATATTATTGCAACTATTAAAAAAAACAAGTGTCTTTTTAAGTAAGTAGATACATTTAAATTTTAAAATAGTTGTCAAAATAAGGAAGGGTATGGCTGAGGCTGCTCAGGCATGTCATAAAAATGGAAGAGAAAAGACTGACTAAGCAGATATTATGCAGTGCAAAATCAAAAAGATGTAGGAGTCGAGGGGTGTGTTCAAATAGGGAGAAAATGAGAAAGCGGATCACCTGATGATAAGGAAATGCCATCGCCCATAGACACCTGCAACACTGATAGTGTTACAATTGCATTGCCAGCCTTTAAGTGGGCCTACGGAAACCTCCATCACCAAACGAAACCCGACATGTGCCACTTTTTGACGATATACTGAGAGGTAGAGCCGGCACATAAATTCTGCGAGCTGCATGGCTCCACCACTTAAAAATGAATATTTTTTTTTTTAAACTTACTGACCCAGAGAACTTTGTTCCTCAACAAAAGTAATTAATAAGTAAATTTTGGATTTATCACTTTTTCTTGACTACATCATACATGATTAATGAATAAAAACCACCTATTGATACCCTCAATCAATTAAAAAAAACGTATCAAAATCCGTTTTCAAAGATATATGCATATAAGGGGACAGACAGCGGAAAGCGACTTTGTTTTATACTATGTAATGATTACAAAACTTTAATTGTGTTGGAGAACTCACTTATTCGTGTTTTTTTATTCATCTATTCATACAAGGTGTGACTACATAATTGACAATTTTTTTTTTATTTGTAAATTATTCGCTATAGTACTATATAAATAAATAATCTCCGCCACCCACATGTAAGTCCATTAATTGTGAATTTTATTGGATTTGACTGTTTCTAACTTGATGTTTAAAACATCTATTCGACTTGAAAATTTTTACTCAAAAGGTCATGATACTAAGACGATGAATAACTTACAATATTTTATTAGTAGCTGTTGACCGCGGCTCCACCTGCGCGATATTCCGTTACTCGCATATTTTTAATCAACTCGCCTTTGCTTCAAAATTATTCATACTCCTACAAAAAGTTTGTTTTTATGGGAAGTTAAAATGGGAGATTTTCCCGATTTTGTCGATTTGATGAAGTTTAAAGATTACCCACTCCCTGATATGTTAGTGTTATTATATATAACCCTACTAAAAAGTATTGTAAATGCTGTCAATGCAAAATTGTAGTGGACATCTGCGTGTTTTTAATTTATTTAATTTGGAAGAAATAAGGTTCCCCAAAAAAGGAATGTTCTACTACCCCGAATTTAGGGTAATATTTTCATGATAGGACCATGTCGGTCCAATATATATTTATATATTTACACTATCAGTATGTGTATGTGTGTGAGTCTGTATATATTTTTCTAATTTTATTCACGACACTGTCAAGATAATAAAAGATAAACAAAATAATTTACGAGTAAATATATAAAAACAAATGTTAATTTCTCCAATAAATATATGATTTTATTACACACATATGGTTCCCCACACAATCGGCATAGTAATCAGTATTCAAAATACGATAATACATATATTTTTATGCGGAAATATATTTTTGGAGAGTTAAAAATTCGCTTCTGCCTACATCTGCCTGTGGGCGTGAAGATACAAATACAAAAATAGAGGGATCCAATAATCTTGATCCATTTTATATTATATACAAATACTTAAAGAAATAAGTACGTCGCGTGGGACATCGATCCTTATCATGGTTGCCAACGAGATTTATTGGAAGGCTTTCGAGGAGATTTATCGTGTTACAAGTTACCCGTTCGTGCCCACTTAACTCAGTAAATAATGCCACAAGGATATTAATGGTGTTCTTTCTTGAAATAGATGACTAAATACCACGACTCACGGTATATCAGTTACCTTTAGCCAGGCTTTTGTTTATTATAACTGCATTATGTAATCTAAGCCTTCAGTTTTCAATGCAACGACCTTTATATAGAATAAATAAATTGCAATATAAAGTAATATTCCAGTTTAATTTTAAACCATTAATAAAATGTTATTACTTTATCGATGAATCGACAACTTTCTGTCCAGTGTACGCCAATAGTTTCCGGCACCTATTCACGGAACGGTTAAGTGCAGTAAGATCTATTTAATACTAAACGAAGCCTGAGAATTTAACTAATCTTATAGAATACCTTCCTTTGAAGTCTCGGTGGTCCAGTGGTCGAGCACCATGTTTCTGTATCCACAGGTCGCTCACATCAATGACTTATCGAAACTCTTTTCGTAAGTTATGTGTGATAGATGTCGATTACTGAAAACTTTGTGCCTGGTTTGGCAATAGGTTGGCCACCTATATTTCATTTGAGACGTAAACATAAGGTAAGAATTCAAGGTTTCAAGAGTTTTCATATTGCTATTGGTGTGAGCCACATCCGAACCAGAGACTTAAAATCAAGAAGTTGGAGTGGTTATAACTCAAGAAAATTCACTCATAGATAGAGTATAATAAGTAACTAACCAATTCTTATATAGGTCTATCAAATATCAATAAAAAATATAACATAAGAGTCACAAACATTGCGATACGAAAACTTAATTAAGTTTAATCCATTTTTAAAGAACAATTTTAATTTCTTATCGCTAATCTCACCATTTTTGCCTGAATAAAAATTAATCACTCATCAAAAGAAAGAAAACCTAACTACTACAAGTATATTTAGAATGGAACTAACACAAGTGTATATCATCATCATCATCATCATCAGCTAATTGCAGTCCACTGCTGGACATAGGCCTCTCCCAATTTGCGCCACAACATCCGATTCTCTGCCTTCCGCATCCAGTCTCTACCAGCAGCCTTTCTGAGGTCGTCTGACCATCGGGCGTCCTACGCTACATTTACCAGGACGTGGTCTCCACTCCATGACCTTCTTACTCCATCTACCATCGGTCCTTCGGCAGACATGACCAGCCCATTGCCACTTCAGCGAGCTTATTCTGCGAGTTATGTCGGTTACTCTCGTTCTCTGGCGGATATACTCATTCCTGAGTCTATCTTTCAGAGATACTCCGAGCATAGCTCGCTCCATAGCTCGCTGAGCGACTTTAAATTTGTGGACTAGCTTGACTGGACTGGGAGGACGCACTGGTCAAAGACTTTGGTCTTTAGGCATTGCGGTATAGGCTATCCAAAAACTCGACGTAGTTTGCCGAATGCAGCCCAACCCAACTGAATCCTCCTGTCGGCCTCCTTCTTGAAGTTTCGTCTACCTAACTGGATGGTTTGGCCTAGGTAGACGTATTTGTTTACGACTTCGAGAACTGACCCTTCGACGCTTATCGGTCCGGGCACGACATGTTCATTGAACATGACCTTTGTCTTGTCCAAGTTCATGCCCAAACCAACACGCCGGGAGGACTCGTCTAGGTTGCGCAGCATTCCGCTTAACTGTTCCAGCGACTCTGCTATTACAACGATGTCGTCGGCAAACCGAAGATGAGATGTACTCACCATTCACGTTGATACCCTGTCCAGTCCAATCCAGTGTCTTAAAGACGTCCTCCAGAGTTTGGGAGATATGACATCTCCCTGTCTTACACCTCGATTCAGCTCGATGGAGTTAGTCACCTGGTCCTGTATCTGGACAGTCACCGTGGCGGTGTCATACAAGCATCTCAACACCTCGATATAACGCCAGTCAATCCGACATCGCTGCAATGCATCCAGAACTGCCCAAGTTTCGATGGAGTCGAAGGCTTTTTCGAAATCCACGAATGCCATACACAGCGGCTGATTGTACTCTTCGGTCTTCTGTACAATCTGCCGAATAGTATGGATGTGGTCCACGGTACTAAAGCCTTTTCGAAACCCGGCCTGCTCCGGTGGGTGGAAATCGTCGAGTCTTGCAGCGAGACGATTCGTGACGACCCTCGAGAAAAACTTGTAGATATGGCTCAGGAGTGAGATGGGTCTGTAATTCTTCAGTAAGGTCTTATTACCTTTATGGAAGAACAGTACCACCGCACTCCTGCTCCAAACCTCTGGTGTTATACCCTGGTGTATGACGGAATTAAAAAGACCTGCCAATTCCTTGAGGATGGGAGTCCCGCCGGATTTTAGAAGCTCCGTTGTAATTCCGTCATCACCGGGTGCCTTGTTGTTCTGGAGTTGCCCATGAGCCGCCCTAATCACGCTTTCTGTGACATCGGGGATGTCCTCACTATAGTGACGCGTTAACAGGGCTCTGTGGTCATCATCGCTCTGTCCCGTCGGCTTGGTCATCCGTGTGGAATAAAGGAGCCCATAAAAAGATTCGATCTCTGCGAGAATCTCAGGCTTAGAGGTGACGACACGTCCATCCGCAGTTTTCAGCTTCGTCAGATGGGGCCTTCCAAGCTGCTGAGCGAACACGTTCGACCCTTTGTTGCGGTCGATCGCGTCCTCGATTGCTCGGGTATTCGATCGAAGAAGGTCGCGCCGCATCAGCTTCCTAATACTGGTTTAGGCTTTTCCATTCTGACGAAGACAGCTGATCGGATGGAGTTTTCCGCCTTTGCCTCATCAGCTCGAGCGTCTCGGCAGAGAGTTTGGACTGCTTTTTCTGCGTTCTCGGGAACAACCTTTGAGACACTTTCCTTAGCGTATTGACCACAGTGTCGGTCCTTTTGTCCACATCACCTGTGGTTTCCAGCAGGTCGAATCGATTTTTAAGTTCCATTTGGAACTTTTCAGTTTCGGCTATTTGGAGTGGCGTAGGTCGGAGAATAGTCCTTATCTTTCGGGTCCTTTCAGCTTTCAAGTTAATATTTAGGGAGCCCCGAAGAAGTCGGTGATCGCTTCCAGTATTGAAACCTGTTGATCACAGAGACATCTCTAAATATATGCTTACTATCCGTAATGATAAAATCTATCTCGTTCCTTGTCACAAAATCGGGGCTTCGCCAAGTCCACCTCCTGTGGAGACCCTTCTTGAAGAATGAGTTCATCAAGAAGAGCCCTTCAGACTCCAGGAAGTTGACCAACATCTGGCCTCTGTGATTTCGGCACCCCAAGCCATATGGACCGATTTTCGTTTCGCCGCGTTCTTGTACTCCCACTTTGGCATTGAAGTCCCCCATAACAACGTTGTAGTGAGCCTTGGGGGTACAATGTATTGCTTTTGCAATATCCTCGTACATCGCCTCGGCTATCTCGTCAGAGTATGTCGAGGTCGGCGCATATACCTGTATTACCTTCAGGGTGTACCTGTTGGAAAGTTTCAGTACAAGGTATGCTTCCCTTCTCGAAAATAGAGCAAGTTGCCTGACTGTAGGGTTATCGTGTCCTCCCCCTCTCGCCGGACTTCAGATAGCCCCAGAATATGCCAGTTCAAGCGATCCAACTCTACCTCGAGTTCGGTGACGTGTTGGTCCAGCCGAAGACTGCGTCCGTTATAAGTTGCCACAAGTGTATATATATATATATATATAATTTGTAATATTTGAAAAAAATAACGTAATTTTTTTCACGAGAAATCATAGGTGGAATGGAGGAGGCCGGAACTTCTGAATCAAAAGCGCATTGCTCGACATTATTATATTGTATCTATACCTAATATAATAGATATTATCACAAAAAGATATTTCTTATACGGAACCACCATTGGGTGTACTTGAAACAAGTAATCACTGAATTTATGCAGCCTTAAGAAGCACTCAGTTCCCCTTTCAAGATTATCTTTATTTTCTTATGTGCATTACCTTCATATGACGAAATGATTCATCAGAAGAAATCACTGAAGGGCACAAAAGGCGGAAATTTACAGATGAACTGGTATTGTATGAAGTAATACTTATAACTGATACTATCACGAATCTGATAAAAGAAGGTATTGAACACTCAGCAGGTTTTCTAGCTGACAATTAATAAAAAATCATCAAAGATGATATTTAATATTAAAAGCACGATAGTCAGGAGTGCTCGACCTCCCAAACCACCAAGACGAAAACTCATTATCAGCAGTATAGGTATTACTTCGAGTTTCGGACATTCTCTGATATTATTTACTTTACTAGTGTAACTTCACACCTTATATATTTGAAGCTCCAATTCAGTGTTTTAGTTTCAATCGTTATCACTGATGCTCTAAAACGTCCGGAATACTTGAATAGACTACATCTAAAGTTGCATATTATAAATTAGTTTCTTCTATGTAAACCTATACAAATCCAAAAGTTTATAGTAAATAATGACAAAATTTGGTGAAAGCATTTTCATTGCAAATCTAATATAGCACCATACCTACCGACATGGTAAAGTATATATACAGTATATGTATTTGGTACAACACAGAAATCCACTTACCCCTTACAGTGTTGCCCTTAGGAGGATCACGTTAGGTGTTTACATGAAGGGCCCCAATTTATTTATTTGCTCATTAACGAACATGGCGGGAGATCTCTGCGAGAGACGAATTTTAGGGTAATGGCAGTTTTGTATTATGTTGTTAATATCAACATATATTTTTATAATATTAAAACAATATTTTAACTTAAAAATCGTTTCTAAATCAAGAAGTCGTGGGATCGAATCCGGGCTCTTACCAATTACCCCTAGTGATTCTTTTGGAAGTAACCTGTGACAAATATCGATGACTGATAATTGTGTCTAGTATATGGCAATAGGTTCCGTCATATATTCAATTACGGAGGTAAAAAATTGAATTAAGTTTTAACACACCTTTGGGTTGAACAATGTACATTTATTGAACAATTTTATTGTTAATAATGTAGCTCAAATAGTTACACGGAAGTTATGTGTGATAAATATCGATGACTGAAAACTTTGTGCCCGGTATGGCAATAGGTTCGCCACCTATTCCATTTGGGACGTAAACATAACGGCGTGACGAGGCTTAACAGCCCCTGCCTACACCTTCGGGTAACAAAAGGCATGAAGTTATGTTTATATGTTCAAACTCCAGCAATTAATAATAGGTACGAATACGATCTCTTTTCATTCTTTTTTTCTCATGGAAAGTCCTTGTAGTCTATTTCTGTTTCTTCATGTCTCGCACAATCCACCACACAAGTTAATTTACAAAAAGGAACCATTTCATATATATATGTATATATAAACTATTACACATAATAAATCAATTATACAAAAGGTTAACGAAACAAAAACGTGAGAAACATTTGAAAACGATTAACAAAACTCGACTCGGCTAGTCAAAATCGAATCGTCGCGTAGTCGATATTAAACAAATCGTACAAAATATTCCCATTACTACAAAGATACAGGTTCGAAAACCTTCAAACATTTATATATGGATTAATGCAGTACACCAAGTGCAAAGTATTGTATAAGTTTAAACTGTGGCTCTATAACTAATTGAAGGCTATAAAAAAATTGTACGCAGTTTTATAATTTTTTAAAACCTTATAACGGTGTGAGATTAAATTCGGCGTGTAATTCTATAATAGCGTTCGGAACACCGGCGGCACTCGGGTTCTAACAGCAGCCATTATCTGTAATCAACAATTTGATACAGAGAGATTGACCTTTTTGCTATGAAATCGCTATGCAACCAACAATGACGTCGTTAGGAACTGCTTAATTGTATCGTAAAATACGTTTCGCAGCGGGACTTTCCAAAATTTTATCGATATATCGGCTGAAAAAAAAATACCGGTGAAAGCATCACTACAACACACACCGGCAAAGAAAGTAGAAATATGGCGCGAATTTTGTTTTTTTTTTATTTTGCGAAATTTTCTCTCATCGATCACGATTTTGAAATAAAATGTGGTTTTTAATTTTTTTTTAATTGACTTTCATTGTTATAGACGCTCTCCGTTAAGATAATAACTTAGCAACTATCATAGTAATATAATCTAATAGACGTTAATTATTTAAGATAGAGCGGTTCGGCCTGATGAAAAAATGTCTACGAATCTAAAACATGCGTTAGTGTTAAAAAAACAGTTACTATTTCAAGATGTACGAGTACACCTATATCAGAGTCTTCCGTCTAGAACCTTTTAGCTTTATTCTTAACAACTCTATATAACTGTACAAACAAATACATAGAGAATTTGTTGGCGAAGGCATCTCTTTTACGATAATGTTCGATTTTCTATTAAACTTGTAAGTGTTCTACGTTACCACGTCCCACATTCTTATCTAGAATGTTCCACGACATATTTTTCCCAAAAGTTTCCCGGCGTTCGCTTTCAGACCGCCGCGCCGTATAAAGCTGTATTCACACATGGCGGGAGATAAGGTAGCTTTCACACCATTAAGCCGCGCGCCGGAGCCCGGAGCTTTTCCCAGATTAGATTATACACTCGATTTATGATGTCATTAAAGCTTTGATAATTACTCGGGACAGGCTGCGTAGGAGAGACCACGGAAGGGAGGCAGAGGGGGAGTCACGAGCGGGGGGTACTTGTATTGTTTGATTGGATTCCTGGTACCAGGCGAGGGTTAAAGGATTAAAGTTATGGAGATTAGTTCACCGCCCGCGGCCACGCTTCGCTTATGTTAAAAGGTCTGTTATAGATATGTACCGATAAGAGATTGGATATTGCCAATTGTTGTTACCGTTGGGGCAATGTGGGCAGATTTTAATATTGTTTCCAAGTTGCGTCGGGTGCCTCTGTAAATAAACTACCAGATTGGTTTTAACCAATAATAATATGCAATGCAGTAACTCGTTGTTACCGATTATGAGAGAAAACAATTATATTTGCTTTGTTACTAACGCTATCTGCTTTACTGAATTGTAGCTAAATTCTGCTAAATAAAAACTATGTAGATAAAGTAAGGTTACACTAAAAATTATTCATACATTACAAAGCTTTTAACCAGTACCTATTTCAAGAAATTAAGAAACTGTTTAGTTAAATATTATGTTAGGATTAGCAATACCATTTCTAATTTTGGTAACCTGTTGTTCGAAATACAATGTACATACCAACAATATTATTTAAATTATGTTTGATATATATTGACGACTGCCTCACTGTCTGATTCAAACCTGAGATTTCAGATCTCAGAAGGAAAGTGATGAAAACTTAAATCATCGAGATTTAAAAGGGATCACAAAAAGTATGTCATTTTGATATTAGCATACAAGTATTCCTGACTATTCTCTACCATATTATAAGATATAAGATTTTATGTAAAACGTATAAATTCTTTTCTTTTTAAAAGCATTTGAAACCACTTCCGGTAAGAGCTTATCTATTATGCTTGCAAACATTTTCTTTATAGCATGAACACAAAGTAAGAATGAAAATAAAAAGTGTCTTCCTTTTAAATTATATTATAGATGTTTAGGGTATACAAAAATTTTTAGAAATAATTTGTGAGACATGATATTGGAAATAAATTAATTTTATTTCTTATTTTTTTATACATATTTTTAGACAGTATACCCGCCTAATGTTAAGACTATTATTAGATTTGACATGGTAATTTTTTATAACCATCAAATAAATTTTAAGCAGTACAATAAATTGTGTTCTTGTAAAGTTACATACTGTTAACTTATAAAACATTTAATTTCGGTACTTTGCTAATACACGTAAAAAATATCATAAGTCTGTCTCGCTGAATGAAATGGTTGATCCTGTGATAAGCAAATTCATCCTCTCATGCTGAAAACGTTTTATTCGATCATCAAGCAGCATTGTTATTCCAAAGGTAGATACCACGATCTCCCAGAATATCGACGTAAAGTGACTCATACCGCGTTCTGTCCGGTGATAGACGTATCCGGTATCCATTCTCCTTGCACATATTCTATTTTAAAAAACAGGGAACGTAACTGTAACACTATCTATTTTACAGGTGTCCATGGACTGCGCTAGTCACTTATGGTGACCAGCTTACTCTTTTGCGACTATCCTATAAAAAAGGACTTCTGCAAAGAAACTGGACCTGTCTAAGCCCTACGTACAAAGTACTAAACTATTAAAGTATCAAAAAGATTCATACATACATACAATATAACTTCGCGCCTTTTTTACCCGAAGGTGTAGGCGGTGGCTGTTACGCCTCAAATCGCCGTTATGTTTACGTCCCAAATGGAATAAGTGGCGAACATATTGCTTCACTGGACTCAAAGTTTTTCAGTCCTCATTATCTATCGTACATAACTTTCGAAAACAATTTTGTGTGAACCAGGTATCGAGCCCGCGGCCTCTTGTTTCAGAAGCGGGGTGCTCGAAAAGATAATTTGCAAATATCATCATTAATCATTAAGGTTCGTACAATTTAATTGTACTACACAACAATATGTTAAATAAATTCTACATATAATCATTATTACGTTAATAGCGTTATTATATATGTAACTAACATATAACAGCTATGTTCTTGTAATTGTTATTAACACTACAAAAACCCAACAAGGGAATATACTACATTAATATTTTATTAGTTAAATACTTCCTAATGGTAACTAACTTTTTGTCTTTACATTAGTGCAGCCATTCGAGGGTCTGAAACCATGCCATCAGACCCTAATGGACATTCGCGAATGGACCCTTCAATTAAGTGTAATGATCCGACCCAAAACGCCAATGCTTACTGCCTATATTCAAATAGTCGTACAATATATTATGTATAATTGTATATAAATAGATTATACAATTATATCTCATATGCTTCTGGTGATTTGAATTTAATTATAAAACGATTCGCTATATGATCGTGTTAATTAGTTTTTTTTTGTAATTTTATTATCATTGAGATAATCTTAATATTTGTTATATCTCGTTGGAAGGAAATTCCATAAAAAAAATGGATTTTCATTTGATAAGAATGATGGATGGTTATTATTAATTTGATAGCGGAAAAACAACAAAATTAATTTTTTTGTTCATTAAAGTTTTAAAATGCGTTTTGGTGTCTTATTATATAATACTGTGTTTCAATAATTCTCTCATCCGTTGACGGGCCTCGTGGCGCATTGGTAAAACTACCGGCTGCAGCAATGAGGTCGGGGGTTCGATTCTCACCCGAGCACAAATATTTGTGACAAACATGAATATTTGTGTGGTGTCTGGGTGTCTTTCTATGTATTATAAGTATGTATTTACAAAAGAAAAGTATATATGTATTAATATCCGTTATCTAGTATCCATAACACAAGCATTTAGCTGCTTAGCTTGGAACTAGACGGCGCTGTGTGTATTGTGTCCAAGATATTATTATTATTAAGGTTTTGGTTAGTTTGGGACACGAAATCGTTGTTAACAATCATACCTTAAATATACGAAGATGTAACCAGTGTTCTAATGTATTAAATACATTAAATAATATTATTGGTCTTATTAGATTTATTTTACACAATTACAATTTATTTACAGAGTTATGGATTATAAAAAATCATACTATCATACAATCATATATCTCCACCAGCTGCTTAGCGAGATCTTTATACAATTTGTGTGCAATTTGTTTATCCCAATTTATTTTGGGATAAACTGATAAAAAAAATATATAATAATAATAATATAATAATATCTTGGACACAAATCACACAGCGCCCTCTAGTTCCAAGCTAAGCAACTAAATGCTTGTGTTATGGATACTAGACAACGGATAATAATACATATATACTTTTCTTTTGTAAATACATACTTATAATACATAGAAAAACATCCAGACGCCACACAAATATTAATGTTTATTTATTAATGTTTGTCACAAATATTTGTGCTCGGGTGGGAATCGAACCCCCGACCTCGTTGCTGCAGTCGGTAGTTTTTTACCAATGCGCCACGAGGCCCGTTTAATAAAACAATAAAAGACAATGCAATAGTACTTGGTTTTTTAGGAGATTTTAACGCTATATCCGAACTTCATCATTCACACCCCGTATCATATGTTATTTAAACAAATTTCAAGAAATATTTTATTGAATTATTTCCTAGTTTAGAAAATAAGTGGCCACAAACTAGTTTGAACACGGACGCGGAAGCCAAAGTGCCAAAGTAATATCATAGTAAGTACCATATTTTATCAATGCTGACCGTTAAGTTATATTAATTATAGATAATGGTGCATTAAAAGTGTCTCCCTATCATAAGTCTGGTACGCATTTGGCACCGGTATTGTGCTACTGATACGTCGAACAAACGCGTTAATGATGGTTAAGCTGTACTCGCGTTGATGATTCCATGATCACAGCGATTTATAACATAACATAACTTCACGCCTTTGTTACCCAAAGGTGTAGGCAGTGGCTGTTAAGCGTCGACTCGCCGTTATGTTTACGTCCCAAATGGAATAGATGGCGAACCTATTGCCATACCGGGCATAAAGTTTTCAGTCATCGATATGTATCACAAATAACTGTCTAAATTAATTTCGAAATGTCATTTATGTGACCAAGTGTGAGGATTCGGACCCGCGGCCTCTAGATTTAGAAGCGGGGTGCTCGACTACTGCACCACCGAGACAGTTTATAACTATATTACCATCAAATCGCTTTGCAAATTGTTATTCAAAGAATATTGACTCCGAGCAGAACATACACAAACAGATATAATTAATACAACAATAGAATATTGAGTTGTATTATTTGTACCGAATACTATCGTATAACTGTCACACTAATTTGCCATTAAGAGTATCTAATCTGACGTCCGTAGCGGGAGCGTGGCTGTAAGCTTCCGATACTGTCCAGTCCAAAATAGGCAATAATTATGAAATGTGGCGCCGATTGTCGCTCCATTAGGAGGCTTTGTAGGCTTCAGTGTGTGCTCCTAGATATGCAAATGGAACTATTGCCTATATATAAGAACCTACTGATTTATATACAGCCTGTATCCATATACAGACTGTATATAAATCAGTAGATTCTAGGTAGTATCCAATGTTCTATAGAATAATAGATACTTAGTTTTATATGTAAAGCATATTCAATGGAAAGTCTAAGGTTCGAATCCATATAGCATAACGACAGATGAATGTGTGATGAACTGAGAAGTATCGATGACCATATTGCACCCAATGTAGGTTTGGTAATAAGTGCGACTTGAAAAAGTTTGATACGCGGCACAATAGTCGCTGTCTATATCTTGAAAGATTGATAGCGTGAAGTTATTAAATAAATAGAAAGTTCTTACCGATAGAAAAAAGTAGAAAATTTCACCAAAATATCACAACACTCACGATATAATGAATTTTTATTAATTTACTGACGTAAACTTCTTACTTACTTACCTGTTGCGAGAAAGGTAAGAAACGCACTAAAAATATTACGAAAGATTTTAACAATTGTTTGTTAATAAAAGTAATAATGTTCCTGTCACTCACACTCACCTGTGAAATTGTTTGTTTGGTCAAAACATTGAATATAATAGACAAAAATATAGATTTTTGCGCAATAAAACAAACTCGGACAAAAGGTGAAAGACTTTCTTTTGTAAAAAGTGTAAAAAAAATAGGTGTAATTATCTTGGAAAGTATTGTTTTCGTAACAAGCGGTAATAATGGTCCGTAACATCTTTGGGTATTGTCAGTGTTACCTTTAACAAGGTACTTTTTAGTGGTTTACGACATAATAAAAATTGTAGGAACAACTACAAACATTGCGGAATATATATAATAATAAATATTATTCGCAATGAATCAGAGAAAGGTTCGCATATATTTTTTTTAATTTAAACTTTTTTTCCATATGATATATCACCTATTTTCTGTAGATTGTCCATTACATTTTTTGGCACAATTTCTTTGAAGAATTAACCCGGTCTTTTTTTGTTTCGTTTTCTTTTTTTAAAAATATTTCTTTGTCGCCGTAAGGGTTAGGCTTTTATATTCTTTTTTAGTGTTTTATTTCTTAAGAAACAACAGAGTTCCGCGAAAGGGGCCTATACAAAAGGCGGGACCGTTTTGTTAGTTAGGTTTTTTTTAGGTTTTGTTTTATTAAACTTAAATATACGTTTGGGACTATTTTGTATAACAAGTCGTTGGAGGCATTTAGTTTGGAAAAAATCGTTCGTGGATGCGCCCGAGTTCTGATATTTATGTACCTATATAATCGATATATCGATACTGCCTACAGCATTCTATATTAAAAGAGTGAAGTTATAGTTAAAACGTTTGAAATTATTATAAAAATTATATTAGTATATACGTTAGTGGAATAACTTGACTTGTGTGTATATTCAGAGGTAAGTTTATTTAAATTAATAATTTGAAACATATAATAAATCATTTTTTTGTGTGTGAGCATGTTATTAATATGTTAATTTTGGTAATAAACACTGAATTAAGATTTTTTCCCATCTCATATTCTTTACAGAACCTGTGTAGGTATATTTTGACCAGATAAGTAAATTCAATTAAAAACCAAAAATAGTGAATCTCAATCAACCCCGTTACATAATATTCTTTATTTTTAATAACCCTAAAACCCTAAATAATTTTATTAACCTGACTTGACAAGAAAGATTATTGTTTATTTCGTGTATATATGTTTTTGTATAACATAATTCAGACTAACATCTCTGGCATGCCTCCAAAGGTATTGATGGATTTTAGCTTACCTAATGTTATATTTTTGTAATTCAAGTGCATTTTGAAATTGACTACTCTATAATCGCATAAAAACAAAGATAAGTTAGTAAGTGCCTATCTATATAAAATGAAGTTTTTTTAATAGAAATCTGTAAGTTAGATTAAATATTAATTTATTTTATATTTTATGAACTATTTACTGACAAACGCCTAGTAGTCAATTATCCATTTATATTTAATTATACAGCACAAAACAAACAAATCACAAATATTGTAATTATATACATATTATTATGTGTCTATAAATATGTATATAATAATGTATATACATATACCGAAATATTATACAGAATTCTGGTTCTTTAACGTTATATAGGTACCTATTGATAAAAAATCAACTTAAAAATTTTGATAACGGTAACTCTAGCTGAGAATATTAAGTATTTTACTAAATTTATTTATTATTTAATTGTATTAATTGATTCTTGTATATTAAATGACACTTAATGAACAGCTGAAGGAAGTTATAACTTGCCATCATACATATCTACAGAGCTTTACTTCCACGCCGTTTGTTGTAATTAAAGACGCCGAATGAATTTTAAGTCTTTAATATAATTTACACGGTAATAAAAAAACATTATCTTTATCAATTTAAATATATAACATGATATAAGTTCACACCTTTTTCTACCCGAAGGTGTAGGCAGCGGCTGTTAAGCCTCGATTCGCCGTTATATTTACGTCCCAAATGGAATAGGTGACGAACCTATTGCCATACACAGGGCACAGAATTAACAGTCATCAATATTTATCACGCATAACTTTGAGCCCGGATTCGAACCCATGACTTCTTGATTCAGAAGCGGGGTGATTGCCCACTGGACCACCGAGAAATTAGATATTGTACCTATATAAGACTACCTACTAAGTAAACTTTACGTTGATCTTCTGATAGGTCGTGGTATTTCACCGGTCGAGCCGGACCATTCATGCAGCCAACTGCTTGGCTCTACCACTGTTAACTTGATATTACCTTTTTAAAGTATCGTTTTGAAAAAACAGCTTTGACCATAAACAGAGTAATAATAACAAACAATATCTTGGACACAAATCACACAGCGCCCTCCAGTTCCAAACTAAGCAACCAAATGCTTGTGCTATGGAAATACATAGAAAAACACCCAGACGCCGCAAATATTCATGTTTGTCACAAATATTTGTGCTCGGGTGAGAATCGAACCCCCGACCTCAGTGCTGCAGCCGGTTGTTTTACCAATGCGCCACGAGGCCCGTCAAAAGAGTATATATAAGTTATGACTATTTGTCGTTAAAGCTATTATAAGACTATTTGATTGATTTAATAAAGATTTAAATAATATTAGCTCTGAAGTTCATGTTTTTATCAATACAGCGGTGATATATCACAAATTATTTTATTGAAAGCTCTTTAGCTAAGATAAAGACCACTTAGGTACTGCAATAGTGAACGTCTGTTACCGAAAGGATGGAATTAGTTATTTATAGACAAGTAGTGGAGTAACTGCGCAATACATTTGTATACATCATATTTCTTAGGGTGCGTGTAGACAGATAAAAATTACGCTTGTACCTGTACACGCGTAATCGTATAGTGCGTGATGTTATTTACTTTTAAATATATTTTTAACTACAATTCACCTTCAGATAATTTATAAACAGTTTTGCCTTCGTATCAACTGGTTTATTATTTTTTGTAATAGTTTAAAACTTAGGTCATTGTTCAAACATCGATGTTCTATACGCTTATTATGTGTACACATAACTTCATGCCAAATCACTGCTACCAGTGATTTGGCATGAAGTTCTGTGTACCCTACGGTAGGCAGAGAGAACACATCGCCATAAGGCATGATTCTCTCACGCCTAACTCGCTTCTTTGACTTTCATAACTCTTGTCATCCACGTGCGTCGATTATTAAGGCTCTTGACATAGCCTTCCTCCATAATTCGTTCTATTTGGTCAAGGATAGTGTGTCGTGGTCGTCCTCGACTCTTACATCCATCCGCTTTTTCATTTTATATCTGCTTAGTCAATATTTCATCGACGATTTTTTTCTACGTATCCGAATTATCGGAGCTTGCACTTTTTTATTTAGACCTTACATTGATCAAAACGAAAAAAATATTAATTGGTCTTGTGTTCTTAAGAAAAGTGTAATAAGCAACAAATGCCTCGAGCAATTACTTACTGAAGTTACTTATTCCAAGAGAAGAATTAGGCAAAATAGATGAATAACTTATCTAACTAATAAATATCGACGAATATCAACAAACATTTAGGATATAAATATTGGATAAATCTGTCAAACATTCTCTGCTTTACGTAATCTTAAGAACCCCATTATAATATATCTCAGCTGTACAACATATAAATATCACAGCCCTTAGTGAAGGAGTATAGTCAGGACTCAATAAACTGTCGAGTTGTGAGACTTCACCAGATACCGGCCCCCAGTACCCTGGACGCCTACATAAATTTAATACACCATAACTCACACTTGAATAAGTTATTGCCGGGCTATTTCTTGTATGCAATACCACTTTTTTGCCTTGAAATTTCATCTTTTATTTATTCTAATTTAAATTGATACATATATTTAAATAGAAAAAAAGTGTCGGCACCTCGCTTCTGAATCGAAATGACTTTTCGAAATTAATTTTGATAATATGTGTGATAAATATCGATGACTGAAAACTTTGTGCCCGGTATGGCAATAGGTTAGCCACCTATTCCATTTGAGACGTAAACATAACGGCGAGTCTAGGCTTAACAGCCACTCCCTACATCTTCCGGTAGAAAAAGGCGTGAAGTTATGTGTCATATATTTAAATAGATTAATTAACAAAATATGATAATTCTATACTTACTTAACTTGATGGTTCCAAGTGTTTCGTTTCGGTAATTATACATTCGTTTACTATAATAAGTAAACAGTCTTTCAACGACAAATGCACCATTAATTAGATTTTTTTTTATGTGGCATGGAATCAATGTCTTTTAGAAAAAGAAATATTTACGTTACTATTTTTAAGGCTTTCTAGTAGTGATGCCAATAGATACTCTTGAGTAAAAAGCGTGTTAAATACGTGGTCTTGGGTTTGGGAGAAGCCTTTCTCAAATACTTTTCCCAAATGATTCTTGATAATATTCAATGACATTGGCTCTTTTCTAACTACGGTAATGCTATGGTAGAGTCACGCAGTTCGCTGCATGAATCCTGGAATGAAAATGGTCTGGAGCCCCATCCCTATCCCATTGCAAAGGCTGGCAACGCAACTGTGTTTGCCTACCATCAGGTGACACGCCTGTTCATTTGCCCCGTTACCCAATAAAAATGCTGCAAATACACATTTGAATTACATAACAAAGAATATTAAAATTATTTACATAGTTAAGAAAAAAAAAACAATAAAAAATAAAATAACAATTAAAAAAGATTTATGTATTAAAAGGCATCGAAAAATTCTATTAATTTTATTATTTATCATTACATATTATAAAACAAAGTCGATTTCCGCTGCCTGTCCCCTTATATACCTATATATTTGAAACTAAGCAACGGGTTTTTTTTTAGATAGACAGTGTCAACGGGGTGTTTTTTATATATAATTCATGTATGATGATGTTGAAATTTAAATGAATATTTTCGAAGATATTGTAGTATTAACATAGCGGGAGAACAGTTACTACTTTTGATGCGTAACAAAGTTCGCCGGGTCGACTAGTATCAAATAAATGAGAAACTCTCAGGAATCAGTAAGTGATAAAGATATTTTTTCTTGTTCTTTTTTGTTCTTGTTGTGTACTGGGTGAGTGGGTTCAGCTCGTTGGTGATACGAAGCGGTTTTTATCTCAGCATGATGTATAAGCCTTGTCACGACTCTTGGTAGGACGTGACCAAAATGCGAGAGATTTATTTTGTTACTCAAATAAACCAAACGGAACGGCATTTTGATTCGTTATTTTTGTATTTTTGTGTATATACTGTTCTTTTAGGGAGTATCTTTTTAAGATTACCATGGTTTTTATTTAATAATTTATTATGTAGTAACAGAAGTAGATTTGACATCAATAACTTTTAGAAAATGTTTTCGGAAGTTAAGTGTCATAAATATGGATGACTGAAAACTTTGTGCTCGGTATGGCAATAGGTTCACCACCTATTCCATTTGGGACATAAACATAACGGCGAGACGAGGCTTAACAGCCGCTGCCTACACCTTCGGGTAACAAAAGGCGTGAAGTTATGATACTGTATGTATGTATAGAAGTAGATTTGGCAAATGAATTAATGTGTTCAATAAGTAGATAGGCTATTGATAAGATGGAGTATCGTTTCGTAAAATTAGCCTGAATTTCAGTATTAATTGTATCAAAGTGGCCGTTGTCCAGTGGTAGAGCAGCCCGCTTCTGTACCAAGAAGACGCATGTTCAAATCACTCACACTAATGACTTTTCAAATTATTTTCAAAAGTTATTTGTGATAAATATCGATGACTGAAAACTTTGCGGCCGGTATGGCAATAAATTCGCTACCTATTCCATTTGGGACGTAAACATAACGATGACACTAGGCTTAACTATCGCTGCCTTTACCTGCCTTACCTTTGTGTAGAAAAAAGCTAAAATATTTGCTACCTATGCTAAAATGGTTGTATTTCCATTGTAACTACGAAATTCACCGAAAACAACCTCACATTTTTTGTGTCCTATTTTTAACTTCGATCAAAAGGTCCTTGAAAAATATACTATTAATTATAGTTACATCAAATTCTTCATCAACCTATAAGATCCAACCATTAAGAAAAAAAAAATGTCTAACATTCCATTATTCCCGGTCTACAAGAACAATATCCTCTACCTATTTAGATATAGGTAGGCAGTGGATGTAGACACGGCATGGTCGTTAGGAATACTTGTGCAGACGAATTATTGCCGCTGTAAAAGTATGTATCAGAGTTCAGGGTGCGATAAAGTAGATTCCAGGGCATCGCGACACGGAAACTGTTGCTATACTCTTGTTAAACAACAATTCATGACTCTAAATCTATAGTATGAGACTAGTAAGATAAAAGAAGTATAAAAAGAAATAGAGATATAGAAATATTATCCCTTACTGCAGTGGTAGAGGCAATACAAAAGCCTATCAAAATATCGCAAGAAAGTAGCTTATGCCGCATTCTTTGGGTGATAGAGATATTTGGAGGCCTAACCCCTTTCTCCTCTATTCCAATCCTATTTCCTTTAGGGCGGCAACGCAACTGTAACACTATATGTGTTGCAGATGACCATGGGTGGCGGTATTTACTTAACATCGGTTGATCGGTTGAACAAAAACTGAAAACCAAATATTTGTAGCAACATCACTTATTCACAGCAAATTTTAATAGGTTAAATTTTCAATTACTTACTACTAACTATATTAAGATTAAATAAGTAGATATTATTATAAAAAAGCGGAAGGAAGAAGGGGTCGATTACAGCCACGACAGACTCTCCATTATCAAATTAAACGTGTCCTGGAAGGTGATGTTGTCATACAGTTTTACAATTTTTTTGTTTAAAACTGTATGAAAAAGAGTTATGAAAGTATAAAGAAGCGAGTGGGGTGTGTAAGTATCATGGCTTCTGGTGCTCTGTTTTCTCTACTTACAACCCCCAAAGGCACTGGGCGTGAAGCTATTTATGTACTATATACTACTTACTTTTTTAATAAAAATCATAAAATCGAATATATAACCAGAATAAACCATCCTAGCTTATAACAAATTGTTAATGATAAAATGTTGTATGTGCTATATAGAAAAATTATACTAAAGAAATGAATCATTTCCATCAAAGATCTTAAGAGAACGTGTCAATAACTCAATCATACTCCCCTTTGAGAAAATAACAGCGCAAATTGCGTTGCAATCATATGCGTCTGCGCAGTTAATTTAGCGACATTTAACATTCACTTCAAAACCATTCCAATATGGCGGTTCACTACGCTATTGACAAATCAACTCTTTATACTAACATATATAGTTCATTTTCCACTGCCCACCCTTTAAACTTAAGCTCTATTTAATGATAAAACACAAGCAGATTTATAAGACACTTAAAGATCTGTATAGCATTGGTTGAGATGCTTACTTTGGTGTGTAATGTCTTTGTTCGAATAACATTCCAAAGTTGAAATTGAAGGAACAATTCCTGACGAATTTTGTTCCTTATTGTCTTAATTATCTGGACAGAAAACAATCACTTATTTATTTAGCATGAGATCATTGAAATTTAATTCCATAATTACATAATTACTAAAAAAAAATATCTCAATTAATTAAGTTTGACCAATGAGTTCAAGTCAACAGTATCTTGAAAACAAAATATGTAGGTATTTTGGTTGTGAATTATTTATGTTATTTCAATAACATATTCCTATCGCAAAAGCTAAAAATAGCTCGAATAACACAAATATGAGTCATAGAACTAATCACTTAAGAGTAATGAAAAATAACTCTTGTATAAAAATAACTGACGCGAAACGAAAATTCAAATACAGAGTAATCTCGCGAAGAATCTAGTTATACCTATCAAAGCGGCCGTCCAAATACCTATCTGCCTACCAACTAAAGTGTTAAGTGATTAACGATTAAATAATAAGCAAACCACAATCATAAAACAAAGATTAACATACAATTTACTGGTGTAAATAGGCTATAACTTTGATTTTTACGACTAAATAATCGTAAAGGAACCTCGATAATACGACCGAGTGTAGAAGACTTGCACGACCGAATAACAACTAACACAACTGTGACGTATTCAATTCGGGCGGTTTATAATGGCGGACAATGCAGGGCCCTCGCTCTGATGCACTTTTATTTTACGACGAACTCATAACATAAAATTCTAAATGACTTAACAAAAGTGTTATACGAGTCGTTTTTGTTAAGAGTGGAATTGGTTGATATCAAATGTAAGGTTTGTTTTTATTTTTATGTCATGTTTAGATATTGATGATGATGCAATAATATGTCATAAATTTTGGGTCATAAAGATAGGATTAAAAGGTTGGTTGTTGGTGTAAAAGTAAAGAAGGTTGATTCTCTGATGGTTCGGACATGTAGAAAGAACTATGACTAAGCAGATATAAAGTGCAGAATTAGATTGATTTAGAAATCGACGACGGCCATAACACTATTACCAAAAGCGAATTGAACGAGTCTATGTGAAAGGTTATGTCAGGAGCTTTAAATACCGACGCGCGTGTAAGACAAGAGTTATGAAAGTTAAAGAAGCAAGATGTATAAGAAACGTACCTTATGACGCTCTGCCTACCCCGTAAAGGATTTGGCGTATAGTTATGTATATGTTCAAATGTTCTGAAGCAATGTTTCGGTTAGGTAACTGCTAATGGCAATATAACTCAGTCCTAAGTACAGAATGATATACCTACTCTACATTTGTGACCACAAAATTACTCTGTGTCCGTACAACACGACCATTATGGTTTCCCTTCTGTCCAAAATTCAGTATAATTAAACAAGTGAAATTTTAACAGTATACCGTATAAATTTTATAAGGTTAGACAGTTAAGTTTGTGTATATTAGACTGAGCGTTTGACAGCCAACAAAAAAATGAAATCGGTATTCTCGTAAAGCGCTTATCGGACTATCAAAATATTAACTATTACCTGTTCTTTAGGCAAGTATTTATAACGAGTTATTTTAGTAGGTGCATATACCGGTATTTAAGTATACACTAATAACTTAAGTTTAAATGTATAATTATTACTCATTATAAAGCAGTAAGTCTTAGCAGTGAGTTTGATCTGAAAACTTGTAAACTGGTTGGATAAAGACCGGACCTTAAAATACTTATGACTTGACTAAGAAATAAATACGTTTGACAAACAGAACCAGCCATACTAATTTGTGTTAGCTACTTTAGACTCTCTGAGCATTTAATAGCGAATTAAACCAACATATTAGTAATAAAAATGATATCTATACTTGAAAAAATAACAAAGATTATCAATAAAACAATAATATTGTAGATTTTAATAGTAACAGTAGTATAAAACAAAGAAACATACAATCAAAGAGAGCTGAGTAAACGTCGTGAATCGCCCAATAACCATGAAAGTGATGGCAGTGACGCCGTAGTTGTATGAAGCGCCTGTATTTGGCTACATAAACACATACTATAATAATCTTAACTTATACAAACAAAAACAAAACTATAATAACCCTTATTTTAATAGCCATAAGGTTTACATTACTTTGTTACTGTAGAGCTATAGAATCTCTTTGTAGCTAAGTCCCCCTTCTACGGTAGCGGGAGGGGCGATAAGAGGTCGGTTTACACGGAACCAAAATGGCCGTCTTTTTGTCGCGAGCGATTGGGACTGTGTCAACGTGTGGGATATGTCCGCAAAAATAATAAAATAGACAGGTAATGGATGAGTTTGGTTAATAATAATAGTTGAAATGCCATTCTTACTTATATTTCGTTTGAATCTTACTCATTCTTACACCAGTTTTAGAAACCGTAGTGTGATTTCAGTAAAAATTAAAAGTATTTAGGTATCAACATATTAAACAGGTATTAGTTTACTTTCTTTTTAATTACTTTCAAATTAAATTGGTAATATATTGATAATAAATATTAGTATTGATAATAAATATTTAGTAGGTATGTCAAGTAATATCTTTTAGTCGTTTCTGAAATAATTTTATAAATATTAAAGAATGATATATTTCAATGCCTATAGACGCAAGTCACCTAGCGCCATCTAGATGTAAATTAAAAAACTAAGTTAAAAAGGTCTATCTGCTAACCATGAAAACTTATAGATAGAATTATTTAAAGTTTTTGTGCAATTCATGTGTTTTTATTTCAATCGTTATAAATGATAGCTAACAGCTATTACTAGTGAAAACAATACTAATAGTTAATGAAACTATTGGCCAGTGACGAAGGTCAAAAATATTCCGTCTCTTGTTTTCTCGTTCTCATTTTCTTTTCCAAACTAAACATAACAAAGA
This sequence comes from Euproctis similis, assembly GCA_905147225.2. Taxonomy (NCBI): domain Eukaryota; kingdom Metazoa; phylum Arthropoda; class Insecta; order Lepidoptera; family Erebidae; genus Euproctis; species Euproctis similis. The sequence continues at coordinate 15,045,554 of LR990108.1, read as the reverse complement.
GAATATATTTATTAGTGGAATTCATTAAATTTTTGCTATCTATCTGCTATATTGGACATGACTGATATTGTCTTGAATACCTAGTGTTTTCGAATCCGGCTACCTATACAGATTTTCACGGATCTGAGCGCATATAGTGCATACTTTTTAATATGGTTGATTAATTTTATTGTTATAAGTACCTACTAGTTGACCCCGCGAACATTGTTTCGCTTTAAATGTAAAGAAATAAAAATAACCATTGCGGCATATACCTAAAAGATAGACATATTCCTACCATCACGGTCATCATTTTTTGTAGATATTCTGAAGGTGTATAATAATGTAGTACATTGTTTTCATTTAGGTATAGCTCAGGGTTGAGCCGGCGTTTGCAATAAATGTGCTAAATCTCAAAAATTAACACTTTTTTACTAAATCATACAGGAATAATATATAGATTAAAACCTCACCGTTGACACACTCTATGTATTAAAAAAAACTGCATCAAAATCCGTTGCGTAGTTTTAAAGATATAAGCATATAAAGGGACAGACAGCAGAGAGCGACCTTAAGTACCATAATTAAATACCTACACGTCCTAAACCTAGCGTGATTTAGATTTCACTCTGAGCAACTAATGCTTATGTTGTAGAACTAAATAACAAAACATAACTTCACGCCTTTTTCTACCCGAAACTGCAGCAGTAGCTGTTAAGCCCCGACTCGCCGTTGTGTTTACGTCCCAAATGGAATGGGCGGCGAACCTATTGCCATACCGGGCACAAAGTTTTCAGTCATCTATATTTATCACACATGACTTTCGAAATTCATTTAGAAAGTTATGTGTGATACATAACGAACCCGCGATCTATAGATTTAGAAGCGGGTGCTCGACTACTGGACCACTGAGACTATTTTATTACTCTATTATAGAACTAAAAAAACAGATTAATACATACTTGTTCTCTATGATAAATATACACATAAAGATAAATATACATAAGTTTATTAAAATAAATTCCTAGTAGCATGTAAACCAAACTTAATACACGCAGTCAGAGTGCGTAAGTATTTTGGGACCTCACGTCGCTCGGCGCCGGTTGCTGTCCTCATTTCAAATACACTTCTGCCTTGCCTCGACATCTGAACACGATTCATGGTTAATTTCAATAACATCTACGCACTTTGCTATCTATAAATAATAAGTCCACCTATGGGTCTAGTTTTTCAGTACCCTACTTCTGAATAGGAAGTGTCAATTTCGAATTCTATCTCACACTAATTAAGTACTTTTTGGAAATTAAAGTATTAAAGATGTGACAAAATATGGCAATAAGTTACGCAACGACAAGGTGACGTAAAAAAAATTGGCGTGTCACAAAAAATACACCTGTCTGCACCTTCATAGTTTAAAGCGGTGTATATACTTATATTTTTTTTAATTAGGTATAATCAACTCCCACAGGGACTCGTTGCACAGGGCGTAGTGGTATCACCTGCAGTTGCGCAGGTCGTGGTTTCGATTCCAAATGAGAATAAATAAACATAGTAACATTATATCTCTGAACATTAATTAATTATATATATTTTTATATGTATTAAAAATACGCTTTCTAGTTTCCACAGTAATTGATAGTAATCGCTGGAAATTATCTGAAGATCTAATTAAATGGTATGTATATTTAAAATGCAATATGTTTTTATATTGCTCGACGAAAGCTGCGAGCATAACCTAGTGTTGTAATAAAAAAAACATTGACATACCACACTTGACGGAAAATTTAAAATTTACATACATAAAAAAAACATAGCTTCACGCCGTTTATTACCCGAAGGTGTAGGCAGCGGCTGTAAGGCCACGTTTCGCCGTTATGTTTACGTCCCAAATGAAATAGGTGACGAAGTGGCGAACCTATTGCCATACCGTTCACAAAGTTTTCAGTCATCGATATTTATCACACTTAACTTCCGAAAACAATTTAGAAAAGTCATTGGTGTGAGCCAGTGTCAGGATTCGAACCCGGACCTCTGGATTAGAAGCCGTGTGCTCTACCACTGGACCACCGAGAATAAAATTTATTAAAATTTTAACTATATATTTTCCAAATAATATTCCATCCTTTCCACTTCCTTCTTCATATAACACGTCATGAATACAAGATAAAAAAAAAATAAAGAATACACAGATAAAAAATTGTGAGCATTATTCCGCCAGTAGATACTTGTACCTGCCCTCTCTTATTTGAATATATTCTACACTGTGTATTATCGGGGAACACCAATGAACTGAAAATAACGCCGATAGGTGTCTCCCCAGTCGCACAATGGGCTGTAGTTCAAAGATAATTTTGTAAGGCTCTATAGAGACTATCGCCTTTGTGTTTTTCTAGTATAAAGGTTTCTATACACTACACTAGTACAGCTGATATTACTAATAATAACAGCTACCAATATTACGATAATAGGCGTATGATACTGTTTTATATAATCTGTGGTGCAATCACTCTAACGTCAAAAAATGTTAATTTATTATGTATTGTGTAGGTAATATTAATAATAAATAAATAATTATTATATAGATAATTTTGCTGGTATTTTACAAAACTGGTATTTAAAAAAAAATATATACATTAATCGAAGCCTAGATATTTTAATATATCACAATTGATTTGTCTATTTATTCTGTATGCTTTTCTGCTTATCTCTCAAGGGACTTAGCGTTAAGAACTTAATATTTCTGTTTACAGAAATAAATGCCTATTAGGGATTTAGATATCATACTAACAGTAGTTTCATATAAATGACTTTTATTCATTTAAATTTAATTGACTTTTGTCATATACACAAATATGAGTAATATCATACAATATTACACACGATATTTTTAAACATTATGTCTCTTATATTTTTTACGAGTTTTTTTATAAATCTAATATTAAATTATAATAATATTGGTATCAGTGTAATGTTTAACAACCCTTATATTTATATTTTAGTTACTGGTACATTGTAAGTTAAGTTATTTTATTCAAATTTTTAAGATTTACTCCTATACCTATCGAATGGTTACCTATTATTTTGTTTGGTGAATGAATAGTGGGTAATATTTATTACCGGGAATAGATTCTATCGGTCTATTGTTTATGGAGACATGCTCCCTGCGTTCTATTGTTGTTTTATTTTGTTTATTGTCTTTGGATGTTTATTTTTAAAATTTAATCTTTTAATGTTATTTATTACATTAACAGTATAAGTATTATTTATGAATTTTCCACATATCGACATATAAATAGGAGAATAGTAATTGCTTAATTTTATAAATCCACCAAAGTGGGATTGAAACCAAAGCACCTGTGATCCACTGTCCATTAGTCACTTCAAGCTGTCTATGATTGGTAATACCAAAGCAAAAAAAACTTATGACTGTATTAACATAACATAACTTCACGCCCTTTTCTACCGGAATGTGTAGGCAGTGGCTGTTAAGCCTCGACTCGCCGTTATGATTATGTTCCAAATGGACTAGGTGGTGAACCTATGGCCATACCGGGCACAAAGTTTTCAGTCATCGATATTTATCACACATAACTTTCGATATTAATTTTTAAAAGTTTTGATTCGAACCCGCGACTTTTTGATTCAGAAGCAGATTGCTCGCCCACTGGACCACCGAGACGCCGAGACGATGTTCACACTGTTTTTAATAACATAACTCTAGCTAACTCCAATTCATATTCCTCTCACACTCTCTCTCTGTCTAAAACAACAAAACCTTATTAGCCTTGACACGCTAGATAATAATAAAAATATTAATTAATTATTATTATAATAAGAAAAAATAATAACACATCAATAACACGATCACGCGATCGATGTTAAACTATAAACATACATACATAATACATACAATACAATACAGCCTTGGAGTTGAATGTTAAACAGAATCGCCTTCCACACGAACACAACCACGCTTCGCTTAGGAATTATCTGTCGAAATATTTACATTTTTTTTTCTTCTTATTTTTAAAGTGTATTTCAAACAACTGAGAGAGCGATGACACTCAAATTGAGTTCAGGATCTTTTCAAAACATTACACGCATCGCTGAAAGATTTCAGGTCTCATCATGGAATATTGTTGTTGCTTGAGTGTCACGACACTATTTCGGGCCGCGTTTAAATGTGAGGCTATATTTAAATATGTCTGCTTACTCCTCAGAGTATAGTGGGTGTCGGTATATTAGTTAGTTACATTTAGATTATGTGCTTCTGAAATAAAAAGAAAAAGTATAAAAAGTTATTTATTTCGAGGCGTAGGTACATTGTTGGTAGTATGGTACATCGTTTTCATCTACCAGTTCTGATTCAGACAGCCTTTAAAATTAAAGTGCAAAATTTCGAAACTTATTATTTTTTATTTGCTGGGTACCTATATAAAGTACCTATACATGAATTACATAGAAACCACCTCGTTGACACCTTCTATCTATTAAAAAAATCCGTATCAAAATCCGTTGCGTAGTTCCAAAGATATAAGAATACAAGAGGACAGGCAGCGGAAAGCGATTTTGTTTTATACTATGTAATGATTATATGGCTATTCTATACAAATATTTTCAAATTCAAATAGCAAACTAACACAATATATCAAGCAAATGTTTAACATAACTTCATTCCTTTGGTACCCGAAGGTGTAGGCAGCGGCTGCTAAGCCTCGTCTCGCCGTTATGTTTACGTCCCAAATGGAATAGGTGGCGAACCTATTGCCACACCGGGCACAAAGTTTTCAGTCATCGATATTCCTCACACATAACTTCCGAAAACCATTTCGAAAAGTCATTGGTGTGAGCAGTGTCAGGATTCCGAACCCTGGATCAGAAGCCGTGTGCTCGACCACTGGACCACCGCGACTTTCAAAAAAATGTTTAATATTAAAATTTTAAAAGCCCACACATTGTTGACACTTAAACTACATACAATTATGTTAAAATTTGTTCAAAAGTCTGAGCTCAAATTGTATTGGTCGTTAAAATTATCTCGCCGACGGTAAGTACTTACCTATACAGCCTCCGTGATTATGAATTTAAATTGACCAATCAATTTTTAATTTTATCCCGTGAAAATGTTTGTTATACTTTACCTACGTAAAATTTATATTTTGTTTATAAAAGTAGGCATTATAAAATTCGAAAGGTTTTTTTTTATATCTTCAGGAAAGTTATTGGGTATATTTTGCTCTTTTTTATGGGATGGGAGGGGAAACTAGCAAGTGGGTTATGCTAAGCAACTAGTCACATCCCATGGACACCGTGCTGTGTTGCCGTTTTTAATCGAGTAGGCTGGGAAAGGAAGAGGAATAGGGATCGGACCTCCGGCACGAGCCACGTCACGCCGATATTCCGAGAGGTCATGGTATTTCACCGGTCGAGATAGCCCATTCACGCATCGAACTGCAAGACTCTACAACTGTTAGACCATGTAGTATAAAAAAACATTTAAATGAATCTTATGTAGAGTAAATAGGTACCTAGTTCTTTGAAAAATAAGTACTTTTTTTATCTATTGATGTATGAAATTCGTCAATATGAATATTAAAAATATATATTATTTACTATACTATATATGATTAATAAAAAATGGTAAAATGTTTACTAGGTAGGTACAACAAAAATATGTAAACGTATTTATGACTTTTGTTGACAGGACATTGTCAAATATATACGTATAGAAATACCTACCTATAGAAATTTGCAAATCAAATTCAACACGGACCCGAAGTAGACTAAGTTATTATTCATTTATTCAAAGTTTGTATATTCAACTTTGAATATAGCAGATTGAATATCTTGAAATCTTGGAATATAAAAATCTGATGATATCAGCGGGTAAGTTTTATTGTAACAAAACTAACATTGCCGACTTACGTAAGTAGATAGTTGGTCTCAAAGCTCTACAGCATATAAAAGGTTACCAAAATATGTATTAAATTATTTAAGAGCATTAATTTTAATTCATATTATTAGATAAACAAAAAACAAATATTAAGAGAATACGTAAGTAGGATACACGTGTATGCCGAAGTTATTGTAAATAAAGAGAAAAAGCTTTCTTTTGACAAAGAACTATACATGAAAACTATAGAATAAAATTTAACGGCTACGAATTAAAATTAAAAGTCACTGATTCTCTATACCAATATTTAGAGGCAAACTTTAAGATAAATAGATTATGAACAAAGTCCCAAATAACAGTTTGCAGTTGATTGTAGGAATAAAATGAGCTTCTAATGTGACGTAATAGTAAATTAAAATTTTCAAAATTAGAACACAAAGCTTTTTAAAAAAATAACAAAACTCTACCGTTCCATTTTCAAATTAATTTGAATATGTTCCATTAAAGTCACCTCGATCGCTTCGCACTTACGTAACGTTACAGTGAGAGCGACAGAGACAGGTATACAGCTATCGATCTCTACAAATGGCTGATGCGTCGTCAACTAGCGTAATGGCGGACGATACAAACACACATTTCGATATTTAAAACATATTTAATTGTTTTTTACCTTATAATAATCACATAACAATTGAACACAGTTACTTATATCACTATAGATCTACACTATACACTTAAAACGTATTCATTAAACAAGGAAATAACACGTTTTCTAATATATTTAAGCACATTGATCGTTTGTCGCACAGCGCATCCGTCGCCATATCCAGTATTCCAAATTCTTCTGCCCAGGGACGAACTTGAGTGGCCTTGAATAGTTTTTATTCAAAATGGCTATATCAAGTAGATTTATATTTTGGGTTGTGTTAATAAAATAATAAAACTTAAAATTTGTACCTAAATTATCTAGTGAATATATTATAATAAATTAAATTTGCTTAGTTAGTGAATCAAAATATGTAGTAATAAAAGTGTGCGTTAGGATTCTAGTTTCCGCTTTAGTGAGGTTTAATACTTTTCATACCGCCTGATAAAGATACTTGTTTTCAAATTCAATTTATTTCATTTTTTAAATTTATTCTTTTTCCATAAAATGTACTTAATTTATCAATTTAATTGTTGGTAATAATTTCAAGGACTTTCATATATTTCATATTGTTTGACAATCTTTAAGCAGCGTCTTGCAATCTGTAACAAGAAATGATATCTTAATTCATTAATTATATTCATTTGTTGTGTTGCTTGTATTTGTGAGATATAAGATGAAATCAAATATTTCTACCAATTTCAATGCTATCAATAATGTGCTATCAATATGTCATAATAAACTCACTACTTTTTTATGAGTTTACGTTAATTTGATTGATTTTAACACAACCATTCTGTAACAAATCTTACTAGATACAGATAAAAGTATTCATTATATTTGGTTTCATTAAAAGATATTTGATATTGATTCTAGTCCTATACCTGTCTAGTCAGTCTAGTAGGTATGACTAAAATATAATCGTTAGAAAAACCTATTACATAGATAAAATCTAGTATTACAATGCAAATTTGTAAAAAAATATAGTAAATTAATACAACACTTTAATACTACGATTAATACTCCAACCAAAATAAACATATAAAAATATATTTATAATAGACAAATTTGTATTAAAAACCGAGTGCGTCTCTGTGCGTGCACGCTCCGCCCATTACGGCGAACAACAAAAGTTGGCGTCGTTCACTCAAAATATCTCGTTTGGAGGCCATTTTGACGATCGTGAAAGAGTGAGATGGCAGATCGATGTTGCACTAACAATTGTATGGGCGCGAATGAGACAATTATGCAAAGTTACTTTACTTTTTAATGTGACCCGGGAAGTGCGTGGGGACATCTGTGCTTGTGTGCATTGGATAACAGTTGGGCGAGTGAAGTCGGGTGTTTTGTTCTATTTTACGGGTACGTTTAGGCTGATTTTTGGTAGTGAATTATTTTATTTTAATTATTTTATACTTTTAATAATAATAATCATCAGGTGATTGTATATTATTTAAGTGCATCTATGTGTCTATCTGTGGCATTAATAGCGTCTATAATATGTCTTTATAGTTTGATAATTAAACATATTATTTAATTATGTCAAACATTCAAAGAATTTTTTATCTATATAAGGTTGTATTAATGGCTGAAACTGGTGTATCATATGAAGAAAATATAGAATATATATTTAATTAGATATTTTAAATATGTTACTTGATTTATATGACAGATTTTCTATGTAAAATTGTCTAAGGTAAAATAATCAAAATTTAACCTAAATTCACATAGTCTAGTCGTACTGATCTACTTGTGATAACGTAATTAAGACTAAAACGGCAATTATCTAAGTAGTTTTAATTTGAATCACTAATTTCTTGTCTTCAATTTTTCTTCTGTAACCACATAATATTTGTCAGAGTTGTTTTACAATTTATCTATAGAAATCTATTATTATCCATGTATATTACTCTATACACCAGAAAAAAAATAGGTTCCTAAGAAGTTAGTATTTATTATATTTATGATTTATGATACAGTGAAACCTGGTCAAGTGGAACCTGGATAAATGAGAAACCTCTATTATTGACAGTTGCAATAAGGTCCCTTTTTTTTTTTCATTAAATTACCTCTGATAATAGAACTTTTTGAACCTGCTTAAATGAGATTTGAAAACTCAGATATTTTTCGATGCTTAACTTGTGTTTATATAGATAAATATCTTGATCTCTTGAGATCCTAACTAACCAGGTTTCACTGAATTGTGCAATATAGCACTTATGTGATATTTAGTATGGCACAAGTCCATGTAGGCACTAGATATTCCAATCAAATCTCAGGTTTTTTTTTAATTGTACCCGTTTAAATTACTTATTTTAGTTTTGATTTTTAATTAATCTTGGTACATACACACTCCCCTGGGAATAGAAAAGATATTAGATTAGGTAAGTCAATAGCTGCTTAGGTAGATACTAAGTAATGGGGTCTCTTTACGGCTTGTAAAAGACGTTTAATTTGATACTAAGAGTTGTTTCGCGAGTGTAATTTACTAGTAAATATATCGAAATATCGAGAAATAGAGAATTTTTAAGGGTATTTACATAAAAGAGAGGAGAAGGAGAAGTGAGCTGACTCCAGGATCTGGACGAATTTGTTTAAAAAACAGTTCGCATAAAATGGAATCAAAAAATTATCTTGATTTCATGTTTTTATTTATAATTAAATCAAACTTGAGTAAAAACTATTATTTACAAGAAACTTGGAACAATTTACTTGTGCAAGTTAAATCTACGTTTACGACTCTTTTATTCATGGAGCTCTTGTACGCTCGTAAAACCCTCAGCGTGTGACGCAGGCCAATGTTTTGACGACGAAGTTCCGTCTCGCGTCCCGAGGTGGCGCTAAACACAAACGGCACTGGCACACACCCATAAAAATAAATTTTATTGTTATGACGAAAATAAAACGCTTGTCGTCAATTTAAACATAATTTTACTGTGTAATAAGATTTATTTTACGATTAACAAGTGTCTTGATGAATTTATATGGTCGAATGATGAATAAAGCGATAAAATTTACTTTGATGCGTATGTTATCGCTTTTCTATTAGTATTTATGTCGTTTTTTTTATACAAAGGTTAGATTTTATGTAACATTATGGCCGTAGTAAAACTCGAATCATAACACGAGCGATAAATAGTTGTGTTCGCGAGAAGATGTATGTTTGTTTTCACTTAACCGGGTCGGTTTGATAACATTTTATTAGTTTCAAGTACATAATTTTACACAAATTAATAACATTATGATTAAATAATTTGTATGTTGATGTAATAAATTGAGATTTTAAACTTGGCGAGTGACCTCTAAATGGTCCTCGGTAAGTACTAACGTACCACGTTAACATGATAGGTGTTCAACAATAAAAATCGCCATTAAATATCAGCAGATGGCAGTATTTTACATAAATTTCATTAAGTAAATTAATTTCTAATTTGGTCATTTATCATTGAAACCATATATTTTGGTAAAATGATCACATTATAATTCTTTAATTTATACCATAGTGTGATTGTAATGCAATGCGAAGTAATTAATTAACTTACCGTCTCTCCGATAGATGGCGTATTGTCTTGAACCGACAGGTTTCTGCTCTCTGTTGATTGAAGCTTTTTCATCTAATTATGTTTTGAGAGTGTCTATTCATTTATAAATGGATTTTTAAATGGTACGAATAAATTTTATCTGATTTAAAATAAATAAAGTATTCCGACTGCTACTTGGTTATTTATTAGCGATTACAAAACAGCAATTAAAATACTTCAGAGGTCGCTACCGGAATTGATTTAGTGATTAGTTATTTGAATAATTTAAAGTGGGCGGAAGATTAAAAATATAAATTTAAATACTGTATAGCCGATATAAATTTAAAAATCGCATCTGAAGAAACGATTGTTAATAATATCGTATAAAACATCAATAACTAAACGTAGGTATAATAATGTGTTTAAAAAAAGGCAAATTACAGTCATAAAAGTCAGCGATCGAATCAAAACTGACAGGAGGACGTTTGGCGGGAACACACGATGAAGACATAAACTAACAAACAATCCTTTATCTCTATTAAACGGGTGATACTTTATATACAAGTCAATAAAAGTTCAATAAACGTCCAAAGGAGAGGTATAATAACCAATCTGCCTGAGACTATAGGATGGGTCGATAAAGTTTTGAATTTATATGAAGGTTTAGCCCCAGAGGCGTATACGAAATAATCCGGTGCGGTGTTTACTTGTTGGCTTCTACAAAACGGCGCAATTCCGGTGACGTTTACGATCGTTCAAGTGGTTGTAAAAATCGTGTTTACGACAAGCGCGGGAAGAACGACGCGTGCGCTGCGTTAGCGCCGTCTGGCGGATAGCAACAACAACACGCACATCTGTTATTTGTTTGTTTGTTTTGATAACGCCAACTACTGAAATGGATTGTCTAATTTTTTTTTGTTTGAGTTTTATTTTTGTTTTTAATTAGCTTAGATATAAAGTACTTTGTTTGTATAGATTAGTTTTTGTATAGGTACCTATATTAGTTTGTATATTTTCGAGTAATAAATAATTGAATTATTGTGATGATGCTGTTTGTATATTTTACTATATATTGTCTTAATATAGCTTAAATAATTTTATAAATTTTGAAGCTCCTAGTTTCTGTATCACGAAGTTTCGGGTTGGAATCCTGACTCGCACTAATAACTTTCCAGAAGTTATTAAATATAGTTCTGAAGATGTATGCAGCGGCCAATGCCGCTGCATACATCTTCAGAACTATATCAATCCAGGATATAATAATATATATAATCAATCCAGGATGTCAATACATCCTGGATTGATTTCTTAGTTCCAGAAGGTTGCAAATAACTGGCGAATCCTTTATATTTTGCAGTTTTTTTTTTAATCAGCGATATTTATTACATCTTACTTCCTAAGTGAGCCATGATCTGAACTCCAAACTTCAGACCTAGAAAACAGGCCTCCGAGTCATCACCTCGGGAATAGATAGGATGGCATGTTTGTCAAAAGTTGTGACATGCCAGAGATTGCCACTTAACTTGGTATATCCACCAACCTAAGGAAAGGAGAGTACTCATATATAAGCGCTACTTAAGCGTTTAAGTAGCTGTCACATAAGACAGAATACGTGAAATTTGCGCAGTAAGTAGCACTTTATTGATTGTCAGATTTGAGTGGCGGTTCAGTATTCGGGCGTAAGTATGTAAGTCCAGTGGCCCAATTGGAAAACCCTAGTCTATTGGATTAGACTGATTAGACTGTCTCGTTGGTCCAGTGATCAAGCACTCCTCTTCTGAATCAAGAGGTTGCCGGTTCGAATCCTGGTTCGCACCAATGACTTTTCGAAATTAATTTCGGCAGTTATGTATGATAAATATCAATAACTGAAAACTTTGTGACTGGTATGGCGATAGGTTCGCCACCTACTCCATTTGGGACGTAAACATAAGGGCGAGTCACCTTCGGGTAGAAAAGAGACGTGAAGTTATGCTATCTCTGGGTTACTAGAAGCCACTTTGTTTAACCATTTGGAAGCTAATAGCTGATTTTAATATACCTTATTTAAATTGTTACGTTGATTAAAACTAAGAATGAATCCGTTAACATATTTCATATTGTCTGTATTAAGAGGAAGTGAAATAAAACAAATAAAAAAGTTATTTAATTTATTTTATATATTAAAAAGACAAAGTCATGTTTACGAGAGGGTGATATGATTAAAACCAAATTAGGGATTTATTTATAATTCGTAAATCACCACGGGTGTAACATTGGATGTATTGCAAACATCAATAATTAAAATAAAAAATTGTGAGCGATATGGCAAGATGGTCAAACACCCGCCTCATAAGAATGGACCCTAAAACTACGGCGTGTGAAGCAAGTATTAGAAACCTTAAGTATTTGAAGTGACTACTACAGATGTGTTAAACTATTAATCTCATCCTTACTTATTCATATCTACGAGGATTTTGCTAACTTCACGCCTATAATAACTACACGAATATGGCTGATGTTACTTGCCGAAATTTTACTTCCTACCACCGTATACCGGGCACAATACACACATAATCACGTCACACACAGAACTTCCTAAAAATCCTTAGATATGTAATTAGATAAATTGTAAACCTGTCATAAAAAATCCAAACCTGCAACTACACTGGACCTTGCACTGCATCATAATAAATATTAAGGGTTTTATAAATAATAATCTAACCTAAGTTTTTATCATTGGATAACCCTGTAAACTTAATTTCTTTGTAACATTAAAACTTTTTTGGATTTTAACGCGTTTATTTATTACTTATTTTATTTGCCGACGTTTCGAACTCTTTACAGAGATGATTTTCACGAGTAATGAACAAAAAGATGGAAGTCGTTCAAAAGCTATTTTCATTGATACAGAGAGCACCCACTTTTTGGAAATAAAAATCTAAAAGTTGAAGTTAGAAATATGATTTTTACTATTGGTAACCCACATCAGACCATGAAACAAAATAATCATTTCTTTGTCTTATCGAATTTCATACTCTTCCTCTGATTCCTTACTAATCGTTCACTTGAATAGAGTCCTGAGTTCTGTTAGGATTGTAGGGTACCCTTAAATATCTTTATTTATCAATGTATTGCTAGCCTATGATGATTCTCGATCCCTCTTCTGATTACGACACTTTATGGGCTATACAAAGATTTTTTATTTTTATTTATGGGATAGGAGGGCAAACGAGCAGGCGTGTCACCTGATGGAAAGCAACCAACGCCGCCCATGGACACCAGCAACACATATAATGTTACTGTTGCGTTGCCGACTTTTAAGGGATAGGGGATAGGAAAGGATGGGGTAGGGGGGTGGGCCTCAGGATACCTCTCTCACCGAACGAAACGCGGCATGAGCCACTTTACGTTGGTCTTCTGAGAAGTCGTGGTATTTCACCGGTCAAGCCGGCCCATTCATACAGCGAACTGCTTGGCTCTACCACTGGGAAATATGATTATTTAATATAAAAAGATAAAAATTATCAATGAAATATCGCCAAATCCATTGCGGGGTAGGCAGAGAGCACGGAGCGCCATAAGGCACGTTTCTTACACACCTCACTCGCTTTGTTGACTTTCATAACTCTTTTCATGCACGCGCGTCAATTTTTGAGGCTCCTAACATCACCTTCCTCTAGAAAACGTTCTATTTCGTTCTAATAATCGTTCATACATATTTTACTTTCACTACGTAAATGTTACTAAGGCAAAAATAAAGCTGGCTTAAAAGCATTTTTAATCTATTTTTAGATAACGTGTCTCCCGCAAACGTCATCTAGGTACGAAAAAAAGGTCGTCCACGGAACAGCGTAGGGGATTTCTAAGAGATTTAATATTTCTGGTATTTAGAGTTTTCTTGATTTTTAAGCCGTACCTAAATGGAGCTTCCTGGATCACAGAATCGGCCATGTTAAGCCAACGAGGACTACTTTTATGATAACCCTTAAAATCTAAACAGAAAACCTATAGATAACAGCTACATTAATGCGTCCTGGTCGGGGTTTGCACTGACTACTCCTGATGCTCCTCCTGATAAACTTGGTAAGGACAAACATAGAAAGTGACATAATTCTTCAGTACCTATATATCATACACTTTACAATTGGGAGAAATGCACTGTGGAAGCTGTGTTCCTCCTCAAGAATAGTTTTCATCCATTTCATCTTTAGATCAAGTGCTTCTGCCCAGAGACGTGTGCAATCGTTCCTTATTATATCGCAGACGCGGTTAAAGAAGACAGCAGTCTATCGCCCGAATACTGAACCGCCACTCAAATCTAACAATCAATAAAGTGCTACTTACTGGCTCAAATTTCACGCATTCTGTCTAATGTGACAGCTACTTAAACGCTTAAGTAGCGCTTATATATTTGAGTGGTGGTTCAGTGTTCGGGCTTATGCGTCGCAGTGACGACAATTTAATTTCGTTCTTAAAGTGTCTTTGAAAATAGGTACCTGCCATTGAAAGTAAGATAGGATGGATTTTAAATATTATAAATATATTAATATTAAATATATTTCGTAAGTAAATAAATAGGTATTGATGAGTTAATTGATCATCAATTCTTACCAAATAGACGGTACCTAGGTTTTTTAAAGTTTTTTTTTGACAACATCGTTTCTGCTTTATACAGAAACGGGTAATCTTGCGAAATTAGCTATATATTTATAAGTACATACGAGTATGAAAATGTCACAAAGTGTACCTACTTGTTAATCAAAGAAAATTAATTAAATGTTATCATAGATGTTCCAAATTAACTTGGTATGGAGAAAAAGTGGAACACTTTTTATGGATAGATAAGAATTGATGTAGCTTAAAGAACTCTTAGTTCGTTATGATTTCGAGAACATACCATGAATTGGAAAAATATAGTTAAAAAAAAAACAATTACTTAATTACACAAATATGTAGATTAATTAATATTAATTTGACCCAAATGTATAGATATTAATGAATTGCTTAAATTATACGAGAGTCACTAGACTTCTTTCTAGACTAAAATCTAAAAATCTAAAACAATAAATTAATTATACCCACTAATTACGAAGAAATGTATATATTTTTTGCACAAGTTTAAATGTTATTATAATTTAAAATATATTTGTTATTTTATTTTACTACTTGGTTAATAATCAAAGCTACCGCTTGAATTAAGTATGTAATAAAAATATTAATATAATAAAAAATATATATAGCATGTTTAAACAAATTTTAATATCACAAATATAATTATTATATCAGACCGCTTAAGTTTATTACCGTAACCAGAAAACAAAAAAAAGTAAAAAAAAAAAAAAAAAAAAAAACTTCATAATCGATTACAGCAAATCCGAAGAGTAAGGTGCAGACCTTTTATATATAATATGGGAGTAAGTACAATTAAAATACGCTCATGTCCCACCATGGATAGGGTGCTCTACCATACCGCACACCCATTCATAAGTTTGATGGCTTCATTTAGGAGCGCCGACTGAGTACTGTTGCGATAATGCGCTATTGTTTACCCTCAGATAGTGCGTGCTGCCACTGCACGCGTTACATAGCGTGCGACAGAGACAGCAACATTTTGTGTAACTCCGCCGGCAATGAAAACGTTTCACCGCTCGCGCGCCGTCTCTGTCTAACTTGACAGCGCGCCGCTGGCCGAAACGTGACAGCGCCAGCACTCGTAAAAACAGGTAGTAGAAGAAATAATAATCATCTTTACGACTTCTCACTCTATTCAGCACCTTGTTACGATACCGGGCCGCTCATTGTGGCACGCTCGACGACCGGTTGTAAAAATCTTTTCTTTACTCGCCCGTTACTACTAATTGTACGTTTATGAGTTTACGACTTTTGCGGCTTAACTTTTCATTTAAAATAGTTCATTATTATTGAACCTTTGTTGATGTGGTTTTTTTTTTCTTTTTTTTTCTTTTCGACTCACTCGACTACTTAAGTAGGTATTGTTGTTGCATTTAAAGAAAAGAGTATTTTGTTATTGGCTATTTAAATAGTATACTGACGACAAGTGTTTCGTTATATCATATAGGATTGGTAATGTAGAGTCGATGTAGAGTTAGAACAGATTGTTACGTCGATAGGTACAGAGAATTGAATATGTTTTATAGTGACCACGTGTTACGGGAGGAGTGATAAGAGAGGCAAAAGAGAGCGTTAGTGATAATATAAATAGTGATTAGCGAAAAGGGGACGGAACAATCGGCGGTGTTGTGGCGAGCAGTGGCGAGGCGCGGGGCGGCGCGCTTCTCTCTCAGTACTACTCAGTAGATTGCGTGAGTCGAGCCGCGCCGGTCGCACACGGGGAGAGTCGCGCGCGACACACACGCGACTGAAACTTCTCTCGCGACACCGCTCGCCACTCGACACTTCCAGCCGCCTGAAACATACGGACAGACATTCACAACCACGAGACGAGCTGGCGCCACACTCCGACCGCTTAAACACTCGTAAAAACCCGCGGCGCGCGTTACAAAAAGTCGTAAAATAATCGTAAAAAGTAAACACACGTCAACCGACCGACACTGGCCTTTATCGCCAACGAAGCCCATTATGACGCTCAAGTGACGTTTAAGAGGCAATAAAATTAATATATATAAAAAATTATATTACATTGTCTCTCTTATTCATTCGGTGCGTGAGTGACATTGGGCGAGGTCGGGTTATCTAGTAGTGTGTGTGGGGCCGCGATGACATAAGTGCTCTTCCTGGTGTGACGTTGGTGCTACTGTGACTGTTCAAGATGAACTCCTATTTCGAGCAAGGTGGTTTCTATGGAGCGCACGGAGTCCACCAGAGCGGTGGTGGCGGTGATCAATACAGGGGATTCCCGCTGGGTCTCACGTATGCCCAGCCCCATGCACTACACCAGCCGAGACCTCAGGACTCGCCCTATGACGCATCAGTGGCAGCTGCTTGCAAACTGTACGCAGGAGAACAGCAATATGCCAAGGCGGACTGCTCCAAACCTGGTGGAGAACAACAGAACGGTTATGGTGGAAAAGAGGCTTGGGGCTCAGGATTGGGAGCTCTCGTGAGACCGGCTGCATGTACACCGGAAGCTCGGTATAGCGAGTCGTCCAGCCCGGGAAGAGCCCTGCCATGGGGAAACCAGTGCGGCTTACCAGGCTCCGCTACAGCATCAGCACAACCCGTACAACACCAGCCCACCAACCACACATTCTACCCTTGGATGGCCATAGCAGGTTAGTGACAAAACTGTGAACAAGTTTGATTGCTCAATAACATGTCGTAAACATCTTAAACATCCATATACAGATAGTATTGTAGTACGAAAGCACTAAAATGTCGCTCACGAAAATATATATACATAAAATAAATAAAATCAGTGTTCGTCCAATAAAAAATACATAGACATTCATGTCTCGTAGAAAACCAATAAGAGGTGTAGTAGCAGGTAGAGTGGTGTCGGCAACAAGCCTCAAGTGTCAATAAAACACGCATAAAACGAACGACCCTCGTTAGCACCTTATTAGTGATGAGACAGATTTGAGTGCCATTCATAATTTTATTGTGGCCATCAAAAACGTTAAGAAATAATATACAGTAAATTATTCATTTAATATTTAATTCAAAACAAATATTATAAATTTTAATAATATTGTACGATCACACAAATTTATTGATACTTTTATTTTATTAACTGCCATTATATTCCAATCATTTGACAGATATGGAGGTTTTATGTGCCATTTTATGATATATAAAATGTCACATAATAATATGTATAAATTATACGTATGATAATAGCAGTATCTATAGTTTATATACGACTCGAATTCAATTGTTTATTCAGTTCTTGAGCCTTTTCGCAGCTCAGAAAATGTTAATAATTAAATTATATATTTTTTAAAGTTCAATTTTATGAAGAACTTAATTACTACAGAAATAATGAAAAATGTGTATTTAAATTAGTTTCACCTTTCTATTATAATAAAAAGTTACGAATTAAATAAACGTAAATCGGTTTCAAATTCACAGAAATCATAAACAATATTTTTAAATCAAATGCTTGTTAAAAAAATATGCTTGTATTAAAATATATCTACATATACGCACTCATAACAAACTTGTAACTAGCTATATTTGTGCAACAAAAAATAATATGAGGCTCCAATAAAAACGTTATTATTATTTACCTAAAATTTATTACAAGAGTATTTGTTAATTTTGTCTGGGTTAAAATTTGTGCACACATCTAGTAAAAGCTACTGCTTAATCTTTAAATATGGTTTTCACTTATGTGTAGCAGAATGTAGTCCTTAAAATATAGGTTTCATTTTAGTACAGGAATACGATTTACTTACGGAAAATTGCCAACTTGAGGATAAAAAACAATAAAAAAAAATAATATGACCCTCGTCAATGTTTGATTCGGTTTTTTGTAGGTATCATTAAAATCGGGTGTTTCCAAAAAAAAAAACATGGTTATTAATATGACCACGCGTTTAGAACTACTTTTTATAACAACCAGTAGTACCCATTAAATATTATATAAGATTTATCATATTACATAATAGAATATAACATAAATGTATACACATAAGGTATATAACAAAAGGTTTTATTTCAAGAAAAAAGGCTATCAGCAAAATGTTTCATTTGAATTGAGTTAAATGTTCTGTTTTAAATACTAACGCTTGCACTTCTGCTGCTAATGAAGGTAATTGAAATAAATAAAATTAAAATACTTTAGTTCTTACATTTTGAATGTTTATTAATTTTATTTACTTTAATCATTATAAGATTTTTATAAGCAGAGTTTATCTGTATTCGCTGTATTGGGTAAATTAACATATTATATTGCTCTGATATAGATTGATTTGTATGGACAGTAATCTTTCTAAATATATAATACAATTAATCTATGATAAGATATTTCTAAATAAGGTATCGGAGTAAAGTGAATTATTAGTTGCCAAGAAGAAAAATCCTACTAAAGCCTCATTTCTTAAATATACCAATTACCTAGCTACCAAAATGAAGATCAGAATTACTTAAGCAATTCTTATTAATTAGATAAATAAAAAATATGCAATGAATACAATCGCAATTTATTAATTTAAATTATAACTAAATATAATTTTTTATCCAAAAAAAAATATAATTAATATGACGCGACTATAAAAATAATGAGAAACAAATGCGTATATAATATGAATTCGACTGTATATAAAAAAAATCATATAAAAAATGAATGCGTTATGGTGTAGCATTTTAGCGGTCCCAAATGATGCCGGGATAGCTGCGCCCGCGCCGCCCGCCCGGGTCAATGGCCCGATCTAGTTTGGGCGCATTATTATTACCAACTTGAGGAGTGCCTCTCGCTGACCACAACATCCAAATTACTTACCACACAACCATTAATAAGATGAATTTGTAATTAATAATAACTTAAAAACAGTACAAATATACACGTAGATTATAAACAATTAATACTGGTCATAAATTATTTAACAATTGAAAAATTAAGTCATCTACAATGCCAAAAAAAATCTAGCTATGTTTATCCAATGATTTGGGGATGAGTTTTAAATCGTTAAACATTTTTATTTTATTAAAACACACATACATACCTACGTAAACTCACGCCTGTATCCCATAGGGGTAGGCAGAGACTTCGGCTCTATGAGCCTAACACACTTCTTTCGCTTCATCCACAGTCATACATCTCATCATGCATTCACGCCGGTTTCGGGTACTACTACGCATTTTGCATTTTTTAAACAGACTATTTATTTTGTCGTGTTAGGGGCTACTAGGGTCTTGGTCTTACGATCCCGACCCCGACACTCACATTGCAAACAAATTTTCATTGCAAACAAGTGTCAAAAATATTATAAAATTTTATAACATATGTATATGTAAAAACTTATGACATAACATTAAAAGCCTAGATAAAAGACTTAAAAGATGTGTATCGACTGAAAACTTTGTGCTCGGTATGGCGATAGGTTCGCCACCTATGCCATTTGGGACGTAAACATAACGGAGAGACGAGACTTAACAGCCGCCGCCTACACCTTCGGGTAGAAAAAGGCGTGAAGTTATGTTATAAAAGACTTGATCAATAACAAAATTCTAGTTGCGTCCTACCAGAATCTGTTTCTAATATTCCAATTGGATATAAATATTTCATTCACTAATAAGAATAGAAACAAACTCAAAGCACCATTGCTTACATTGCAAAAAAGTGAACAAATTAATACAGCGACATCTAGCGGTGGTTGGATGTACTAAATTTTATTTGATGTAATGGAGTAATTAACATATTATTATGTACATTTTAATTACTCGCTTATTATTTAATACATATTTAAATGGCAATCTAAATATATTTAAATATGATATTTAGATATGTATTATGCACAAATAATTTACATATAACATTTACTACATATAGCGCAAGTAGGTACTTGAATAATATTACGAACTTTAGAACGCGAACCCTGTTTTACTTTTTTTTTTTTATTATTTGGAATCGAACTCCCAACCTATCGGAATCTATAATAGCTAGCTAGTGTGTGCAGCCCGACTCACCTGAGTATAACAAACTCATAAACTCAAATGTACAACAACGCGTGTGGTCTGGCTTCTCATAACTCATGCGACTTGATAAAATTAAGTAACAGGCCCTAAAAAAAGTAAAAATAAAACAAAAATAAGTAGTTGAACTGTCGGCTATATTTCACTCGCGTGTTCACGCAACACGACCCGCGAAACAATACAAGGACGCGGGTTCGACGCGAGCTTTATGCAAAAAAGTACGCTCGTGTCGTCGATGTCTCATCAAGTGTTAGTGCGATCGGAGTGCTTTAGATCCGTGTTCCCTTTTCGCAAGAAAAAAATATTATTTAATTATCTATCTAGTAGCTTTTGTCCGCAATTTCTTCTGCCCATAAATAAAAGTAAAAAAAAATACATAATGTACACCATTGATATAAACATTATTTTAGACGTTTCTATTGTTTAATGCGGAACCCTAAATTAAAAAAAAAACGCAAATACCATCTGAATACTGAATAAATTAGCATTATATCTAAAAGTAAAAGAACATTATTCGTGCCGTCATCTTCTGTCCTCTCTGACTACCCCGTAAGTGACTTAGCGTCAAAATATGAATGTAGTTAATAAAACCTGTTCATAATTAAAATTATAAATAAACCAATATTTAGTCATTGTAACATATGATATCTATACATATATAATAATTTAATATAAATAAATAATTTTATTCATAATTCTCAAATTATTTTAACGCATGTATTAATTTTAATAATAGGATATTTATTATAATTTTTTTCTTGTCAAACAATTTAACACCAAGATTTATATAGCAATAATACATAAAGTACATAGGCTCTTTTAAAATTAATAGACCGTAGGTTTTTATGAGATTGTTATTTTGTTTTATTTTTTTACTATACTATAGGTTGAATTGTTAGGTTTTAATTAATCATATCATTTTATAAATATCAATAAATAACATCTAAAATCATAGTCTTAAGACATAAGTAGGTATATTTCTGTTGTTGTTGTTTTATAAGACATAAGTATCCAGTATTCTTCAATACAAAAAGTTAGTATTTTAAATTTTATTTAATAGGTACAATTATCTGTCAAGTACCTAAATGAAATAACGCTTTCGTATACAAAATTGGTTGTTTTTGTTTTTCTGTTTCTGTTTTTTTGTTTTAATTTTCTAAAATACAAAAACTAAAATCTACACTTATTTCTATTTCCAAATGGTGACGAAACTTATTGTCATAGTCGTAAAGTGAGTGAGGCTTCAAATTCGGGCCATCTGAACTAGAAGTTAAAACGCTTCACCACTACACCATCGAAAACATATAAAGCAAAATACCGTACATATAAGATCATAATAAAATAACACATAGGTACATATATTTTAAACAGTAAGTAATTGTATGTTAAAATGAGCCGAACAGCTAGTTCTAATACTGCTAATTGTATTTCTGCACATAATTAAATACAGAAAAACTTACAAGCTCTAAACTTCTTTATTTTATATTTTGTTTGGACGTTCACAGTCGTACTATACTAAAAAAAGAATTCTATACTAAAAAATCTGGTTGCCTGTAAAGTCGGTTTTACGGGCGAAGATTTTACGTGACAACGTCTTTTTCTCGGTAGAATATTTATTGATATGAATATAATTAAATTGCACAATAGGAACAAGGAATTGAATGAAAATAAGAATTGCACAAATTACAAACACAGTTTAAATCAAGTTTTCTTATATCTGCCACTTTTTCTTAATATTTGTAATTTTAAAGAATCAATTCGAAAATCAAAACATTTATTCAGATCGAAGGTTCAAATTTTTGCTAAATAAATTTGAAATTAATGAAAATTTGTAAAATAATAATTAATTAATTAATTAATTTTAAACTAATAATTTACTTAACACTATCAACATTTATCAATAGTATGACATAACCTATAAACTCAGTTTCTCAACTTTTGTGTCAATCTAACAATTAATCAATCAATCATAGTTTACGATAATGAAATATCAGTGTACAATTATTTACCTTTATTGTTGTAGTTGTTGTAAATGACGAATCTAAGCACTCCACATTTTCACTACAGACACAGCTGACGATACTTTAACCACACGTGTGAACTTGTATTATGACGCTTTCTTGTTTTTCCAACGCCAAGAACGTTCGAGAAAGACAAAGACAGAGACACAAGCATGCGCCGATTCAATGCGCCTAATTCTCTAGTGCTGCGCGCGCGGCAGACCGATCATAGTTGAGTGGGAGAGAGACGCAAGGCATTCGGCGGGCCTCTCTCTCGTTCGGTGACTCATCGTAACGTTACCGAGCGTTACACTTTTTCATAAGTGACTCCCAGCCGCAACCTAATTTAAGACGTTGTCACGTCAAAAAACAAAAAGAACTTAAGTGTCACAACCGGAACCCGCAATTCAAACTGGGCAGTAACACATTGACGGTTACATTCGCGTTCCTGCTTATATTTCAGTACAGTTTTAAGACTATGCAAAAGCGGATAAATGTAAGAGTCGAGGACAGCCATGACACACCTTCCATGACTAAATAGAACGAGCTCTGGAGGAAGGTGATTTCCTTAAAAATCGACGCCCGTGTATGAAGAGAGTAATAAAAGTTAAAGAACCGAGCAAATCGTGTAAAAATAGTGCTTTATGGCGCTCTGTTCTCTCTGCCTACCCCGCAAGTAACTTGGCGAGTTGTTATGTATGTAGTATGTAGTTTTAAAACTCTACGGGACCCTAAACCGCTCATACGAAGCCTGAACCTATAATTTCTAAACAAGTTTCCAAATTGGAGACTGCATCATGCCTTCAGGGCAGGAGTCATTTTAAATGCACGTATATTAAATGAAAATAAGATATTGTAATCATAAGTTTGTAAGTACTTGCGAATGTTCTTAGTAAACTTTCATCTGGTTTTAAAATAACCGAATTGGGGCGTTAATAGCGTTAAACGTTTGCAAGTCGGATTTGAAGTTTCACTTGAATAAATTATTGTTTAACAGCACACAACATAAATAAAACAAATTAGCTATATTTAATAGCAATAAATAAAAAAAACAACAAAAACAAAAAACTATATACAGTACCTACAAAAAAAAAATCTTTTTAGTGTATTTAACTTAAAATATATCCAATTTAATTATTAAATATATTAATTTTAAATTATTTATATACGTTATAGTTTAGGTAGAGCAATATTGTATGCGGGCGCATCACACAGCGTTTTGATATGATAGGAATGTTGCTCTACTTAGCTCGTTGGGTTATTTTAGTAATGTCTGTCTGGAGTTTATATTTGACAAACACTTTATTCTACAATTTAGCATAAAAATATATTAATTTCTATATGTTTAAATTAAACACATTAATAATAACACTTTCAAAAATAATAGTTATTTAATTTAAAAATAGAAATTAATTAAAGCTAAAAAAATATATATCGCACTTTAGACCAATTTATTCAAAATTTTTAAATCTGATATCAAATCCGCACTGTGATTTTCCATTGATATTTTATTTTAACGTACACAATAAGTATGTATCGTTTAATAAAACAGTACAATATGTTATTCAAAATATATTTTAGGAATTATTTTATGATATTAAGGTAAAGTTTTCTTATTTTGTTTTTACATATAATTTGCACAAGCACTCGTAGGAAACAAATGGTAATAGACTCTATTACAAAAGGGAGTCTTACTCAATAGGAGTTGCGTTTTGTATTAGTACCCTAAATTGTTGACTGGTGAGTCGGTTCACCACATACAAACACACAAACAATACCAACACAAACACACATACACACACAAAAAAAAACTATAATAGCACAGTCACAAGACCATAAACTAATAATGGGGGAGATATGTTTTATGACTATCGAGTTTTGAATACGTTTAACAATTCTTTTATTTATATTTAATTTTAAATTTTTGTTAATTTAGTACAAGGCAAACCCTCAGCGAGTTAGCACGCGTGTAACGTGCAAATTGTGAAACAAAACAAAAACATTGCCATGTTCTAATTTTAAAAAATGTGATAAAATGGCGGCGATGTGCATGCGCCCGTTTCCCGCGTGTACGCGCGCGCCCCCAATACGACGCCATCTTGGATTTAATCGATCATAGGTGCGCCAGCTGTGAAGTGATTAATATACATCTTGAGTGCTTTAAAAGTGTTAAGGTGATGAAGTCAACGTGCTGAACATGTCCAGACGTCTTCGGAGACTATCTGCAACACAAAAAAAAAAAATTATTTTAATGTAGATTAATGTAATTTATATTTGGTAATCGAACTTCCTCATTCAATACTCGTTGGAAGCGAAGTATTGTTCATATTACCTAACTTTTAAGATTGTTGTCATTTTGACATTGAATTTTACATCCACATACCTACACACTTTTTAGAACAGGAAGCGCTATCAAAATTTTGATAATCACTTCTGTATCTGTAGGTAATAATGTCTGATGTAATTTTCTCTGTATCTCGCGTAATTGATGCGGTTTAAAAAAAGAAACCACCGACCCACAATTTTATTGGTAATCAAAAAAAACAGTATTACGGGGCACTGGCCAGTGCCGAATACGTGGCGTTCTTAGAACGTGAGTTGACGACTATAAATACTGTTCAAGATATATATATATTAAACGTATATATTATAGATATCGTTTAGTGCCCACAATAGCCGTTATTTACGAAGAAAACTTGAAAAAGCACCGTGACTCCAAACAGATTATTACTAACATATTATGCATTACATTGAAAATCATGGGGTTGAAGCTTTAAGGCTATTTCTCGCTATCTCATATTCTTAAGTGACCTAATAGACACTGATATGCTATAATAAACCTTACCTAAGCAGTATCCGGTTTAAAACTAGGTATTTTATTAAACATTAAATCGTAAAAAACTACTGCTAGCATTATTAATACACTAAGACGAAGATAACAATGTTATTACAATTTAATTCATCTTAAATTATGTTTAATTACAGCTTGTAATAATGTATCTAATTATATCAGAATGGATGATCTTTTTAGGAAATTCAAAGACTGTTTAACACAAGTACATTTTTATATGCATATGTGTATAAATAAAAGTCAAAATGTCATATGTAGCAACACGAGGTTCATGAGTAATAATTTATTTTCTTTGCTTGTGGCATGTAAAAATGTATTATTACAAGTTGATCGGGCGGTCGATCGCTCGCTGGGAACGTCGCATAAAGCTTAGCGACCATACGCAGATAATATAATATCTCGTCACCGGAAATGATGTCGTAGCACCGTTATAAATGATTATTCAAAATAAGAACGGCTGAGAATATATAAAATTTAATAACATAGATAGATATATAGATATATTACTCAGAAATAATGATGAACGGGAACTAACGCGACACTTTTTTAGGTAAACAAATATTTACCTTTATTACCAGTAAATATTTTTCAATAATCTTAAATGGTACATTTAGTGTCACTGTAACATCAAATAATAAGTACATTTCTTTGTAACGCAACTAACACAATTAACTACAAAGTTAAATGTAAAATATAACGTGTACAATTATGAAGGATGATACAAGAAATATCGTGCAAAAGTATAGTAAATCTTTTAAAGGTGCTAATTATTTTCCATTTTTTATCATCTATGATGATCGATGCAAACAATGGAATTATGCATAGCAGCATTGTCAGCAAAAGTGATATTATTTTATATCGCCAAGTATATCCAACGCTTCGCTTAGAACTGTTCACATGGTTAAAAAAGCTTATGTCTGACTGATAATTAATCGTTGCACGATATACAACACTGGAGGTGCCCCACCATCCGCCAACTGAATACTAAAACTTTACTTGTACTAACTAATTCACTATTAATTTATTATCAATATTGTTTAAATTTTACTTAAAAATTAAAATTAATTATAACCACTCTCTTCTTGCTGTATAATATTAGATATTTCAAGAATAAAAAAGAGAAAAAATCGCTTCGTAATGACCTAAAATCTAGATCTAAAAATAATGTCCTACCGCTTGGTAAAAGCACGTTTTTCATATTTATTGTTTAATTTAAAAACTAAGCGAGAATGCTTAGTTGGTATATTATAATATTTATTTGATAAATTACTTCCTACTGTGGAGAGGAGATAAGATTTATTTTCGAATCATAATCAAATACAAATAGTTTACATGGATTGTAAAAAAATATGTTAAACTAAAAGGTTGGAAATATAGGTTTTAGTTTAAAAAAGAAAAAACTAATGGTTTTTTCTTTTTTAAACTATACTAAACTATATCCGACTAAACAAAATTACATCAATGTATTAACCGACTTTAAACAATTCTTGGTAAAATATTAGACCACATACAAGTAACATATTTATATGAGTATACATAATTAACTCAACTTACCTCTCATCTTAAACTAAATTTTATCAATTTTAATTTTAAAGTTTCTCCCTAAAAGTATATTTTTCATAAGCAAAGACTGCACGTAGAACTTGAAACGTAAATTTACCGTACACCTAAAGTCTTGCACATAAAGTTTATTTTTGAACAATATAACTAACCAGTTACTTTAAACTGTTTCCTTGATATAGTGAGTTTCGTGCCGAAACTAACACTCAACTGAATATTGTTGAATATTACCTAACTTTTTTTTTATAAATGCGTCGGTTAATTTACCTTTTTTATATATGTATAAAATATATTTATTATGTGTTATCTCCGCAGATATCTACTATTGTTTGTTAATATAATTACAAATAAAGATTTATTATTGACGTTAATTATATATTTATACATATATCTATAATATATAAATTACAAGAGAAGACATTCATTTGTTCTGTATATATCAATAAGGTAAATGACATTTAAATGAACTGTTCTCTTTTTTTTTTCTACTCGTTTCAATTGCTCGATTCCCAAGAATCGTCTATGGATTTCATATTTTTCTCTTATTCAAGAGACTCCACCAAACTCACACTGATTACAATAAATTTAAAAATTAATTAAATATTAATAGACCGATACTGTCAGTTTATTAGTAATCAAGTTTCAAATTATTATTCTTAATATTGTCTCATTATAAATTAAAGAGTACCAAGTAGATGCAGCGTGATGTAATTTGTATACGAGTTCATTTAAAAAAAAAAAGTACGTACCGTTCCAAAATATGTATGATTTTTTTATACTATTAAATATATTTAAATTGCTATTAATTAGAGTTATAAGCAAATTAATGTTGCATATTAATTAATCTAATTATTATTTGGCATTAATTTATAATTGATTGTGTCAAGAGGTATCTAGTGTAGTGACTTGGCACGCGGTACTATTTGCAAGGTAACGGAGTCGAATCTGTACGGAAATTATTTTTAATAAATATCGATGTTCGAACAAATTGTTTTCTTACATATAGCTATCGATTTACAATAGATTTTATGGAATCGAATATGTATTTCATTCGGTGAGACTGTATTAACACTGTCTACTCCCTTGCGTATTAAGAGAGTGAGTATATAACATAGAAAAAAAAAACATAGTTAAACTAATAAAAACCGGTGGTTGCCCATAAATTATATTTTAAATGCAGTCCCTAACTACGCTACAACTATAAAAGTCATATAATTATAAATAATAATAATATTAATATCAAACAGGTTACGAATATGTACGAGTATGTATGCCTTTATGTTCGGTTACCTCATATATGAAGCACTCTCGCTACTTATTAATTATAGTTGGTCAATCAAAACATCACAAGTTACAATTTTATTGGTGTCCGTAACAAATCAGAACTATCGCACTCGACACCGCCACTCATGGATTCGTTACGGCTCTCGTTTTAACGATATCAATAAAGTTTATCTCACACAATTTCAGTAGGAATCTGGGAATAATTATAACGACTATATAAAAAAAACTTCATATAAAAATTGCCCATGGTATGCTAGTGGGCTAGTGTTTTATACCCCCGATTTACATTTGGTGAAAGTCGGTTAAAATTTTAAACACTGCACACATAACAAATGTTTACGACCATATATTAATTATATTGGTGAGCAACGAAATCTTTGTCTTATTTTAACTATTAATAATTATATTTATCGAGTGTCTTCTCTTAAATCACAAAAAATTGGTAGTGTTCACGGCGGGAATCGAATACGGAATACTTGCGGCCGGCGCCATTGTTCATGATGTATGGGCCCCACCGAATATTAACTAATAAACCCTTCTAATTTAGAAAGACTCGCTGCGATATATCCGTCTCTGTCTTTTATTTCCGTTTCGTTCAAAAACCATGTCTTGGATATTTTTGACAAATCAAATAGTTAAATCTAAATTATACAAAAAAAAAGAATTTAGAATAATTAATTCAGTATGCAACTGGTAGCTGTAAAAAGGTAAGAAATAAAATAATTGAAAAAAAAATTCACCACCCGTTATTTAATATTCATATAAATAAAAATAAATGCGATTTCATATTTCTTCAAAACATTAATTAGCAGAAAATAGACTAACATATTCACACACTTTCAACTGTCTTTGTTCAGAAATATAAAATATAAATACAATTATTAAGTATGTGGTTACATTTGGAGTGATAAAATTATTGGTTCCCATAAACAGATAATGTTTTTAGAAAGAGATAACAGCTATTATCGCATGTCCGTCGTCATATACAAAATGGCTAGTCCAAGGTCTGATAAACGATCAAAAAGCTCAGCACGGTTAAACATTACGTTGCGTGGGTCAAACAAAAAGGAGAGAAAAAAAAACAACGTTTCTATTATAGTAGATCTGTTTTTTTTTAAAGTCGACGAATACTCGTAAATTATAATTTATTTACGGCCAGGACTAGGAAATTAAGATATCCAACCTTTGCCGTATTAAGTCGGTATCCTTTTGACAAAAAAGTTTTAGTGCAACCTCGCTTCTGGTGTGCGACAGACGTTCGAGAACTAACAGTTACAGGACTGTTCTGTCCTCTGTCCTGTAACCTGTGTGTCTTTGTGTGTGTGTTTACAAAGTGGCCGATATACAATCAGAGTTGTTAAAGCGTCGTGACCTACCACAGCTCAATTTGTCCATATGTACTTCCAATCAATGTGTGCCATCAAATCAATCGGATGCGAAACACGTATTGTCAATATATCGTCAATCTACGAATAACACGTGAACATATAATTGTCAATAGTGAACCTGATTTATATCTACATTGAATTTAAAGTCTCATATGTTATTGTATATAATTCAGTTATATTAATCTTTAATTTTATCTAATTGTGTGTTTTTTCGCTTTTACTTTTTTCACACGCCTAAGAAGCAATACGTGTGTTTTGTTGTCAGCGCACGATTGTACATATCACTTGCGCACGCGCAGAATTTAGATGAGAATTTCCTGCACTACATGCACTCGAGATACATAATGTAAACATTATACAGTGTCACTCGACTGTCATGTACAAAACGGAAAAAATAAAATGCGCAACGTTTTTTAAACGTCTCTTTTAATGTTTTTTTATTTTTTATTTATTTATATGAATACAATGACATTATTGTTTTACAAGATTACAAGAAAACCGTTGACGTTATGCTGCTAAATTTATTATATGTTTTTGTAATATAAAATGTGTCAGTGTGTAATTTTAAGAGGTCAAACACCGTGAGTGAGGTTTTATGAATGCGCGAACACGGAGCCGCCGCGCGTCTGAAAATGTTGCAGCTCGCAAACATGCGGGGACAAACAATATTCTTCTTAGTTTTAAACAAACGATCCAAACAAAAACATGTACTTGCATAAATGCATAAAATTGCCGGTGTTTTTGCACATAATATAATAACGGTGGACGTTAATTTAAAATTAAGTCTACTGCTAGCTATTCTATGAATAATTTAGAGCGTGGCAATTTTCTAAGTTGAAATAGCTATGTGTTAAATTCTAGTTAAACAGTTCCTAGAGTCTTTATTGGGTCACATTAAATTATTTTCTAACTAAACTAATACATATTTATAATTGTTTTAGCTGTGTGTATGACAAGTGACTTTAAAAAATAAGTAGAAAATGTTAACCTCTTTATTTGCTATTCTAAGTCATAACGATGATTAGTAATTACTACTATCTGCTTGTCCTCCGGTATCTTCCATCACTCTCTTGCAAAAACTTAATTATAATTTAGACCACAGATTAAATGCTCTCTACATGTACCTACAACAAAATTTTCTAGAAAGTATGACAATTTATAATAACATAAATTCACACCTAATCCGTTGAGTAATAGGCAGAAAGAATAGATAAAAAAATATAATTCTTCACTCAGACAATAGTAAATTACGCATTTATTAGTGCTAATTACCGCTATTTATTCTATATGACAAGAAATTTAATTTCTCTAGTCGAGGTACAATGCCTATAATTTTATTTATTGAGGGCGTGAAGATATATTAATATAATTATTTAAGACATCATTAAAAGTAGTACAAACAAACGAAATAGCCGAATTGAAATTTTTTTCAACATTTTTCACAAGGTTTTATTTAGTAAATTTATTTTATACAGATTTATGGCTTCAAAAATATTTAATATAACAAGGTGTTTTCTTGCATACAGGTTAATATTACCCGACTTTTACATTCCAAGTATCCAGGCCAGTGGGGGCACCGACCCCCGCCCTTCCGGTGGCCTCGTGACCCCAGAAACTCTCAACACTCGGAGGCTAAGTAATTTAACGAGTAGGTTTTTGATTATTATTTAAAGGTTAAATACTATTTTAATTTTAATTCTCAATATTTTTTTTTAATTTTCAATTATTTCTCAATTTTCTCTTTCATTAACAAATTGATTTTTATTACTTGCCTTCAGTATAACAGCATATCTATTAATAAAATAAAAGAAAAAATGTTTATCTATACGTATAAATTTTATTTTTATTGTTCAAATAATCTGATTAAAATTATCAAGATTAGACATGAAAGATATAACAAAAACATATAGTTTTTATTTATATATCAACAAACTTGATATGCATACTATATGATACTTTTATTTATATATATTCGTCGCTTAGTAAGTACATATAATAAATGTCACTTCGTGGACCACCTTGCAACAAAATATATATTAAATGTATATTTTATTAATCCATGTTGCACATAAATTGCAAAAAGACACCTAGCACATGGTACGAATTATTGAAAAAAAAAGCGTTAATATTAATTTGCTCCTCGCCTCATTACCGACTACTTGATTGTATCTGTTGTATAAATATCTTGATAAGCTCCTTAATGGTCACGCAATGCAAACAGTTTACTGTAATAACAACATTCTAGTGGTTTGATTCTCAGCCTTAAATTACTCAAGATTTATAAACATACATAGGTATATCACTTATTTTTCTCACTCAAGGAAAATATACTTTTTTTTTCAATATTATTTATGAAAAACCAAAGTCCCAAATTTTATCTGATAATTGCAATTGTACGCTGTTTACAGCTTACGCTGTGTTCTTGAATTTACCAAAAATAAAAATCATATGAAATAAAAAGCTTATTATCCCTTAATAATATTACCTTAATATTTATTACTAAATTAATTTATAGAGTAATATTTAAAAAAAAATGTTTGTAAAAACGTATTTAATATGTAACGTAATACGTAACTTAATATGTAAGTTAAGAAATCATTCCCTTTTCTAAGTGCATCAACTCAATTCTACTTCTTAATGTATATACAATTAATTAACCAGAATGTTAAAGTTACCAGGTTCGAATCACAACAAAGCCGACAGACATTTGAAGGTATTAAAACTTTGTTTGCAGTCATTTAAATAAATTAACAATATATTGAAACAAAATGTATTGCAATTTAATTGCCAGTTGAGATTTCGCAGTTACGAGGTTTACAGATTTATTAAGTGGCAAGCGATGGTCTTAAACAATTTAAGGATATTGTCTGTATAAATATTTCAATAAATTATTTAAAAAAAA
This sequence comes from Euproctis similis, assembly GCA_905147225.2. NCBI lineage: Eukaryota > Metazoa > Arthropoda > Insecta > Lepidoptera > Erebidae > Euproctis > Euproctis similis. Next base: position 15,012,934 of record LR990108.1, on the reverse strand, counting down.
ATTTTTCGAATCGATTTCTGAACTTTTCGGCATTTTATATTTAGATTTTGAATTTATTTAATTTGTGTCTGCTTAATAAATTCAATCAAATAAATATATCAGCAAGACTTAATACATTTACTTATCAAAATCAAATATTTAATATTAATATTGAAGTATATTTTTGTGATCCTCTTAGGGTATTGATTAGTCAGTTATTGAATGGGTACTTACTTAAACATTATACATAATAGTTCATATAGGAGTAATGACTAATTTGGGAACTGCACAGACTGTTCAAGCCAAGCACATAAACTTAGCCAATATTTTAATGCAGTCGGGTAAAAACAAAATAGCGACATTATATTTTAAGCACCTTGCCATTTTATAACCTCACTTCAAATCCACTCGTAGTTTGTATCACTGAAGCCGAGCCTGTTTTATTAAGGTGCCTTCTACAAAGTACTTCATAGCATCAGCTGTTTGATTACGTCACTACTACTACTATACTTGTCTGTATAAATATTTCAAATTTCAAAGAGAGAAAAGAGAAGAAAAAAAGACATATATAAAACATTGTTTAAAATAAATACGATAAGTGTAAAAGATAAATACTAATTAAGAGCTTAAATAGAAGTAAATACAGTAAGCATCAAAATTGTATTTATTAGTAGTTTTTTTTTTAGTTTTGTAAATTTGCGCCGTTAATATGCGAATGGGTTGACAGTGGCAAAATTGGTCTTCGACACTTAGGACTAATTTACTAGTTACCCACATGCTGAAATTTATTTCTATTTATCGACTACTACTTTGTCAGTCCTATATATTAATCATACTTACGTAACTTTCAAAAGATTATTAGTAGATTCCAGGATTTGAACTCAAAAGTTTAAATACTAATAGTAATTCTGAACCATTAGGGTAGTGAGATAGTGACAAATAGAGACGGTTCTATACGAGGTTGCTTTGTTCTTTATGTTCAAATATATGTACTAGAGATACTTATTTCATTGTGGAGTAAAGTTTTGATTTATAAATATATGTATATAATATAGTATTATGTTAAAAGTTCTTAACTCGTAAACGTTGATATTATATGGACATGTCATCAAAAACATTTACATATAAGATCACACAAACGGAGGTCCATAAAATGATGTTAACAAATAAAAAAATCCTTACATTCAAGTAAGTTTCCGCATAAAAATATAAAGTAAGTATCAATTTAAAGAAAAAAATAAATAAAATAAAAAGCCAAGAAATCTTCGATCCAATTTAACATCGCAAATATAGAAGCACACCCGTTCGGTTCGGTGGCAATTGAATTAAGATTATGTTCACACCTGCCCTGCCCGGGTCTGTTATAAAACGTCACTTTCCGAGGCATAAGCAGTAAGTAACAACATTTTATGTTCCGCACCGTGCCCGCAACAAGATTGTCGCGAGACATGAAGAAAACGTATAAGTACACTTCAGACCTTTTCAAACTCCGCATATCGCTTCGACAAATTGTTACAAAATTTTTAATTATAATACCGATACATAATTAACAGCATAGTAATAAAGGAATATTGCAAGAAAAAAATACATACATATATAGATTATTGATAAATACATACGGTGAATTTTTTAAATAAAAAAAAATCTACAATGCGTCGTGGACTAAGCTTACGGCAATTAGTTTTTATATAAATTATTAAAAAAAAAATTTTTTTTAAGTCGATTTCTGAACTTTTCGGCTTTTATATTTAGATTTTGAATTTATTTAATTTGTGTCTGCTTAATAAATTAAATCAAATAAATATATCAGCAAGACTTAATACATTTACTTGTCAAATTAGAATATCAAATATTTAATATTAATATTGAAGTATATTTTTGTGATCCTCTTAGGGTATTGATTAGTCAGATAATGAATGGGTAGCTTTTACATAATATTTATTTATTTATTTATTCATATACATAAAGTAATGACTAATTTGGGATCTGCACAAACAAACTGTTCAAGTCAAGCGCTACATAAACTTGACCACTATTTCAATGCAGTCGGGTAAAAACAAAATAGCGACATTATATTTTAAGCACCTTGCCAGTTTATAACCTCACTTCAAATCCACTCGTAGTTTGCATCACTGAAGCCGAGCCTTTTTTATTAAGGTGCCTTCTACAAAGTACTTCATAGCATCAGCTGTTTGATTACGTCACTACACCTTTGAAGATTTACGGAAATTTCTTTGTGAGTTCCCCAATTGACGGGGGTTGATACTTAGGGGTGAGAAAATTTATCATTCAAACAATTGTAGCCGAGTAATTATATGTCAAATAAAACAAAATAAATGTGGAATAAATATTCATATAGTACTTCCTGTAAAGTTAAACATTACGGTCAGACCTCAATCTTTAAAAATCTAAATTTAAAATAAATATTGAAAGAGTATGCAAAATTGCAAAAAAGAAAACTAAAAATTACATTTATTAAAGACGCAAAAACAGACTGCAAACATGTAACTAATTTTGAAAACTGGTCAACAAATAACTTATTAATTTTCATTTCGGCGCTTAGTAAATTCAAGGGTACTTCTTAGGCAAAACTAAAAAACTCTTTAATACTTCATCTCAGTATTAAATTACTGGCAGATACTATATATTTCCAAATCGATTAAACTAACTATCTACTATTTCAAGTCTTAAAGTGACATTGAAAATAAATTCATTCTACAAAATTCTTACCAAAAAGAACTCGTGATCATAAAATTGTTATTATAATGAATGGTTTCTTCTGAACAGTTCTGGCAGTAAAACCATAAAAATGTTTAAAAACTTGGAAAGAAAGACACAGTCGTCAGGTACAAAACTATTGTGCAAGTATCCGTTACTTTAAAAAACTTTAAAAAAGAACATTGAATAATTTTGTATGGTAGGTAGGTACAGGTGATTGTTGGTAATGAATGGTAGGTAATACTTTTACACAACCATTATATACCTAATTAAAGGTAACAATAAAAAAATTCGTAACAGAACTAGTTCCGTTAAATTTATGGTAGCAAAAAAGAACAAAAAAGAAACGTGCCCAGTCCTTATTTTAGTGAGACGCTATGAATTCAAATTGACACATCTTAAGAATAATATATACGAATTATATTAATTTTAAAAATAGAATATTAACGAATGTTTTCATAAATTAATGTTTAATTCAATTATTAATTGTTCTTGTTCTTTATTCATTACTTAAAAAGTTCTCCAATAGTACACGTATTAGCAACAAAATTGCATCCATTTAAACAGGTTTTATACAGAGTGTGTAAGTTTCTCGTCGGCGTTGCCGCAATTTGTTCGTTTCCGGTGTGGTTTTTTTTTTGCTGGTCTTTTAATTTAAAACTGTACAATTTTAGAGATGTAATTCTTGTAGATACTTATTCTAATTCAAGATAAAGATTTTTCATAATTCGATTCAGCGTCCATTTCACGATTACCCTTTTTTATTTGTAGACACATTTTAAGAGGAACCATAACTATCTAAGGTGATTTTGCAAGATTATTTTTTTGAATTATAGCAAATTTTTAAATCTGCGCAAGCAAAAATTGTTTCGTAATAAGCCATAAATCATATTAATTGCACAAAACTAGTGGTCAACGAAATAAATTTTATTCATATATATGCGACAATCTCACACGATGAAAGCATTACGACCGGAAACATTAAGACTTAGAGCATTCATATTACTGCTATTTTATGCGAAATAAAAAGTGCAATAGTTACACTATTAGCACTTTTGAACATCCTGTATAAAATGAAATTATTTATAAAAACCGTGATAGTAGCTAGTGTTAATTACACACTAATTGAACATCGGGTCGGAAAAAATATTAGTGCCGTTATAGTGTTATTCATAAAATGCACCTTATTACGGGAATCCTCTGATTTCATTAATTTTATAAGTATGATATTATCTTCACTTAAGTGGATTACAGAAACAGCTTAAAATATCGTAATCACTTAAGTAAAGTCATAATTAATTTATCTGCAGAATAAATTTTGAATTTAAAACTCATTATTAGTATTAGACAGTTTCACAACTGATTCTGGTCTTTTCGATGGCAGAATATTTGCAAAAATATCTTACAGTATGATCTTAAGTTATTCAGTGAAATCAAAGCAAAACTTGAATTATAGTTTATCAACAACGCTGCTATAAATTAGCAGTTGGGTTGTAAACTTGATAAAAAAATATATCGTTAAAATAATAGGTATATATCCAACTAGCTGCGTATAATGTAATAGTGACCTTGATAAAATTATCCAAACAGGTTCTGATAGAAAAAAAAATCTAATTCACCCAATTAAAACATCAACCTGTATTTAAACCGTATGCAAATTATAATAAATTGCCTATACAAAACTTGTACGTCATTTGGTCGTGGGCCGTGCGCGCGCGCAGCTCGTCGATGCGTTATTGAATTCCCGTCACGTCATAAATCTCTTAACGTCTAACATTGTTCTTGATGTCAAAGATCAGTAATATGCTTTCGATACGGCAAGGTCGGATTTCAATATAAATGTAAAATCAATCAGATTACCTGGTGGTAAGTAAATAGCGCCGCCCATGGATATCTACATCACTACATCATTTTAACAGTGGTAGAGCCAAGCAGTTCGCTGCATGAATCGAATGGCTCGACCGGTGAAATACCACGACCTCTCAGAAGACCGACGTAAAGTGGCTCATGCCGCGTTTCGTTCGGTGAGAGAGGTACCCGGAGGCCCACCCCCCTTCCCCGGCCTTTCCTATCCCCTATCCCTTAAAGGTCGGCATCGCAACAGTAACACTATATGTGTTGCTGGTCTACATGGGCGGCGTTGGTTGCTTACCATCAGGTGACACGCCTGCTCGTTTGCTCTCCTATCCCATAAAAAAAAAACGGATAGTGCCTAGTAGCAACTTGACATCGATTTTCTGAGAGGGCGGTGATATTCCACTGGTGAAGCCGGCCCTATTCATGCCCCAACCTGCGTGGCTTTAATACTGTTTAATATTTTTTTGCAGACTTACTAACAATGCATTACACGTCACAAACACATTGTGATTTTAAAATTTCTGCACTTACAAACATTTTCTCATATCATCAGAAAAGTATAGAGCGTGCTTTAATTTTTTTTTTAAATTACATTTCAAACCGCAACCACGGCAATGTACTACTTTGGCAAAAACGTTGATTAATGTGTCTGTATGACTGGGCAGTAGGTTTTTTTTTGAAGGTTAACAAAAAAAATCTTGATGATTGCTAAGCTATTAAAGTTCTACTTAAGACGTTAATACGTTTTATATTTTAACTTCGTTTCATTCGTACAGGGTCGCGCTTGTATCTCTACTACCGTAGTTCATGTGCTTTATTTCAGGGGTTGCAAACATTTTTGTGTATTCAATTAAATACAATTTTTAATAATTCTTAACATTTTCATTTAACGGGAAGTGTAGTGTATATACACGTATGTGACTTCATTCGCTCGAGAAGTATCTTGTACAATATTACCTTATTCATTGATAAATACGAATGTATTTTCTGTATTTTAATTGTGTAATTATTTGTTTGTTGTTAAATTGTTGTTTAAATTGTGTAATTGTGTATTGTAATTGTAATGTATTGTAATTGAGAAATCTCAATTTCCGTACTTTACACTATATAAAACGTAATTGTAAAGTGAGGCATTACCAATACTAAACATTTTAATACAAAATTTCACGAAAATCCTGAAAAGTAATTCAGACGACAAAGTGTAACAGACAAACAAAATCACATTCGCATCCATGAACACACATAACTCAGGACAATCAACAACTAAGAATCATTAACATATCTATTACGATTATTTATTAGTGGCAACAAATTATATGACCATATAATAAAACTTCAGATTGTTAATTAAAATTGTTTTATTCTATACATATACTAAAAAACATGGAAGTCGCTTTTATTACATAAATCATAATAATTAATGCATTATTATTACTGTTATAAATATTTATTTATATCCTAAGTTATAAGAAATATTATAATAATTTGGTGAATAAAAGAGGACAATGATCGCTTTATGTAGTAGTAGCATGTAAATATATAACATAAATACATAGCTGCCCCGTATGGCAATAGGTTTGCCACCTATTCCATTTGGGGCATAAACATAACGGCGAGACGAGGCTTACCAGCCGCTGCCAACACCTTCGGGTAACAAAGACGTGAAGTTATGTTATGTTATAAATACATAGCTTCACGCCAAGTCCCTTGCGGGATAGGCAGAGAGAGCCATAAAACACGATTCTATCACAACACACTTGCTTTCTCGTTAGTCATAACTCTTGTCATACACGGTCGTCAGTTTTTAATATTTAAAATTTCTAACTCAAGATTGTATACATTTTCTAATAACCCCCTTTTGAATACCTAATAGATATTAAAATTAAAGGTTTTATGTGGAAAAGCGTTCATTATGACGATTAAGGAATATTGAATTAAAAAAATTACAGGTTGTATTTTTTTTATTCTCTATAATTAGATAATAGAGTAATTATATAATAATTGTTGACTATCGTCACGGCTATAATTTTAAAGTAAATCTTGTAAGCATTTATTGTTTTTTTTTTTCCATCTATGTAATATCATATTTTATATACTTTTGGGCTGACCGCATTTCCGAAAATAAGAATGATTAACCAACCAGTACTCTTCCGGTTTCCTTTCCGCTCATTGATATTATCAGTACAATTTTAATTTGTCTCCCTTTAAAATGTCTTCTAATGCTTACTTATAAGCAATTATTTTGTAATAAATCAAATAACATGATTAAAAAAAGTTATGCAATATATTGAAATTTTATTTTACAGTTTATAAATATAGATGTTTTAAATAACATCTATATATAGACTGATAAGTAATCGACTAATCATTGCATAGTAAATATATATCAATTGCGCTAGTTATCAAAACAAAGCAAAAATATAACGTCAGAATTTTGTTAAAAATAGTAGAGTTACACAATTTAAGGCAAACTTTAATATTTTCCTTAAGGTGTTTTTAATTGCATCTATGTGATTATGCTGGTCATGTAGTTACAAAGAGTGATATTATTACCCATCATAAATATTACTGGAGCGGCTGATCTCGTATAAAGCGTGTTGCGCCTCGCGTCTGTAGTATCGACCGTAAAAATTCTGTACAAGTTCAAGGCTTCAATATAATTTGTAACCACGTGGCGCAACATAATACCAGGGGAACTAACGAAGTAACTAGTATTTTTTTTTATACTAGTAATATTTTTATCACTTTATTATACACCAATATAATATTGGATAATTAAGAACATGATGTATATAATGAAAATAGGAATTTAATAATTGGATTACAAGTAGTATGCGTTTTTTTTATTAGGAAAGTATTAGTAATATATACTAGTGATATTATGATTTTTATTTGGGTATTTTGTATGGCGGCATAGACCCTTAATATTTTTAATATTATTCCATGATTGAGATCTTAACTTTTAACCGCTAGGTAGCTTAAATAACAATAAAATTTAATAACAGGTACTTAATTGGGTACTCTACGCTACGTTGTAAAGAAATTAACTCGATATCTTGATTGTTTTTTTTACTATTTCGTTACTTTTTTATTTTTTGTGTAAAATATTAGGTAGGTATTACGAAAGTCGCACAGAAAATGTACATGGTAAATAGAGACAAACCGGAATTTTTCATTTACGCTAATGTATATAGAGATACTTTGCTGTTAAATTTATAAGTTTACTAGAGGTGTTAAACTTGCGTCTAGTGTGTTTTAATTAGTTTAGTTAAATTAGTTCAGTTGACTATTTTACATTTACCTATGTATACTTGATTTAAAAAAATGTTCAAGGAAAAAAGAAAATAGTTTATGCTTTTAATTCAAAAAGTGGTCTTGAAAATGTTAAATTTTACATTATAAGCTAGTTATAAAAGCATTTTCTAAAATTGACTTTCAAAGATATTGGCCATATTCATGTTATAAAACTCTTTCTTAAATAATATTTCTTGTTTGCTCCGTTGGCAACCCTAAATTTCATAAGTTATGGTTAGCTAACTACGCTGTGTTTACAATACTCCTACTGTACATTGAGCCCGAGTGCATTCGGGGCACTATGTTATAACAATTGTTTATTATCATCCAAGTGTTGATTACCCCTGATAAATTGCAATCAAATTTATACGTACCTACAGAATTATTACCACAAAATTTTGTAAATTTACAAAAATATTATTATTTCCATGTTATAACATTTGGCATATGCATGAATTCTGTAGTATTTATTATATTATTCTACCCGTCTTTTTACACCCGAAGGTGTAGGTAGCGGCAGTCAAACCTCGACTCGCCGAGTTTTAATATCCAAACTGAAATAGATGGCAGGAGCTGTTGCCATTTACCGGTGAAAATGTTGTCAGCTATCGATATTTAGCGTTACGACACATAAATTCCGAAGAGTCATTGGTGTGAGCCCAGATTCGGTCTCACGACTAAACCAGATACATACATTTGTAATATAATGTATTTGTTAGTGATATTATGTAACATTTAAGCCTATTAATCCTAGATTTTTGTTTGTAGCTTATATTATTCGAGTTGTCTAGACCATGTAAGATAATAACAAAACATGTATCATGACAGTTGTTGAGTTTCCCACAGAGCGAGGACGTAGTGTCGGGGTACATTGTCATATATTATTCCATAATATTATAAAATATAAATGTAAGAAAAAAGCTCATTCCTTACTTGTTTATATATTAAAATAAAAGAATTCAATATTATTACTTTTTTACGAATTGTATCATGATGTATTTAACATACAGAGTGTTTTTAATTTAATTCGGATATTAGCGAATATTCCCAATATTCCATTACGAGATACAAAGAAAATATTTATCGGAAAATGTGATGTAAATAACAACATAACATAACTTCACGCCTTTTGTTACCCGAAGGTGTAGGCAGCGGCTCTTTTTTTTTTTGTCCCAAATGGAATAGGTCGTGAACCTATTGCCATACCGGGCACAAAGTTTTCAGTCATCGATATTTATCACACATAACTTCCGAAAAGAATTTCGAAAAGTCATTGGTGTGTGCCAGTGCCAGGATTTGAACCCACTTCTTGAATCAGAAGCGGGGTGCTCGCCACTGCGCCACCGAGACTGATTGTGATGTAAATATTTTTAGATAAATAATTTTGTGTTAATATGTACTTATAAATTAATCTTCTATGTATGCATAGTTATGTAAAGTAATAAATTAAAGCAATAATTGTATTGTTAATGTAATAATATTGTATACACAAACATTATTTTCTGTAATAAATTACATTATTTTTTATGTGTTTCATTACGAACCTGGAACTATAATGATTATTTGTTTAATGTTAAAATATATTTGTTTAATATTTATGTTGAATAGGTAGAAAATTTTAAACTTAGTCGTAGACAGGGAGGATATTTATGGCTCTATATTGGGGTTGCGTGTCTAAAACTAGTATGTACGAAGCCCACACGTCATGCGTCACCAGAGATACTCGTAACTTTTTCAATTTGGTACGATATTATTTTAAATAGAAATTGAGAACTGTGGTTTAGGTCGAAAATTAATTAATTAATAAATATATTATATATAATTTTAAACTAGTTTGAATATTTTTTTGTTTAAATCCGAAAAAGAAATATCAGGATGTCCGGTTTATTATACCAATATAAATTAAACTAAATCCAAATACGAAAATAATATTGAATTACATTCGATATTATTACTTTTTTTAATTACTTAATAAAAAAATTCCCACAGGTAATAAAATTTATATGAAGCCTTCATAAAGATACTTCTGTATGAATCTATTAAATAGAGTAATCACTCATATGGCGTGTATGAAGAGAATACGAACCGCCCAAAAACAGCTAATAGCTTCCACTAAAGGGTTATTATTATGATTTATTATAATTTCAAGCCTCACAATTCGTTTTACGTAAAGCGTAAACGCTTAACCCTTAATATCTACAGAATAATAACTTATAAATTATATAAAAAATAGAAATAGAGTTTCATATCTTTAAAAATAGCTATAGATATATCAAGTTTACGAAAAAAATATACCTATACATATGACACTAAAATTTGTATGGTAGGGATTATATTATTTTCTTTAAAATATTTATAATACGAACGAAAGAACCCCAGAACGAACAAAAGCGTCCCTATAGGATAAGTGTTTTCTTTAGTGGCATATCTTGTATACCTATTTAAAAAAATGTAGTATGTAAAGACAGACATGAGACATCGTTGCTATTTTATTTGTACATATTAGAAATGATTTAGTATATTGTTTTTAAATTGATTGTAAGTAACGTCTAACAATATAAAGTACAGACAGAAGAATACTATCTACGTAGGTGGCGCTGTGTGAATTGCATCCAAATTATCACAACATATTATAAAACAAAGTCACTTTCCGCTGTCTGTCCCCTTATATGCTTATACCTTTAAAACTACGATTTTGATGCGGTTTTTTTAATAGTTAGAGGGTGTCAACGGGGTGGTTTTGATCTGTAATTCATATATGATGTTGTAAAGAAAAAATGATAATTTTCGAGATTTAGCACTTTAATTTCTGGCTGAACTCTAAGTAATAGATTAAAACAATGTTCTACAATATTAAACACCTTTGAAATGTCTTCAAAAAAGTCCGCGAGGGCATATGTCTATCTCTCAGGGATAACCCACAATGACCATTTTTATTTTTTTACTTTTTACGAGAAATAATGGCTTATTTACGAAGTGATTTTAAACATTACAGCATTAATTATCATCCAATTAAGTGTCTTAAATAGATTGTGCATGTAATATAGATCCTGGTCCTTTACAGCATGGAATTCAAACGAATATTTTCGAAGATATTGCAGTATTAACATAGCGGGACAGCAGTAAAAGCACAAATTGAACCTCATGATATCCAAAATTTACTCCTTTTTACTTTCAATGCGGAACAAAGTTCGCCGGGTCAGCTAGTATTAGTATATACTCATTATGTGTTGGTATTCATAAAAAGAGGCAAATTATTTCCTCGTACAATAAATAATTCTTATAGGTCTCAAACTGAAGCACAGCGGGTGATCATGCGCAGGCGCCGCATTACAACGTTCCCATTGGTCCCCCGAGCGACAGGGCTGCCAATCTACAAAATAACTTATGCTCAACATAAGGCCTACGATTAAAAATTATTCAAAGTATTATAATTAATAATTAACAACACTGTCATGCACCAGCTGTTGTAACTCTAAAATTTACTTATTAATTCTTAACGTTAACTGTTTTATTCTCCAACTAACAGGTTTCTTTTAAAAAAATACGAAAAGTAACACGAAGCCTATTTAAAATATAGGTGGTTGCTATATAAAAATAGAGTATTCATCAGTTAAAACCAGCGCAAGGCGAATAGTTTATTCGCATTAAATCATACCAACCATAAATCTTGCAAACCAGTTTTGCAGCTTATCAAAACAATACTCAGACACACATACAAGTTACGCGTGGAGAAAAATATTATCTCTGATTAAACGTACAAATAATTTGATAATTTATTACTTGAAACACAAGGTCTCATTTCCGCTGACATACAAGTTACACTTAATATCATTTGTGACAACGACCGGATCATTACAAAATTAAGCCTGGTGTGTGCTATAAATTTTCATAAATCAAAACTTTATTTATTGAATTATAGACTTTACCGTGTTCGTGTATCGGTCCATTTTGGCATTTGAATATTTGGGGTTATAAAACATTTGTTAACGGTAGATTGGCGAGAAATAAACGGATATCGAATTTTCATATCCCTTACGATACTCACACAGAGTTGCTTACTTCGAACTATAAAATGGAAGGTAGTCATTATCTGACCGAAGATACCTGGGAACATATATTATGTTACAATACTGTTCAAATCTTGCGTAAAATCTTTCTTGAATTTAATATAATTAATTAGTAACTTAGGAGATTTTTTTAAATAATCATAGTTTTCGTGTTTATTAATTATTATTTTATAATCAAACATGATTTTTATTAAAGAATATATATATATGTTACGGTATATCTGATTAATTGAAAAATTATTAATATTTTTACAAAATTATTAATAATAACCACATGTTTTGGTAAATGTGAATAAACGATCGAAATTTATTACTTTTAGTAGTAATTATTAATAATTCACGACACATATTGGTAAAAGTTATAAAATAAAGAAAAACCCAATGTTTTTTTACCAGCAGGTATTTATTTATATTATTAAACACAGTCTTACAATTATATTAATTAGAGATCACACAAACAAGGTTAAAACTAACCTAACCTAACCACTTATTTCACTTTCTTTGTTTCACTCACCTCATCGTCACATATCCAAAAATAAATGCGCGAGTAAATTACTATACTTATTACTTAAACCGATAACGAATTATTATCACAAACATAATATAACAGTAAAACTATAACTATAACAGTAACTAAAATTTTGCAATACCGAATTAGTTAGAACTGGGGAGCAATTTTTAAAATCACTCAAATTCAAATAATATCAAAAGTAATCCAAAAAGGGCATGGACACGGACAAGGTAAGAGTCCGGCACTACCCAAACTACCTCATACGTGACGTAGTTTGGGTGTCCATGAGGATTCCGACTCCTGACTAGAAAAAAAAAACCTAACCTAACCTAAATATAAACTAAACAACTAACTAACCCTAGTAAGCAGCAACAAATAACGTGCACGTGCTTTTAAAACAATAACACCGAACCAACTAAGCCGAGCCACTTATTACATTTATCACCACTAGGGTTAAACTATTAATAATAACCGACAAATGTGATTAATTTATCACTTTAACCTCGACTTTCGGTAATTATTAATAATAATAGATAATTATTAATAATCTTCAATTATTCACTCTTACCGTGACATATACATAATAATAGTAAAGTCGAAGCTCATATAAATTACGTCTTGCCACGATCTTTCCGAACGGAAATGTAAGCAAATTTTTTTAAATGTTAAAATTAATATTTATATATGTAATATAATTATTATTTATATATTTGTTTAATTTAACTCTTATTACAAGACTCTTATTATAGGATTAATAAAATTAATTTACTACATACCACATAGATTATCGCCTAGATTGTTTGCCTTACAAGAAAATTTAGGCAGAAAATTTGCATAAAATATGTAAGATAATTCAGTATGGAATATGCTTTTTTAAAACATTTTTTTGTTTGGCTTTGCTATAGAAGATTTAAACTTCTCAGGTTGGTCTAAATATTAAAATGGCCTTAGGCTAAGCAGGTAGCAATGCATATTATGTTAACATTTAAGGGTAGAAAAACTTTAGAAAAAAGTAAGATCTTCCTATGATAGATTTGACTAAATTTCGGCAAAACTTTTATCTGTCCGTGGGAATATATTTGGAATATTTAAATAGATTACATAAATTAATTTAATTTTCAATAGAACACAATGTATCTATTGGTTTGAATTAATTAAATCTACCTGTAATTAATTTGAGCTAAAATTTTTGCTAATGTATAAATTATTGAAATTTATAATATTGTCTAATATATGAAACACTTTATAGGCTAAGTACCAATTAATATTATAAATTGTATCATTTTGGATAGAGAAAAATATAAATAATATTAATAAAACATTTAGATCTCCTATAGATACCTACCTAGATAGTTTGAAATTATATTCACATTATATTCTAAGATCCAATTATATAATTTAACGATACGATTTTAAAATAAATTTAATATTTTAGTTGTCGTGAGAAATCCACTATCTCTAATACCTACTTACTATACCTAGTTTCCTGTAAAAATGATTTAGATAAAGCAATTATAATTATAAATAAATAGTTTACCTAAACATTTATACAAAAATAATGCAAAAAATCATCGTTCCTATTATCGTTGGAGGATCTAGAAAATTGTACTATGAAATAAAATTAAATAAAATTAACTACTTACATATTTCCGCTGACGGGTTGTTCTGCTTGCTTAACACGACAAGATAAAGCTGTAAAATTTAATATGACTCATCCAATTTAATAATATGTACCTACTAATAAATAACAGCCCGAACTTGTAATGCTATTAAACAAAATATTTTCCCATAGGTATTAAACTAATTAAAAGATTTGAATGCAGTTTTTAGCAATAGATAGAGCTATTGCAGAGAAAGGTTCCTACGCAGGTACCTTTATTATAGCAGTGAATGGTATGGTGGTAGATATGAAGTTCTAAGTCAGCTAGTTATGTTGTAAACCTATCATTTATCTTTTTTTTTAAATTTATTTATAGAGATATTATCAGAAAGATGTCAGCTTTTCAAAACAACAACTACTTTTTTGGATTCCATTCCGAAGATTAAACGAGTTTTCAGTATATAAATCTCACATTTTATGTAAGCTAGTTGCTACTAAAGAATATAAAATCAACTGCCTATAATACGATAGGTTACGTCAAGCTTAAAATTTTATTTAAATACGTTTCATGCCAATTTAAATTTTGTTACATTTTATTAAATCTCATTTTATTAAAATTACATCTAAAGCGCTAAGATCAAAAGCTAAACTGCATAAATAACAAAGATGGCGGCTAATTGAACTCATTATGTTATTTATAAACGCCTGCATATGGTTGGTACGTTGAACGATCGAATTGGCCATATTTTAAACTGGTAATTCAATTTTTAAAGGTCAAATGTGAAATAGCAATTTATGCTAGTTAATACTTCTCTTTGAAACCTGAAATTTTATAGAATATAAGTTTTTGATAAGTCACTAACTATGTGGGAAGGTTGGTTTGAGAAGAAGCACTAATACCAACTTGTCCTTTCGTCTCAAGGTGCTGCAGTTACAAAGGCTCACCAATTCCAGAAGGGACAACCTTTCTAACCAAGATACGCTTTTTTAGTGCGTTGTGAGAGGAAATATTTCTGATCTTCCATTACAAGAAAAATATTTGTTTAAATAATGATATTTGAAATTATCTAAAATTACTTTTTTAATGTACTGTTGATAATGTTTATATCATAGATATAAGAGTAAACGGTCTATGATAAATCTGTGGCTTATGTACTTACACACATAACTTATTGTGAGGAAATGTCAAACAAAAATATAATCAAATAAAGGATTTATTAACAAATATATGTGGTTTTATTAACGACCAATGAAATCTGGAAACTACATACAACGCCATCTAGTCGTTATGTGGGTACCAAAATTTGAATAGTTTTATTTGAAAATATCGTATTACATGAATACTTATGAATACTAGATAATGTTAAAATAAATTTATTCTTGTAATAAAACGAAGCACGTATCTGATGATTCATAAGTTTTTATTGGACTCACCTTTTTATAACGTAATCTTCAACACACATTGTATCGGTCTGTTAGATAAAAATAAATATAAAACTAGCAATGAACTATTTTTATGAGGTGTTAGCACAAAATTATCAAGTTTAATATTTTTTACAATATATAAATATGCGTAATGCTATCAAGATATACGTTTAAAGATACGGTAAGGATGTTATTGATGATAACACGTATTTAATAAAGGCTGTATAGTTTTACTAATACCACCAAAATGTATAGGGAATTTTGTCTCAGTAGTATCAAGGTCGGTCTAGATTAAGAATACGAATCTTGGCTTACACCAATGGCTTTACCACCTATTCCATTTGTGACGAAAAAATCAGGCGAGACGAAGATTGACAGTTGCTGCCAAACACCTTCGTATAGAAAAATTCGTGAAGTTACGAGCACGATATAATACAAATTTATATTTACATTAAGTTTATTCGCCAATTTTGCAATAAGCCACAATCAAATGTGTGCCTATTTGACTGTGGCCTATTGGAAAATTACGATATTCAAAATATTCGGATATCGTCAGATTGATTATACTTCATTGTTAGCTATAAATATATGTATTTTAAAAGCAGAACCAGTTTTGTTTGTAGGGTCAGACAAAAAAAGTTTATATACCCACGTAATAGTTCCTACACAGAAATATTGTCAAAAATATCAATAAATAAAAACACAGTAGCAAAACTTATATTATTGAAAGACTAAAATAATCAACAACAAAAAAAAAACAGGTTATTACTTTATTAAGTTTTGATCGTAAATTTATAGCTTAATCGGTGTGCTCTATTCCGTTTTATAATTGTTTTTTTTTTAATATATACACTTATAAATAATATAAAACAATAAATTACATACCTACTGTCTTTAATTTTTGTTCAACTACAAGGTTTTTAATTTATAAATAAGTCGCAAAACGCAGCAATAGTTAAAGCCTCGACTCGCTGCTCACTGCCTATTAAACCTATTGCCACATACCGGGCACAAAGTTTTCAGTCATCGATAGTTATCACACGTAATTTCCGAAAATAATTTCAAGAAATCATTGGTATAGAATAAAACTTATGTACTTATTCTCATCTCTATAACAATTCGCATAAATACTATTGAAAACCAAAAAAAGGCGAAAATGTAGCATGTAGCAATACTGGCTGGCCTTGCGTGTCTATACCGATACCGTCCTACTGTGATGGGAGGGCGAAGAATGCAAGTACCAAAACGAGATTAGCAAAATATGACGAAACTTGACACAGAGATAGATAATAAATCTGTAATAATAGGGCATCTCAGATTTTGGTAGAATAAATGTTCAACTGGAACAAATCCACGTGCAAAAATTAGTGTAACAAGTATTAAAAAGGTCATATTAATATATTTTTATTTTTATATCGTCTTAAGACGTGAGTGCCCTTGACACGATTTTTTATCAAAGCTTCTCTATCAGTGAATAATAAACTTAAAAGTGTTATCTTTTCATCTTAGATGTTGATTTATAGTTAGAGTTATTTTATTATTATAATTATAAAATATTATTTTGAGACATTAAATGAAATTGAATTATGCCAACAGAATTGGAACCTCCTAACTCGTTTTCTTTTCAACATCTAAATTTTGTCCAAACTTCCACTAAATCTTCTCGTAACAACTAAATCTTAATCTAACTCTAAGGAAAAAAAATTAAAACAATAATTATACTTAAAAATATATTAGGTATGTATAAATAATAGTCTATTTTAATAATTAACTTTGCTGTCTGTACCTTTGTTGCAATCACTACCGAAATATTTTAGATAATATCAACTTTAAAATATATATTTATTTTATCCTTCTATAAGAACGGGTTATAAATTGATTTATATAATCTATTAATAACTTTGTCTAGGCTCTATATGAGAGTTTATTAACAAGTATAAAAGTACCTAGTAGCAGTCTCGGTGGCGCAGTGGTCGAGCACACGGCTTCTGATCCAGAGGTCCGGATTCGATTCCATACACTGGCTCACACCAATGACATTTCGGACTATTTTTGGAACTTATGTGTGATAAATATCGATGACTGAAAACTTTGTGCCCGGTATGACAATAGGTTCGCCACCTATTCCATTTGGGACGTAAACATAACGGCGAGACGAGGCTTAACAGCCGCTGCCTACACCTTCGGGTAACAAAAAGCGTGAAGTTATGTTATGTTATAAGAGTAGTAAAGTAGTAAGAGTAGTAAAGTAGTTTATCGTAGTTTCAGGTAAAACTTGTGGAAATCACAAAAAAATCTGTCCATTATCTTTAAAGATCTCTGATTCTTCCTCAGGATGAACTTCTATTTTAGTAGAAGAAAGATTGAAATTCTACAGATAAAGTCTAAAAACTGTTACCTTGGCTTTTGTTGCTGTTATGAAGAAGGAGAGCTTCCATAGGCATGTAAAGATTTTTATTTTAAGTAACGATACCACAAATAAGATCAGGTTCCTTTACTTAAATATATAGGTATTTCTATTTTTGTCTCCAGTAATTTCACAGTATTATTAATTATGCACTATATGCCTTTAATTTTCAATACTTGGTTGGTACGCAGTATGTAGTTCCAGTATTAATATGGAAGTAAATTATATACGCAGCTGGGATACTGAGTCTTTCAACTGTAGCTGATAGTTTTAAAAACGTTTAGCAGCCAACTTACAAGCGTGCTTCGATGCACATGACTTATAATTTATTAAAAAAAAGTAATAATAATCGTCGTCCTCTAATGAGACCACCGACACGAACAATAGGGTTGACTCTTTTTTAATAATTATTATACGTAGATATGTCTTAGTTATATAATAATATAATTAAACAAATCTAGACTAGCGTTGATGTATTTTGCATAAGAAAATCAACAA
This sequence comes from Euproctis similis, assembly GCA_905147225.2. Taxonomy (NCBI): domain Eukaryota; kingdom Metazoa; phylum Arthropoda; class Insecta; order Lepidoptera; family Erebidae; genus Euproctis; species Euproctis similis. The sequence goes on along the minus strand of LR990108.1, from coordinate 14,994,575 downwards.
TTATACTGACACTACTTTATTGTATGTGATTTCAAGTTAGTCTATTCCATATTTGTTCAAGTATTCAATAATAATAGTTAATAAACATTGCAAGTATGAAAAAACCTTACCTATTATTTTTTATTCGTAGCAGCCCTATGTGTTGTATAGGCCGGCGCGGCGGTTGTAATAGCCGTGAAACCGTTCATCACTTAACTCGCGTTCTAAATTCAAAAACCCTCTTACATATCTATAGGTACTGTTACTAAGGTCCATTCCCACAATAATATCACAAAATCCCTGGTCCTCATTATTACTTAAAATACATAATTATTAAAATCCTGTTTTGTGTCTTAACGTGACAATTAAACTAATTAATAGCAAACAAAAGATTAATGAAAAGCCTAACATAAAGTAAATGTGCCATTACTCCCTGAAATAAACATCGTATAGTCTGTTATTATATAAATAAAATCTCTATTTTAAAAACTGTTTCACACTTGACTCATTCCGTCGAACGAAACTTTAGCGTAAAACCCTCCGAACAGAGACAGGAGAGTGCTTCTCTTTCGCACGCAGTTCTAAAACGTTTATAAAGCTCCATAGATGGCAGTAAAATCGTTGCAACGGTTTTAAGCGGCCACTAGTGTCGCCATCTAGCTTCGAATAACGGAACTTTTATGGGACGTTTATTGAAGAGGGTTCTTCGGCAGCTCGTAAACGATTTTATAGGCACTAACGAGGTCTACTCTCGAGCTGGATATTACCCGGCCGAGTACGGTTGGCAATGCAATATTTGAATGCTCCCGTTGAGCGGTGTTGTATTGAATTTTACCGGTGTTCATGGGCTTTTATGTGCGATTCAAGGTGCGATTGGATGGCGTGCTTGAGTGTTTATTTGGCTTTATTGTTGGGGTTTGTTTATGCGATTGCTGTTTAACCAAGTACGGTGTTTGTACATGCTTTTGTTATGATTATTATGTTGTTTGCGAATAATGAAAACGGTGCCGTGGGAACTTTTCGGAAATATTCGGATTTTTTTACTTCTTCTTTTATTTCGGTTTCATCTTTATCTATATCTTCCAATTAGACTGAGTGTATAAGTAACAACGAATCTAGTTACAAATATTTATATGTAGATATGGATTGTTTAATCTCGTATGGCCAGGGTAGCAAAGTTTGAATTAGGTATGAAACCTAATAACCATTTATCAGTGATTTATTATATTCGAATTTTCCCTCCAAAACGTAGCCGTGAAAAAGGCAAATCATAAATAAGATCCGATTCAAATTTGTAGAAGATGTTATCTGTATGATTTGTTGCCACCCAGCCGAGAGCGCTTTGTCTAGTGATGTGCTAATTGCTGTATCACGTATCGATAAGCCGAATATATGTTCCAACTATTTATATGCTTTACGATATTGTACAATAAATTATTATATACTTACCATCCTTGTAGAGATATAGAGGAATAGTCGATTTTCATGTATCGAATTCCGATATATATTCAAACGAATTGGATAATTTGTTATCTTATTTTAACTTCCAACATAGAATTTTAAAAGTCGTGTAATTACACAATTAACTGATAAGAAATACTTTGTAAATGGTAAAGGAAGTATCAGGAATTGGCGACAATTTAATTCGCATTTTTGTAACAAAATTATAACTGCGTACTTGCTAGTAATACTAAGCTGTTTGAAAATTTAACTGATCTTCAAGTAGCTTCTCCGTAGATTTTTAAGCAAGTACAAAATTGTTTACTCTTTTACTACTAGTTGGTAGTTACATGGTTCAAATGCCTATTTGGAATGACAGATTAACAGCATCTGCATCATTCATAGATCGGTTTAAACGGCTCGGGTTTTATTTTTCATATTTTTATTTTTAGGTTTTCATAACATCACTCGACATCCTTTCCATGTTTGAAGGTGGGGAATAGCGATAAAACGATGAATTTAAAAATGCTTAATGTCTCATCACTATTTAGGAATATGTATATATTTTTTCTACTGATTTTAGTTTAATTTTAAAACGTTCACTTTTTTAAATTATTATTTTTTGCTACATATAAAAATCGGAGGGATCGGGAATAGGGTAGGCAGGTAGTTGTGTTAACTTATACCTACTAACAGCGAGTACCTATAAAATAAAACAATAATTCTAACTATGTTATAAAAGTCCTAAATGCGGATCACAAAATTAAATAAATCGTCTCTTTATATTTTATACTCAAACTATCATTAACAATGTTATTATTTAAAAATACACACATAAGTAGCAATTAAATAAATATAATATCACTAATATTTAATTTGTGTTTAAGTGTTTACCAGTGATTAATATTCTTTATATGGATGACCTTTTCCGTATACAATAATATATAAAATGAACTATGACGTGAAGGGCCACCCTGAAGCCAAGCTGACCCTCAAACGACCGACAAACAAATCTTTTTTCAATATTATTTTCATCTCTACCACACATAGACACCTGTCTACCCCCCCAAACAATGCGTGTTATCTGTTCAGATGTGATTTAATAGGTAATTTCCAAAACAGATTACCATTAAATCGTGGTGAAGATTTATGTTCTTACAAAATGTAAATAGACGCGACCACGAAACGTTAGAAATGAGGAACTTCATAATATATTCTCATTTGGCTCCATTTACAATCACGACTCCACGTGGAGATTAAGGTGGTTCACACAAAAGCATACTAATAAATCTGCTTTTGGAGTCCTGTGTCTTGGTCTCTCGGTCTTGTGGAGGGGTAGGAGAGGTTTCGTGGGCATTTTTGATGTGCTCCTTTAAAAGCTTTTTTCTGTATTTTAGAGATGAGAGTATTCGTTGTGTGTTTAATTCATTAATGCGCGGGAGGTGGGGCAGATCGCGATGTGCGCGGCACGGGGCCACGCTCGATATCGAAAGATAACGGCCATATTTATGGCCCACCAATGAGGTGTCCTACAAGGGCGCAATGATTTTAATGGCCGACAAATTTGTCGATACAAATAAGGGCCCAGTATTATACAAATAAAGGTTATGTTTCTTTAAATCAGCGAAAATATTTGCTACTAATAAAATACATTATTATAATATAGTTTTTTATGCATAAAAAAAAAGTGTGTAACTTTTTACTAGTTAATTACTTAATCTCATAAAAGTTTTGATATTTTAATGATAAAATTTTAAAAGTGCGGTTGTCTTGGTAATTTTGTCACTTAAATTTCTTAAGTGTTATAAAATAGCGCTTACTTACTAAAAAGAAAAGAAAAATGTAACTGGCGAATAGGGCACATTCTGACCTTTTATTAATTACACGTTTCAAGCATTCCTAACTAGAATAAATAGTGGGTTGCGTAATTTTTAATTTAATAGGCAAAAAAATGGTAGTTATATCACTATTAATATATATTTTCTTTATTAGGTAAGTAAATTGTTTATAGTGATCTATTTTCACTTTTTCTCATTTAATTTTAATACGGACATAACTATTTACTAATTCTAAAAATAGGTTTTATGTTTATGGATGTACCTATAGTTTGAAATTATTGTTTAAGCTATATACAGGCTGATCACGTTTTAGTCAAATCTATTACAGATCTAAATGTTGTGTAACATGTTCTATATATTGGTAATAAATCTTGTAATTGCTCTTCAAATTTATTTGTTATTTGAAGCACATCTATACTAAGGTAATATCCAATAAAATAAAATTTAATAATAGATTTAAACTAGATCAATGCAAAAATAATACATAAATAAGAATTAATCAATAATTAATCAAAAAAATTAAAGAACAGATGTTTTGAATCGAGTGGGTATCAGACTACACATCCAGTATAATTTAAAAATATTTTTTTTTAAAACAAACAGGAGTATAATACATAAAATAAATCATAAAAATCTTTGTGTAACTTCTACTTTTATATAAAGTGGACTCGCGTTAGTCATTACAGTGTGGGTGGTCCATTAAACTAGTATTCACTATTCTAGAATCGAACCTGTGATTTGCATTAATACCTATTCGGCATACATTATATTGGTAGCGCCGTTTGAACTAATTAGTGTTCAAGTCTATATTCTTGTCGGGTGCTGCATTGTCAATGACTTCCGTTTTCAACATGGCAGATAAAACTTTTATATTATAATTAGTTTAATGAGTAAACTAAGTTAATTAAACTTCAGGTAACTAAACTGAATGAGTGACCCAAACGGCGGGCAGCAAGTAATACGTCACGACTAGACATCTGTCCCCTCTCCCCATCCCCCACGTTACTCCAGTTCTCTGCCAAAACGAAATGGCTATATCACAAATGATGTTAGAATGAAAGAGAAGGCACGCTCTCGTGAAACATGGCGTATAACGCCCCCTGATTTATAACATTGTGCCGAAGTTCGAAATTTATGTGTGCGTGACTCTCGCATACTTCTTGCAATAAGTGCGTTAGATAATGTTATTGTTGGGTTCGACTTTGAATTTAAAAAAAATATGAGATTCGATTTTCAAAAAATATTAAATTTTGAATTTCGAAGCTTGTTAAGAGTTAAAACTCGATTTTCAAATAATACCTGAAATTTGAATTTCAAACATCGAGAAAGAAACATTTTATTTGACCGAAATTGATCAGATCTCCTTGGTCGTATTGAATATAGTGTAGGTACTATACGACCTACATATCGTAGGTACTATTTATTTAAACTGTCATAATCAAATGACAGTTATTGTCAAGATAGGTGTCATAAAGATAATAATTGAGCAATTTAAAATTGTCATTAGTAGGTACACTACTTACAAAATACAAATTCTATTTAAGTATAGGTACCTACATTTATAAAGTCAAGTCATCAGATTGTATTCAAATGAGATATTACCTACACTAGTTTCGTGAATGAGTTGTTGAGTCGCGTGCTTTTAACTGAATTAATTCACTTTGCATTATTTAAATGCGATAATGTTGACACATAAGTAGGTATTATTATTAAAGGGGGCGTTTTTTAATAGATCTTTAATTCTTAAATTCCTTTTAATTTATCTGTAATGTTAAAAATGATTTCATTATTACTAGTATTATTATTTATTTATATTGGTATTTTAATTTTGTTTCAGGTAAATGTTACAACAAATCGTCAGTCGTGAGAAGCAATAGACTACACTCTTATTTTTTTATTCTCAGAGGTCGCTTACGGGACTCCAGTGCCTTACCAGTATGGAATTGATGATGATATATAGCAGGAAACTAACTAATTGATACAACGCACGTATAAATAATAATCTAATATTTTATAATAAATAAAGTAACAAATAGAAAAAAATAAGTTATATATTTGAGTCACGTAGCAGATAGTCGTACAATGGCTTCCTATATATATTTAAAAATTCCAATCAAATTACGACACCAGCCAGCTCTTGAATTTATGTGTGGTAAATATTTTGACACACCGGTCGTGGCTTTGGGTAGATAGGTACCCATACAATTTTGGTCTTATTCCCTAGCGACGTGTGTGGATTACGGTAGGTGGTTATAACAGTGACTTAGGAAATTTCTTTGGAATTATAAATTTATTTTGTTGCTTATCGAATAATCTTAACATAAACAATAATAATAATAAACACTAGCTTCTGTCACCAGTTTCGATTTTTATTAGTACTTAAGTAAAGATAACAACACAAGAATTAGATGTTGTTTTTTAATCTATAATATTAGGTATTACACATAATTACTAACTACTATCACTTCCCCATTCCAAATTATTCCAATATTAGATTTGTGAACACAAGCGAATTAATGCTGTCTACTTTTTATGATATTATGAGCGTGAAGTTACCTCTTTTCATGACCACCATAAAACATTGATGCTTGAATCGACCCTCGTCAATAAATCTTCAATGTTATCAAACAGTAATCTTTCAACTAAATAAACTCTAAGAGCAATATAGTTTGGTGATATATAAATATAGATATAGTAACCCAAGTAAATCAACGAACCCATTTTTATCTATAGGAACAGCGATATGTCTCGGGCACAATATGTCCAATGTTAAAAGATCGATGTGCCTTCGATTCTTCGCGTAAACAACATATTTGATTTAAGTTTAAAAAAAATAATTAAAATTCAAATTAAATTTGTAATATAAAATATAAAAAAAAATCTGCTTAAGAAAATAACAGGTAATATATCGCGAGACTCATATTAAAATATCAATATATATCACTAATATTAAACGTCACGTTACTTGCTTCATTAAAGGGTTATTAGACACCTAGAGCGAGGCAATTTGCTGAGGAAAATATATATATATATGCATAACGTAGGTGGCCACAATACGGCTAGGGTTGTGCCGTAAACAAGGCACCGTTTCCTCGCTAGGTGGTCTTAACTCACTACGATATTATTTATTAGGTAACCCGTTGGACTACAGTAGCTCTTGCTAAGTGTAACATCTGTCACAGTGTACCTACGAACTATACGCAGTGCAAGGGTTAAACGGTTCAAGTTGCCATTTAATTGCCATAATTTATCAACTGTGATTCGTCTGGAGTAATAAATGTTAGTCTTATTATTATAGTTATACTTGAAAAGTTTTCAAAGTTTAGTCTCGGTGGTCAATTGGTCAAGCTCACGCTCTTGTCTTTTCGGAAGTTATGTGTGATAAATATCTGACTGATCAAAAATTGTACCCGTTGTGTGGCTATAGGCTCTGGCACATTTTCATTTGAAACATAAAAATTTAGCGAGGCGAGATTTATCAGCCGTTGCCATCGAGTAGAAAAAGGCAGGGAAATAAAAAAAATATATACCTAAGAAAATTACTGACAAAATATTGAACGTGTCACAAAAATAAAATAAAAAGAACATTGTTGGCGCTTATTCTGACGTGAAGTGTAGTGGTGCATAGTTACGACACATATTTGTATGGATTTAAAAAAAAACGAGGTCGAACTTTGAAGGCTGCTGTCGGCCTCCGGTATATTAACCGGTCTTAATTTGGCATTGTCTCATTTGGAACGAGAACTGATGTACATCGGAGCCAAGTAATCGCGAAATGTAATAGTAAAATAAATGTAACAACGGAAATAAATTTTCTTCTCGACGAAATTGATAAATAAAAGAAGTCAGTCATTGAAAAGTTATAAACCATAGTAAAAGAAAACTCTTACATACTTACAAAACATAACTTCATCATAATAAATCTATAAATCTCCTTCAAAATTCTTCATTCAAAAATATAAAGACGCTTAGATACATTTATAACTTAAACACCAAGCAATAAGGTCAGACTTATGTCTTAGTCAGATTACACAACCGCCCACACACTCTAATAAAATTAACATAACTAACATTTGATCCCAACACAAATTGCAAAACATAATTAAGTTTTTGCACTGTTATTATAATTGTTGACAAATTGGCACTAGATACTAGTGATATGTATATGTATGTATGAGGGCACACGCATTGTTCAACAGTGACAAATAATAGTAGATAATAGCATGGTATCGGGTGTCCGTGCAAATTTAGCACTGTTTCCAGCCAATATTCCGACTTGATAATAAACATACATCATATTATGATACCTACTGCTGTGTTGTATTTTGTATTCGCATGTTATAATACTAATAATATTTATTCTGAGCTTTCATTTTCATCACTTAAGGAGTAATAATATATTAGGTATACAATTTAAAAAGTAACTGTTATCACAGTATCACTAATATTTTTATTCCTGTCCTATAAGTATCACCTATTATTTGATGTTTGTATTTATTTCACTTGGCTAGTTTTTTATACGTTTTATATTTAAAATATTATTCAGATATTAATTTACATATACACAAGAAATTTATATTACATTGACAAAGAAATGGAAATTTAGATACTCAATACCTATAGAACCTTTGTACTTGTGAATATAAGTTATTTAACATATTTTCTATTTCCAAATTTAACTTTCTCAGATGTCATCAAATCGATGTTGATAGTTTAAAAATATCGCTATGTGTGTAATAACCGTTAAACATCGTAACGGTTTCTTCATGCAAAGTAACCAATGTTTTTTTCTATCAATATATTATTTGACTGATTATAATAAAAACACCGTTAACACCGCAATGCTTCTGTATATTATTTTACTAGATGACCCGGCGAACTTTGTTCCGCATCAAATGAGTAAATTTTGGATATCATGAGGTTCAATTTGTGCTATTTATCGGCTTTAACTGCTGTCCCGCTATGTTAATACTGCAATATCTTCGAAAATATTCGTTTAAATTGCCTGCTGTAAAGGGCCAGGATCATCTATATTACATGCACAATCTATTTAAGACACTTAATCGGATGAAAATTAATGCTGTAATGTTTAAAATCGCTCCGTAAAAAAGCCATTATTTCTTGTAAAAAATAAAAACATAAAAATGGTCATTGTGGGTTATCCCTAAGAGATAAACATATGGCCTCACGGACTTTTTTGTAGACCTTCTAAAATGTGTTCAATAATGTAGAACATTGTTTTGATCTATCACTTAGGGTTCAGCCAGCGTTTGCAATTAAAGTGCTAAATCTCGAAAATTATCATTTTTCTTTACAACATCATATATGAATTATAGATCTAAACCACCCCGCTCATACACTCTAACTATTAAAAAAAACCGCATCAAAATCCGTTGCGTATTTTTAAAGATATAAGCATATATGGGGACAGACAGCGGAAAGTGACTATGTTTTATACTATGTAATGATTTTTAGTAAGTTGTAGGTATATTGAATAATTATATAACATATAGAGATATATGTCTACTAAATATGAAGTAGGGAGTGGTGTAAGTAAGTTTACAAAATGTGCCAATGAACTTAGTTTTGGGACTAGATGGCTCTGTGTTCAACAAATTTATCATTGTTCTTACGTGCAGCGGAACAGATTTCAAGCACAATATTTTCATGTAAACTTTCAAAGTTTAATCGTAATTATTGAAGTCGTTTAAACGCTACCACGCTACGGAATAACGCACAAATTTACACGCGTCACAACGTTCTAAATCAATTTAGCGCGAAATTTTAAATAATTCTTTTTTTTTATTATTTTCATTTCATGGTGCTACCATATTAAAAACCGTTCCCTTTAGTGGCCATAAAGATATATCGAGGTCCGACGTTGTCAGATCTCTGCCCATGGCAGTCACGAGTTAGCGTGTGCAAACCTCTTAAAGTTACGTGCCACTCAAATCTGTATCGCGTGGTAAGTGTAAATACCTCATTAGTACCGGTAAAAGTATTTTATTTTGAATATTTGAATTAATATTCATTATTTAGGTACTTGATGTTGTCGCACCTAGATTCACGGCTACTCAAACAATACTGAAAAAAACACAATGCGTTTCTGTAACAGGAGACGATTAAATAATCTTAGAAAAAAAATCCAAAGTCATTTCATCCAGACAGTTATTTCCTATATACATATATATTTTGCTAAACAATAGGTAATTTTATAAATGGCAAGACATATTCATTTACAACAATATAATTATAAAACAAACTTTTATTCTATGTAATTTTATCCATAAATGAAAATAAACGAGGTAATGTAATATTCAGCCAAACAAAGCTTAAATAGCACGCATCCATCTTCTATATTAGCTCGGCGAGAACGGCAGAACAACATAAAAAAAACTTCCCAAACTTTCCTATACTCGACCATAAATCTTGGGTTTTTTAATAGATAAATAGGGCCTCGCACAAACGAGCAATATCGCATTATTTGGCCCTCCCTCAGGAAAGGCCCTCCTGATAAAGCCTCCTTCACCTCACACCCTTCATGCTAATGTACTCCGCCAGACGGTGACAACCATTTTTTGGCCCACTTGGCTACATTATGTTTGCTATAAAGAGTATTTCAAATTATATTTTTCGTGTCCATTATAAAAGGCGATGTGGCTTTCTCTGGCTTATTATTTAAACTTTTGTTACACAATCTGTTTGTTAATTTTTTTTTATTTCTTGTTTTATTTTAATACGTAACGGTGTTTTTAAGGCATACATTCTATAACAGGTAGCCAATACCGGTTTTTTATCAGCAACTGTTAAAGTTTATAAAACAACATTATACTACTACTGTTGGCGGTCCTTCCAAAGGTAGATAGACCTTACAATATACGAGTTCACGCTGGCAATGTAATAAAATGTTCAAAAAGTTTCGTAAAAAATATGCCAAGCTATAAACAAAGTGGTTCGGATGCAAAGTTAGATAAAGAACATCTTACACACACCTGAGCTAGAAAATTGCTTTTTTTTTTCTTTTTTTAAACGCCTCCAGTTTTTTACTCAACTTTCGCCCGAAGAATGAAAGAAGTTTCGTCGTTTTGAACGAGCTTTCTAGTTTTTTTTTATGTTTCGTTGCTCTTTATGTTGCACAACATAAATCATGCGATATCGTTGCAGAAGACAACATCACAAAAGCGTAAAATATGTTTACAATGAAAATATTGTGACATTCTAGAGTAGACCAATTTGTTTTGATAAAGTTTTTTAAGAAACAATAGATGTGAAATTGGACTGGACTTATTGTTTCCCACAACAAAAAAAAACACAACAATATTTGATTTGTCATTTTGTCAGTACACACAGATGTTGCCGGGTTTCATTCATCCCTAAAAACCGAGCATTAGTTTAAAGTTATTACTATGGGGCATATAAAACACAGAGACAGAGGAGGACCCTTATCACAACTAGTTAAAAACTAATTACCGGGGTGACACCACCTTTCCATAAATCCGGTGACTCCGGCGAATTACTCTGACAAAAGTTATTTTTAAGAAAAGGAAAAAAAGCCCTCGAGGCTGTACCGGGCCCGGCCCCGCGCCCCCCCTTACCCTTCGCGTTTCGAGAAGAATTTATCACGATTTATATTCATGGCATAACAACAAGATTCCCGTTTAGAAAGATCGCATTCGAATTGTGGCCTACCATATACAAATAAAAACAAATTTGTTATATTCGTTTCATGACATGACATGTTCATTGCTTATAATGCTTAGATCTTTGAAATCATGCAAGTGATTTTATGATTTTTTAATAGATATAGATAAAAAAAATAATTATAATTTTCGAGATTTAGCAATCTAATTGCAAATATTGGCTGAACTCTAAGTGATAAATTATTATACACGTTCAGACGGTCTACAAAAATGTCCGCATAGTGTATCTATCACCGTCTATCATTTAGCAATAACCCACAATGACTATTTTTTATTTCTGCTTTTGAAGCGAAACAAAGTTGGCTGTGTCAACTAATGTCTAATGGGTATGTTTATACTGAATTTACCAAGATCGGATGTGAACCCGTGACCCGGCCATATGGTGGCCAAAAGAGTTACAGACATTGGAGACAGTAACTTCTCCGAGGACGGAACAACAAATCAAGTGTGGTTTAGAAACGGAAGCCATTGGTGTCAGTACAGCAACTGCCTATGGGCCATTATTTATTATAAGGGTTGATTTGCTTTTCCTACAATAGTTCTCATAAAATACGTATTTTTTATTGGTTTATATTCATAAAAAAAATGCATTTTTCAGTAATTAATTATTATGGTCCGAAGACTTCCTTTTTTACAGTGTGAACGTTAATTTCTCTCTCAAAATTTTGTTTATTTAATGCAGGGACTGTAAGACATTATATATGGACTAGCCGCGAAGGGGTGCAACCTTCGTTCCTCGGTGGGAGGCTTCGCCATAATTGATGAGGTTCTTAACGCAGCAGGGCGGCTAGAGTTATCATCGCGCTGCGACACCCTGGTACAAGCTCTCATTAATTTGTGATTAGCCCCCACTGGCCCCCAGTTAGGAGACTCTTACGGAGGCTTTCTTCTAATTAGATAATCGGTTTTCTTCAGAAGTGGGATTTAAATGTCTCGAAACAGATGTTATTAACGTCAAAAGAAAGGGGAAATGGGATAAGAAAGGAAAACAAGTCCTATTAATGTTTAGATAAAAATATTCAGAAATAATTCCCTGATATAACGCATATAAAACCACTGAACATAAGACAGTATATGCAGCGGCATTAATACGCGAAATACGTAGATCCAATTACCTATACAATTAAATGATTCAATTCCATTGCACATTTATGGAAATATCAATAAATAATACAAGAAAAAATAAAATAACAAATCGTATCTCTATTTAAAGATAGTAATAAGACGGGTGAGACAAAAAATTCGTTGTAATATCTCGAAAACTCAATTCATCCCACAATAAATATCTTAAGCGTCGTTTGCTCAGAATGAGGCAAAAACATTATATCTCCCCTTATTCCTGTTTATTTAAAGGAGGATTTGTTGAATATTTACTCGCGTAGGTAAAACGACATATGTTTAGGGGCTGATACACTACCTCGAACGGCTATTGACAACAAAAGATTCACTCAAAAAGGCATAGAGAGATCTTTAATTTCGTATAATTAATAATACCTATTTAACGCAAAACAATGCTTTTGTATAACTTAGTAGTTCTTAAGGGTTTTGAAATAAATAAGACGTAAATATGAACTATATTTTTTTTGTACTACTGAAAATAAATAATTAAAAATATGTATGGCAATAAAAAGTTCTGCCACATTGGGGACAAATTAAAAGTTCAGCGAATCGCGTGGAAAAGTGCGTGAAGTTATAAAGAAGAAAAATATATGAATGTTAAGACAATTAATAAATTAGTCCATTAAACCTTATTGCTTACTCTTAAAATCGACATAAATAGTACTATCAATATCGGTGTATATATATTTTTATCGACTTTCCAACCCTTACATATATTACGCTCTAAGTGGGTTTTATCTAAGAAAACCTACGTATTAGATTAATTTCGGTAAGAGAAGGAGGGTTGGATTGTGCCCAATTTGTCTGATTGCTGCCTATGTCAATATATATACATATAAATAACTTACCTTATATAAATATATATCTATACTTCTGGTTTACAATAAATTCTTACCCATCTCGTTACGTCCCCATCAATAAATATTTGCGCATGATCAGACCGATAAACTTACTTGCACGATTGAATAATTCGATTTGTATTTTTTTTTTTTTCAAAATAACATAATATTATTATCCGAATGTGACTTTCGTAAATACATTTATATTTTTGGTGGGATTACTTAATTTGATTATCCATACTAATATTATACATGCGAAAGTAACTCTGTCTGTCTGTCTGTCTGTTACTCTTTCACGCCTAAACGGCTGAACGGATTTTCATAAAATTTGGCATGGTGATAGATGATTACCTAGAAATGGTCATAGGCTATAAATAATCACGCCATGGTTCTTAGGGGGTAGGCAGATAACTAAATTAAGTTAGTGATTTTTAGTCGTTTTTGTTGGGAGATTTGCTCTTTCACGTCTAACCGACCGGAACACGATAGTGGGACATTGTTGCACGGGGACTTACAGCCGGGAGAAAACAAAAAGCTTATGCGGACGAAGTCGCGGGAAAAGCTAGTATGTAATATATGAATAAATTGACAAAATATTTTAGCAACAAAGCTGACGAAGAAAATTTTGCATTTGTCACTTTTTATTGACTATTTTATAATATGAATTATATAAATAAACCACCCAGTTGACATCCTCCATCTACTTACTAGAAAAAAAACGTAGTGGGTGGTAGTAAAGAGTTAAAAGTAGTAGTAAAGTAAGTAAACGTAGTACTTTTTCAAATTTAAGCATAGGTACACAGGTATATAGGGACATAAAGCGACTCTATTTTACACTATGTAGTGATTATGTGTGATAAATATAGATTTCGATGTGACAACATTGGGCCTGATTATTACCTCTGAGACTGAAATATTCGGCGAATCGAGGCATCACTGCCGCTGTCTACACCAACTGGCACGATGTTACCAAAAAAAACAAACAAAAATTGAATGCGTAAAGTGTATTAATCGACTTTAGGTCGGCGTGTAGAAGGAAAACGGTAACACCTACAGAATAAAAATGTAAGTCGTAAAATAATCAAGTCTTACCTACCTACCCTCAGAGGCGTATTGGTTAATTATAAAGGTTATAAAGCCAAAGTACCCCAGCAGCTATTAGCAATAGTACACGCCTCTTTTGGGTAAACGTCCCGAATCACGACGCGAAGAGGGGAAAAAATCAAACGGTAAATATCGGAAAGCAATCGTAGGTGATTCTATTGAATTGTGTTAAGCAAAAAGCCTCCTCGAAGGAAGGCTTTGCTTTAAGGTCTATAGGGTAATAATATGAATGCATTGATTTTGTCGTGGAATGTTTTAAGCCTTAGGAAAAGTATAGGTATGGTGATTGTTTTAGATTACTTTAAATAATAATAAATCTAAAATAAACCACGCATTGTAAATTTATTTTGATGTATGCAGAAATTTTGTACCCATCGATTTGAGTTGTAATCAAAAGTAGAGGAAAAACTAAGTAGGTATAAAAAACCTTTTTCAAATATTTGAAAAACATGTCAAATTCACGGAGTTCGGATTCACTTGCCCACTTGACGGGCGCACCTTGTAGCTGTGGTCAGCTTAAACTTAACATCCAAATTAAGAGTGAACATTTGGGAAAATTTGTAATATTCTGTTGAAAGTAAAAAAACATACTCCACGAATTAATATTAATAAATATTATTTAAAGAAAAAGGCGTCAATTGGACAAGATAAAAAGTAAAAGCAAAACAAAACAAACCTTGAAAGGAACATTCAATGAAATCTGCGTAGAATTCTTTAAGCAAATGTATATAAATAAAAAAAGGTTGTACATTCGACATAAATGTCGATAGCTGGCGTGAGTACGGGTTAACTTGGATAGATCTAGATAAGCTATCTACATTTAAGATATTTAAATCGATTTTTCCCCAATTTTCCGCGGCAGACGCCATTTAAGGCTCGACTCAATTTATCCAACATTGGGGCGCCGCCGGGAGCGGGCCCATTGTTCAGCAAATGAAGTAGGCAACGAGCTTTACAGGGTAGTTACACAGCTTCCGACACGTTATGACACTAGATGTCCAAGTTGTATTGTGATTCCTAGTGTTTTCATAATTATCTATAGTTTTGTTGATTTTAAAAACAATTCCGTATCTTATTATTATAGCCAAATTAATTTCTAAGTCACAAACATTATATTATGCAAGTGAAACACGGTTAAAAATTTATACGTAGACACAATCAAAAATCCAAATAATAAGATATATATAGCTCAATTAATTATCATTAATAAAAAATTATACAGTACAATTACTCTATAAATATATTTATTTACTTATACAAATAAACTACGCTTTTACAACTCATTTTGTTTATCTATTTTTTTATTTTTAAATTCAAGAACACCTCGTTATATTATGGATGCCAAATCCTAAAAATGAGTATTACAATAATTTCATAATGCTTAAACGGTACAATAATATTAATCTTATTCCGGAACCCCTTCTTCGATATTCTTTAATTAGTGCGTTTTGTTCGTTAAGTTCCAGCGGATCCGGATCCACCTATTTGTTGGGTTGCTATTTAAAACATTCGCCCCGACTGCTTACATAGATCAGATACGTTCAACAAAGGCTTTTGTAATTAAGAAAGATATTTTAAGTCGGCGCGGCAGCTTGACTTTATATACGCAAAATGAATTTACTGGATTCAAGGGTGTTTTGAAAATTTTAACTTGGGAAGAAATGAGTTGATTACCAACCTAAACAATACCGGAAGACGTTTTGGAAATGTTATATTTTTATTGTAAATTATTTTTCACTTACTGCTGATACTTATGAGACTGCAAAATTCAATGTATTTTTTTATTTGATATCGTCTGATGATCAAATGATAATGATATTTGATTAGTTTTGATAATATAAAGTTTAAAAACTAAAAAAGATCTTAAAATTCAAAGCGCGTGTATCACAACTTGTGGCGCTTCGTTCTCCCTGCCTACCTCGCAAGGGACTCAGTGTGAAATTAAATAAATAAGTATTCTAATAAAATGTTTTAAACCTCAGTTATTTATATATGCAATTATTCATAAGTTGAAGTTAGCATCACGTATAACACGCGCAAATCGGTACCAAGCAAGCCTCTCCCTTGACTAACAAAAATAAATTTCCAAATTCCCAACCCCTAATTTAGGGAGGTAGTACATTATTTTCGCTTTCACAGACATCCGATACAATTAAAATCTTCTTTAATTAAGGGACGTACATGAATCATTTGCACGTGGCGCGTAGAGTTTTCCGCTTGCACACTCGGCAACTTTGGCACAAAATCAAGCTCTAGTTTATAAAAAAACACATTCGATTTTCAGCCGTAGCACCTAAAACTTAAAGTCTATATCTGATCGGTGCAATTCAACGGTTAAGGAGTTTCTCATCGCACTTTCCGTGTATCTCTTTTCACTTTATCACAGTGTCTCCTTTATTTACACGTACGTGAGGGATGCTTGCAATAAATAGGTGTGCGCAAACATATTTGACATTTACAAATACCAACCAAATTGGTTTCCTTGGCGTGACTGGCCGTTATTACGGGCTTTTGTTTACTTGTATATCATCCACCCATGGCCAGTAGCAGCTTGTTACAGTAAGCGAAATGTTTTATCATGGATCATTTAAAAAAGAACAAATAAGATTGGTTATTAGATGTAGATGTGGGTTTTTTTTTATATCTATGACAAGCTTATAAAGTTAGTATTTATTTTTGTATAGTGTTACCAAAATATCATTAAAGACAATAACAATAAAATTCGACTACACAAATAAATAATATTTGTTTCGTATAATAATGTCACTGATGTCAGTCTCAAAATTTTGAGTGCATACACAAAACCTCCCAAAATGTGTTTAGGATAGAAGGCTAATTAAAAAATGAGTATGAATTTATATTAAGGTATTAATAAGATTATTTGAGTATAAACATAACATAACTTTACGCCTTTTTCTACGCGAAGGTATATGCAGCGACTGTTAAACCTCGACCTATCTTTACGTCCCAAATGGTAGGTGGTGAATCTGTTGCCTTACACTGAGAACAAAGTTATCAGTCATATTTATCACACATAATTTCGAAGATAATTCTGAGAAATTATTGGTGAGAGCCCGGTATCGATCTCATGATATCCTAATCAGAAGCGGAGAACTCGAACACTGGACCGCCGAGGCTTGAATATTACTTTGAATAGAAAAATAATAAAGTGCATATATCGACATGTAAATTCACAGCAGATACGTGAATGATATAACTCAAAGAGTGACCGGCTCGGTCCCAGCTTCATTCGTGTAAACGAATCGATGAAATACAGCATCGAATATCGATCATTCAGCGAACGAGGTGCCAGTAGATACTGCACAAGTCCAAACCGTTCGGCATGTCCGTCGGGAGTAGTAATTCAAGTGACAAATATCGAATGCTACAATTCATATTTTTGTGCTATCTCTGCAGCCCCGTCACCATCTGTGCCTCGGGGACACTCGCTATTGGTTCTCCATCAAGCGGTCGTGTGATGTATTTTTTTGTTGCGAATAAAACATTTGGTATTATTTTTTTCTCTCTCTCCGTCGGGAAATGTTTTATAAGTACATTTTTTTTATGATCGCTACGTGACGTAGTGTATTAGGGTGTGCTTAGACGCTTTTGGGGAGCACTGGTTTGTCCGAAAATGAAAAATGCATAAATGCATGCAACCCTCTTTCTGGAGCGTGTGGCATGTTATTTGCTCGGTGCACAGATAGAGCAAGCCCCTCGAAAGATAATGAGATAGATATTAAGTTACAATTTTATTTAACCTGATTTTCTCTTGATCAGAAAGTTATACTTATGGGAGGATGCAAGTGCAGATTCCACGTATTATCGTGATGCGAAAATTTCGCCATATAATTTTAAGCTCATAAAGCTGGGTACAGTAAATTCGACCGGTAGCATTTGCGGAAAATGCATTTTATTGTTAAAACGTGAATTTTATTTATCGCCAACAACTCACGGTGGTGGGATGCGGTGAGGGAGGAGTGGGGGTTGATTTGCTATGGTATCGAATCGAACCCACCCTTTGGCAGGGATTATTTATATTAAAGTTAATATCGACGGGTCATTAATGGAAAATGTTGCATTGGCACATATCACCATCGCTTGCAGTTCATTAAAAGTAAAGAATCAATTGTTATTTAACACATTTATTTATTGTTTTGTTTTTGCTCATTTTATTTAAAATTGTTTAATTGAAATTTTCTTTACTTTAAGTGGCATATTTATTTATCCCTGTAATCTTATCTGGCTTATAAAACAAGTCTAAATGAATTTTTTTTAATAAGTTTATTGAGTAAAATACTTTTTACATACGTCTAAAAGCTCACTTCGCACAGTACAAGTCATAAGTACAGCCTTACTGACTACAATATTTTATCACGTACTTAGTATCTAGCACGCGTTAACGCTGCCCTTTCCAAGCAGATAATGATCAGAAAGCGTTCCAGCTACTAGCGATATTGGTCAGCACCTTTATATTAACCACTCAAGTTAATTGCAAATCGTATTTATTTATGTTCATTGGTGATCTATTAAATATACTTACAACAGCTAATACTCAGTACATTTCTTATAAAATACTTTTGTAATATCGCCCAATATATAAACACTATCCTCCGTCACCTATTAATTTTGACATTACAAAATACCACTGCTTACCTCTTAGAGATGGAAAAAAACACTGATCTGAATGTAAGGTTTCAGACATATAATTTTCGTTTTCCCTCACTTGAAATGGAAATGCAAAGCTCTTTTTAAAGCTGTTTAGCTTCAGTCCCTAGATAGTGCGGCGTTGTGGCTGTTCTGTACCGTTGTTTTTTTTTGTCCAACGCTGAAAAGCCAATTTGGAATGAATCACTGTAACACTGAGCATCTGTGCTAATTTACCTACGGGGTGGACAGTCTAATGCGACTCGTTCGATCGTAAATATAGAAATGCGACCGAGCGCCGAATATCGAAAGCCGGCAATACTCGGATACAGCTAATATACACTTGGTAGCCCTTATAAATTACCATACATTTGGGTTCCGCAATACATACTACCTATATATCTATCTGCACAGATAGATACAGTTTCATTTTATTGCGGGGTAGGCAGAGAGAAGAGAGCGCTATTGGGCACAATTGATACACGCCTAACTCGCTTCTTTGACTTTCTTAACTTTTCATATACACGTCGATTTTTAAAGCTCCTGATATCACTTTCCCCCAAAACTCGTTGTATTTGGTCATGGAAGGTGTGTTATGGCCGTTCTCTACTCCTACATCCATCCGCTTTTGCATTGTATATCTGCTTAGTCAATCTTGCATCATACATTCTTTCTACATGTCGGAACCATTAGAGCATGCCCTTTCTTTCTTATTGTTACCGATAGGTATAAGCTTTGAAATTGCATTTGGAGATTTAATGTAATATAGTAGGAATAGATTTAAAATACTCTATCTAATGTTATCAATATTAAAGGAAAAGTTGACACTTTCACGTTGCAATATAAATTTGAAAAGCCAACATTGCGATGTCTAACAGTCTATATCTATCTATCTTGAAAGTACAGTTTATATTGAACTGTGACAATAGCATTTATTGGTTTCATCGATACGTATCGATACGATATCGTATGGCATCGAGATATCGACTATAGAATCGGCCATTAAATCGATTCTCGCTACGATGTCGTCTCCGCAGCGTTGATGTAGAACTGTACTGAGCTTGCAATTCGTTCTGGCTATTGTTTATATACCTGTGTTTCGTGTGATACATCATTCACTAGTTCGTATTCAGCAGTAATATTAATCAATTTTTGAGTATCTACAATAATAATTTCGCATTTTATGATTTGCTATTTTATTGGAAAATCGTGAGCTTTTGATTTTTTTATTATTAATCTGGTAAATGTTGAAGTTGAGTGACCGTATTTTGAAAATTTTTAATCGTTATTCATAGATCGCGTAAGATTTTATTACAACTGTTCAGCATTGTCTCTAAACATTCTTGTATATTATCCTCGTTCCAACTATATAACATCTTAATGAAAGTTGTGCCTTTTAAAATTTAAAAGAATTTAAATTAAAAGTCTTCCGTTATGACATACATTTAAGTAAGTGATTAATGGCTTTATTTAATTATGTGTTTTATTATTGTTTCAGGTAATTTAAAGAGTCAACACCATATTATTTTCACCATATCTATTCGCAGTAAGTAGAACGCCCGACCCCAATAAAAACTTCGACGTTATCATTCGTACAATTTTATCTGAGTACTTTAATATGCAATAATAGATGGGGGGATGCCATGTATCAAACTAGCTATCTAAGTTGAACGCAATATGAAGTATGGTCTCTCCTCTCAAGTCTGCCACCCACCAAAAAGGTGTAGCCTGTAGGTGGGAGGGGTTGCCTTATCGCGGAACTGCAGGCACTCCGCCCGTTTACCTTAAGATCTTTAATATTAAATGATATACTACAGTTTAAGCCTTGTGTAGCTTGCAATGCTCTATACATTTAGTTCTATTTGTCACTACAACTGAATCGTGCTTGGCCAGTTTGACAAACACCTAAATACTTTAAATTCATTTACAAACAAGAAAGATTTTCTTAGAATGTTTGATGAAGTAATACAACGACATGGATATAATTGCTAACCTATAGGTACCTATGGTATTTTCTCAAAAAACTGCAAATACCAATCCTTGCATGCATGTGAGATAAAAAATAATTATGAAACGAAAAAGTTCGAAACCATAAATAAAAAAAGGCTGTGTCGTATCGTGATACAAATGTCATTTTTATGCGAAATTAAAAAAAAAAGCATACATATAGGTACTGCGTATTTAAAGTATAACTTTATCGATTGGACAAGCGACACGCTAAGCCCATGTATCTCGACGTCCGCGTGCTGGCATGCAACCTGCGTGCCCCTTGGGGGGGAATGAAGACGTTAAATAATTTAATCAGGACCTGTATGCTTTATGTACCTTTACCTTGAGCTGAAAAACCTGTTCCTGTACACCGAGTTTGCCTACTCTACCAATATAATGTATACATAACTCATATAATTTATTAATACTCGCTACTGTTATCAATCTGTATAATGAAATGTCACATTTCACCATACAATCCACAATATTTATATTAGGTCGGGGAAAAAGTCTTTTCGCATAACGTAGGTATAAACTTATTATAAAATTTCTTTGACTGTACTATTTGTGTCTGGCTGGTTTTGGTAACATTAAAAAGGTTACATTATAAAGAAAAGAAAAAAATAAAAAAAAGTTGTTTCCCGCTATTTTTCATTTGTTTTTCTCTCCGTAAAAATGAGTGAATCTAATGAAGAAATTCGATACATTTTAAAATTTTATTATAAAAAAGGCAAAAATGCAACTCAAGCAGTGAAAAAAATTTGTGATGTTTATGGACCTGATGCAGTGTCAGTAAGAGTAGCACAAATTTGGTTCAAACGTTTTCAGTCCGGAAATTTTGATGTTAAAGATGCACCTCGCTCTGGTCGCCCTGTTACGAATAAAATGGACGCCATTTTTGAAAGAGTGGAGCAAGATCGGCATATTAGTAGTTACGATGTAGCTGAAGAACTGGGAATTGACCACAAAACAGTTTTGACCCATTTGAAGAAAGCTGGTTATACAAAAAAGCTCGATATTTGGGTGCCACACGAGCTCACTCAAAGAAACTTAATGAACCGTGTACTCATTTGCGATTCATTATTGAGACGTAATGAAACCGAGCCGTTTTTGAAGAGATTGATAACTGGCGATGAAAAGTGGATCACGTACGACAAGAACGTGCGAAAAAGGTCGTGGTCGAAAGTTGGCCAGGCTTCACAGACTGTGGCCAAACCTGGCCTAACACGAAATAAGGTGATGCTGTGTGTATGGTGGGATTGGAAGGGCATTGTTCATTATGAGCTTTTACCGTCCGGCAAAACCATCGATTCTGATCTTTACTGCCAGCAACTGATGAGATTAAAGGAAGCAGTCGAGAGAAAACGGCCGGAATTGATCAACAGGAAGGGTGTGGTCTTTCATCACGATAACGCTAGACCACACACATCTTTAGCCACTCAGCAAAAATTAAGAGAGTTCGACTGGGAGGTCCTAGTGCATCCACCATATAGCCCTGACCTTGCGCCTTCAGATTTTCACCTGTTTCGGTCTCTTCAGAATTCTTTAGGTTCTGTAAGGTTGACCTCAAGAGAGGACTGCCAAAACTATTTGTCCCGTTTTTTTGATCAGAAGTCCCAAAGTTTCTACAGTAACGGGATAATGTCTCTGCCCACAAAATGGCAGAAAGTTATTCAACAAAACGGTACATATATATTGTAAATAAATGTAAATAAACTTTGAAAAAAATGTCTTGACTTTTCATACAAAAATACGAAAATACTTTTTCCCCAACCTATTATATTTTCCATGAGTCTCTTGATCCATTTTAGACTTTAACATCTGCCTGTTTTAGTTTATTTTTCATTACCTTATTATAAAAGGTTTTATCTGTCATTGTTGATTGTTTTATGCGTAAGAAGTGATCGATAGATCTATACCTAATCTTGTATATTCGGAAGTCGTATATCGAAAATACTTGTTTTTGTATAACTTCAAGCTTCTATCTGAAGGCGTTGGCAGTTGCTGATAATTTTTTACTAGCCGACTTTTTATGTTACAAATGGAATAGGTTCGGGAAATGGAAACTATTGGCATACAAAGGGCACAATGTTGGTACTCATCCATGTTTATCACACATAACCTCCGAAAAAGATCCGAAAAGACACGACTTTTTGATTCAGAAGTCGGCGGCACGATATTCAGACCACCGGAGACATATATAAAAAAATATTTGATTTTAATATGTTTATTTAACTTAGTTTTAAAATGTTTTAGACTGTCATAGTATGTATATCAAAACGCCAGAGATATCGTTCAGTTTGTTAGGCTGTCCATAAAGTAAAAGGAGGCTTGTGAAGGTGCGTAGGAGTTGATCTACAACGTTTAGTCGACATTGTTCTCTAATGGTAGATACCACCATCTGTAATAACATTATTGTTAAATCAAACTAAAATGTGTTAGTTAATTTTAGTGACTTCGAAATGGATCAAAGATTTTTTTTGGATCAAATTTTGACTTATGTTTACACTATACATAACATAACTTCACGTCTTTTTCTACCCGAAAGTGTAGGCAGCGGCTGTTAAGCCTCGTCTCGCCGCTATGTTTACGTCCCAAATGGAATAGGCGGCGAACCTATTGCCATACAGGGCACAAAACTTCATGCTATAACTTTAAGTTAACACAGTTGAAATTTAACTCATCACAATTACTTCAGTACAAAACACGTTTTACAAATTGAGATTTACGTTTATATGTCTTAATAAATATTTATATACCTACATATATGTGTGTATATATTTGTAAAATTAAATGCTCTAACCGCAATATATTGCTGTATATCCCCTCAGTAGATACAAGCATGATATACAACTAACACAATAACACAAGATAGGGTGAGAAATCTTACTTAATTTAACTAATGGACTAATATAATACCACGTCTCTAATATGTGGCGCCCTCTGTGTGCAAACTTACTTCGCAACACAACTCGCTTAACAACACAGTATTACTTGAAACTTCATAATTGTTAAAGTTTGAAGTTTTTTATTTTGTGGCTGGGTACCTATATGATAAAATTAACATTTAAAAATGAGGATTTTTTTTTATCTATTTAAGATTAATAAAAATAATGTTGTTTAATCAATCCTAATAGCTATATAGGTACCTAAATTAAAATTATACCTAAATTTAATCAATCAATAAAAAGTAGACAAACGTACTGGGTATATAAAAATGTAATTGATTTTCCAATTTCAACGGCAATAACTTCAAATTTCTCCCCCCAAATTCTTGGTGGTATGGTATTGCATAACTGGAATTGGTATTTCTGTACAAATAATGTAATCAAGAACACGTGACTGTAGTAGATTGATAGTGCTCCTGCGAATCGGTAATTAAGTTTTACACGTGATGAAGTACCTACAGCTATAGGTACCTATACCTGTCCAATAGGGATTTATCTGCGAGATTCGTTATATTGCATTAGCTAAATAGGTATTTACCTATTTACTAAGTGTAGTTACATCTGATGTAATTCAGGAAGTATTTAAGTTACCAAATGTGTTCATATAGGGGTCAGATGGTTTTTTTTTATGTAAGTAAAGTACCTACTACAACTTGAGAGTTATTTTAATTGATAGAAATAGATAATTCGTGTTCAGCTATTTTTAAACACGCACTAATTACACCTCTTAGACTATAATTGAGTCAAATTGGGGTGCTGTAACGAGCCTCATTGAGGGGTCTATATCAGTATTTCATAGATAAAGTATCAGATAATATTGTCAAAAATTAAAAAAAAAAATTATACCACGTTACTACTTAAGTCGTTCATGAAGCTTTTATGTCATTCGTGGTCTCTGTACCGTGACCAAAAGGCAAGCCAATTAAAATCACCCTAACGAGAGGCGGATTATACTTGTCAGGTTATAAAACCGCACTATTACTTCAAGTGACACATAGTTTTATTAATAAAGCCACAAACCACAAGATTTTATTTACTCATATTTTAGAATATTGTATTAGTTAATTTAATTTTAAAAAACTAAAATCTTAATCTTGAAATTTTAGAAGTCTTGTGATTTTTATTAAAAATTCCTTCAACATAATGATAATTTGTAAGATAAAAATTGCACACAATATCAAATAGTGTCAATAAAAATTATTGCAAATTTTGTTTTTTAAAAGAAAAATAACCGTTTCGGCCAATATCTACCCTAAAAATACTTATTCCCGCGAGGTGATAGATATAATTAACTTTTTACACTTATTATACTCCAATAAACAAAACTCCTGGTATTGTGAGGTTTGGTCGGTTCACTCCAAGGGGGATGTGAAGGAGGTGCCACCCTCAAACAAAATTATGTACGACGAACTGGGACTAATATATCACGGGGAGGACGTGCCAGACTAAGGAGACTGGGTATTATAGGGTGGGCTGGTGGAATACTTAAGAACCCTGGTGACACCCTATTAAGACACACGTCCCGCATTTTTGGGCCAGACGGTTTAATTTCGTCCCAAACGCGGTTCAGATTAGGCGCGGAATTTTGCGGAATACCATTTTTAAAATAGGATGCAAGTTCTCCCGGTTTAAATACGTATGCGATTTTAATATTATTATTTATTTCTAGACTTGTACATATAATATTAAATACCTTAAATATATAGTTTTATATTATACCAGCTCTGTTCATGTCAAATGAGGAATTTGTTAATAAAACTTAACGTATTATGGGGTCAGGTTTGATAGTGGCTACTGGTGGTACTGCTATTTTCAGAGGTCAGGGGGTTCATGGATCTCTATTCGAGGACAAATATTTGTGTAATGAACAAAGAACCTTTGTATGGTCATATTATCAATTCGTTAATAAGACACATTGCAGAATAAAATAGATAGATGGAAGATTTCCTTGTATTTAACGGACAAACTAATATTAGGTATAAAATATTTCTACCCCATTGATTTCAATATAGATTTTTCAACTGTAGATACCCACAACTAAATATAACTTCTAAATGCATCTAAATGCTCGCAACCGGGTATTATATTAAAACGAAACGAGGCGTGAAACACGCGGAGCTCACGGGGACGCATCCGGAATCATAATTCCAAAATAACTTCCATCCGTTCCCTTCACAAACTGCCCCCCTCCGCCCCGCACATCCCCCTGGATGTTCCCTCACTTTTTTCGGTACAAACTGGAATCCCCGTACCACCGTTAATTCCCAAGATAGACATAATTTGGAATTGGATCCATCTATCCTGTGTACCTACGTACAAAAATAAGTTAGAGCGCGGTGAGCGAGGCAGATTTATGTGAGCGGAAACAAAGCGTCCACTGTGCGATACATGGTTTATACAACATGCTGTATATACGCACACATATACACATATATACATTGACACAGTTTAAAAATTAATACATGTACATGTTGATGTTATATTGCGAGAAAATTTAATCAGTTTGAGTAGACCTTACAAATAATTTTCTTCTCCAATGGATTTTCGGTAGTTGAAAGTTCGATAAATCACATAATAATTACCAACAAAGATTATGTATCAACCAATTAAGCTTTTACGTTACATATTCTAGTGGTAGCAAAAAACAATTTAAATTTAATTTTTTTTTTAAACAAATGACTATCTAACGACAGGCCTTTGAGTGTGACGTGCGAACAAATTTAATAATTATTCATGTGCCATAAAATTTTGACGTGTACAAAAAAAAAAACACAACCAGTACCTAACTGAATAAAAACCTCTTAACTGGTCGTTAAACATTTTATTTTACGACATGTCCTTACAATTAACAAGTCATAAAATGAGTCATAAACACAGACTTGTCTATTTTACTGAATAATATATTTATTTACCATTTTAAATGCAAATATACAGACCGACCGAACATCTGAGTCGACTATGTTTAAACACTTTAGTACGTACTTATCCAATTATGTCAAGCATATTTTTGTGTACAGTGTAATGTGAATTTTATTTACATATTGAATAAACTCCACAGTGTAGGTAGATACGCCAGAGACCGCTGACGATGCACAGACATCGCGGAAGATAAAGTATATACACGTTTTTTTATTTCACCTTTGACAATTTAATCCAATTTGTTTTCCTTACGCCGGGCTCGAGGGACAGGGGAAGAATTTTGTCTTTTATAATTGTTATTTGGAAATTTAAAATTTTCATTTTTTTTTATACACATACCCGGGACGGGTATGAGTATAAAAAAAATGAAAAGTAACAGTAAGTTAACAGTAAGGACTGTTTTTTGTGTTTAAAGAATTAGGTAGGTAAATTTTTCGATGTTCAAAACATTATTTAATTAAAAGATTCACAAATTTTAAGAAATATATTGAAGAATTGAAGGTATTATTTGCTACAAATACAGGTTATTCAAATAGATAGACTATAAAACAAAGTCTATAAATAGGTTACTGATTTATTTGGAATTTTACTGATTTGTTTGAAATCAAAACTTCTAACACCGAATTTGATGGTTTTTCTTGTAATACTTAAATAAAATTGAATGAAATTCATAACAGTCGTAACTTAAAAAAACTAGTCCTTGTTGGCAAACGTCTGAGTCATCAAATTTGTTTTTTTTTTCTTATATATATATTTGTGAAGGAATGCATAGCTAGTTTATGTCGGCCAAAAGTTAACCCGTAAGTGGTCGTGATGGCTTTCGAGGTCGGCCTAGCGATTCTTTTTATAGCCAACTAAGAAAATTGGCTCATTAATCTTAAAGATATATGTCCAGCCACTATTCGGCCCATCTTATCAGCGAGCAAAATGAATGGAACCGTGGTATATCTACCGAGTTTTGATATCATTGGGAACTTTTTTTTTCTCTCGCTATTTTTCTTGTAGTTTTATCGTTTTATTGGTGCTTAAAACAGTTGTTCCTGTATCAAAATGACTCTGTATATGTCGATTATAGTAATAAATGTTCTTTTGTAATTTAATGAGATTTTAGACTGAAAAAAAGTAGTTACTCGTAGGTATACTTTCCAGCCGAATGCGCTAGAAAGAGGTCTAATATTTACATACTATTTTGTACGAACAATAGCGAAAATAGACTCGAAGAATATATTTACCTTATTATTAAAATGTCGTACAAAATTTTATAAATTATATCTTACAAACATATATGTTTTTAATTGTTTATACTTATACATATATAAAAAAATGTTTGTCGTTGCTCACGACCGCGCCCCGGCTTGTCAGATGTCACCTGGCTAATTGTCAGCTAACTGACACTGACACAAGTGTCGGACACTCGCTCACCGGATTGTGCCGATCGTAAACAACGACAACGAGCTTGTTGCCACATCACTTATGTGGAAACACATTACATACCTTTTTTTCAAGTCCTTTTTTGTTATTTTTGTGTAATTTAGTTTATTTTTTACCTTACCTACTAGAAATCTTACATGACATTGAATTTTTTAGATGTTTTTTAGTTTCTCAATCGCAATAGGAGTTCCTAACCAAGAATATCAAGTTATATCAAAAGTGATGTATTTGGAAATATTGATATAACAATTTTTTTCAGCTATGTTTTATATAGATAATGTTTATTTACGCAATATTCTAACTTAGATAATGGCCACAAAAGTATCGGCATTTTACCACCTGGTACGAGAAAATATCAATATTACTAGATTAACTAAAAAAAACTTGTTTTAAGAATCTGATTCATATTAACTGCTTTATAATCTACAAACAGATTGAATCCAGATAGAATTGAAATTGATATGGCGCGGAAACCGTATAAATATTACACTTAATTAAGTAATAAAATAGTTATTTTATTATAAAAACAAATACTAAAAATAACTGATTGAAATTGAGAAATAGTTCAAGATCGAATACCGCCTGTTTCATAGAAAAATAAACTAGATAGATTATTGGTTAGTAATAATTTTTATCGAAGTAAGCTGTTGTGTTTCGTCAAAAGTTCAGGTGTTCATTTCAAATTATAATAGATGTGTAATAAAAAATACTATTTATGTATCTAAATGTAAGTAAATACCTCTTTTTAATGTAAAATATTATAGTTTATTAGATAAATTTAATGAATGTGGTATAAAACGTCACTTTGGCGACTTTCCCTATCTTTCCGTGGGTGCTTACTAGTGCTTAAAATTTAGCCGATTCAAATCACAATTAATTGCAGCTGCCTACACCTTCGGATATAAAAATCGTAAAGTGACAATAACATCTTAGAACACAATGTTTTAAATTGTTGTTTAAAGTGAAAAGAAATGTTTTTCTCTAAAATATAGATGAATTTCTGATATACCTATAAGGATAATAATTAACAAATTAATAAAAACTCTTACTATAACAGACTTGTCTAATTTCATTTACATGGTAAGCTCTCATCCGATAAATATGAATGCATTTTTAAGTTTAAAATTAAACTTTTGTCAGGACAAACTTGTGAGTGCTTTGGGAACGTTGTTTGTTAAGGCTAAGTAAAGTACTATTTACAAATCTCTCCGCACATCTTGTGGTGCCATTAACTTGTGCCACTAATTTATTAAATAAAGTAGACGATCGATAAATATATTTAGATCATTTCATCATTTAAATGCATTATTAAAATTCGACAGTCTCGGTGGCGCAATGGTCGAGCACACGGCTTCTGATCCAGAGGTCTGGGTTCGATTCCAGATACTGACACACACCAATGACTTTTCGAAAATTGTTTTCGGAAGTTATGTGTGATAAATATCGATGACTGAAAACTTTGTGCCCGGTATGGCAATAGGTTCGCCACCTATTCCATTTGGGACGTAAATATAACGGCGAGACGAGGCTTAACAGCCGCTGCCTACACCTTCCGGTAACAAAAGGCGTGAAGTTATGTATGTGTTATTAAAATTATTGTTAAATTTTGAAAAAAAAAAGAACTGGTACAGGACGTTCACATTTTTTTTTACTTTTTCGCTTGGCTATTCGGCAGTAAATTTCGACAAAAAGCTTTTAGCAACTTTTTCTACATTATCTATTATGCACCATAAACTTACCATGCAGGTAAGCGGAGCATAATTAAAAAGAAAGAAAATTCTTTTTGCAAAGAAACAATCGCGCAAAGGAAGCGAGTGTCGTGAAGGAGCCGTGAGCTGAAAGTTCGCCACATAAATCGGTGGCAACGAGTTAACTCGCTTCTACTAGCTCGAGTTGAACAAACTCGGCCAGCACGCACAACGAAATGCACACTTTATTTAATCTGTGAAAATTTTATCTATGGAAGTTTAGGATTTACGACGAAAAATAGTAATGTACGGTTTCCGAATTCGATTATATTATGTTAATGTACCATACCGTGAAATATTAAAATAATTAATTAGTATTTAAGAATCGATTTCTATGTAGATATAATTACATTCATTCATTTTATCCAAATATTCTGAATATATTAATATAATATTGGCTTTGAAATTATTATAAATTATTGTATATTATAATAAAATTGAATTTATTTTTCATTCAAATAAGCAAATTAATAAAATTTGTCGAAGAACCAATACTGCTGTCGGAGCGATTTTGTCGTAGCTATCATAAGTCACCTAGCTGTCTTTAAAAGCGACCACTCAAAAATAGCTGGTATTCGTTTTCTCAATAATTTCGGTTGTTCATTCGGAATATATATTTGTCGGTGAAATAAGAATGAATAGTGGTCTAGTGAGGTGATAAATCTTGTCGATGTCGGGACGTGTCGCATGTCGGGTTAAAAGCTCGATAACCGAGACGGGCACACACCTACCCGCGCCAACAATAACCCTTTGCTTTGTTTTATTTGTTAAAGTTTCCAACGTGGCCCCGACCAGATATCCGCCAAGTATTTTATGCATAAAAATATCGATATATAATTGCTTCATTACGTCCCTCTGCCGTTGAGTAAAATATGTGGGAGTGGCGCACAGGTGGTTCTTTTTTTGAGACTTTGCCGAGAGTAAATATTATTAAACTGACCAACGTACCAATAGTACTTATATGTAATTTTTATGCAAGTAAAATATAGCAATAATCAATTATTGGTTTCTGTGTTTTGCTCTCGTGTCAGATTCTATTTTATTGTTGATTTTATTTACTAAAGTTATTTTTTCACTGAGCGTATATAATAAAATCGTGACGATCATACGATTTTGTTTCACATTCAATTTATACATTTTTGTATTTGAATACATAACCATTTTAATGTTACTTTACGCGAAATAATAATCTTTCGTTATGCAAAGTTACGTAACATGGCAATAGGCAATTCGCACGCCACCTTAGCCACGAGACCGAATATTGAAATCGACTAGACGCATCTATTGATGTATGAGCATTAAGGGGTTGGCAGGTAAAAAAAAAGTTATTTGGATGTAAATATGTAATTAAATAAATATGTATTAAGAACAGCCTGTACAGTATGTGAACGGTCCGAGTTGTGGCGTCTGTCGGGTCTCGCAGTGTCGCTATCGTTGTATCGCCTCTGCCACGCCGTTTGCTTTATGGTGCCAGCTCTGGTGTAATATTTCTTAGGGATCGCACGCCATGAATCATTCCGAGTCACTTTTTAGCTTTTCGAACATACCTGTAATGAAGGTGGAAGGCAGATAATAGAATTTTTTAAAATGGAATTCAGTTTATCGTATAACGAACCGGAATTCAAAGTTTGAATAAAAAACAAAGAAAATTCGAAAATGGTTTTATTGGAACAACGACCGTAATTTATCATTGATTCTTTTTTTGAAAAATGAATATAATAAGACCTACATTCTTTAATTTGTATGATAGTAATCTGAATGCAATACTTACGGAATAATTATATTCAGTACTCAATATTTAATTAATTAATATTCAATATACAAAATATTATTAGCACAGAAATATAATATAATGTATGAAAATATATGTACTTATTTCAGTTTAAAATAGGTTTCAAAATGAGCAGACTCGGCGTGCTGCGCCTGCGCCGCTTGTCAGTTATAATTGGCTGAACTTGTAAAGCGCCTGTAGCCATTTTTATTTTTACTTTTTCGTTCATCATCGCCATTATTCTTCGTC
This sequence comes from Euproctis similis, assembly GCA_905147225.2. Classification (NCBI taxonomy): domain Eukaryota; kingdom Metazoa; phylum Arthropoda; class Insecta; order Lepidoptera; family Erebidae; genus Euproctis; species Euproctis similis. Next base: position 14,962,854 of record LR990108.1, on the reverse strand, counting down.
TCCCGTGAGAGTCGTAAATTGAAAACATGCTGTCCATGGAAGTAAGCACTGAAGTAAAGTACGATTAAACATGATGATGATGATATTTAATTGAACTTAATAAATACATAGAAAACCACTGGTCAGATTAATATAGATAGTTAAAATTTAAATTCATATCGCGGAAATACAAAGAGCCGCCATATTGGATATTGTGTTCATTGTGGGGATGCTAACAACGATACATGAACACTTAACATAATTCATACATAATCACTTTGCATTGTCGACAGTGTGTAACATGTGCTGTATTTTGTGATATTACTCTTATTTCTGATAATGAAATGAAGTTAGTGATTTATTGAATTGGTGAATTTATTTAAAATATGAGATAGGGATATGTGGAAGGGTAGAACAAGAATCGTACCTCATTACTGCAAGAATTATTTGGTGGTAGTTTAGAGAGTTTAGAGTAGAGCGTTTTCTAATTCTGATTCAGAGGCCTCAGTTTGGAAAATTGTGTCCAGTGTTGGTAGATACCTACTGCGTGAGGCTTAGTCGCCTACTTTTCCCTTTTCTACAAAAAGTAAGCTTGTTTAGTAATAATAATAATCTTCAAGTACGAAAAATATTAATAACTGTTCTGATATAACCCTTGCTTTCTAATTTTTCAATGTCTAATCCGCAACTATATCAAAAATAAGTATATAGGTTGGCAACATGATGCATAATTTTCTTACACATTCAATTTAAATGCAACATTCTGTGCAGCATCATTAGTTTCCTTAAGCGTACGAGATATATGTAGTTAAGCTCCGTAAATACAAAAAAAAAATGATTCGACTCTGCAAGGGCCCAAAATGCATTTATATAATACCTAATAAATAATACATGAATCCACAGCCCATAGCATTGTATGTGGAACTCATTAGTCTTAACTTTTCGTATGATCTTTCTTAACACAGTACAGTAAGTACATATATTTTGATAGAACAAAATAAATATATATAGGAATAGGGTTATTTGGTCACCTGGTGGTAAGTGACTAACGTCACCCATGGCCACCTTCAGCACAGAAGATAGTCTAACAGTTGCACTTCAGCCTTTAAAATATACGGATACTTCTTTCACAGAATGAAACGAAACGTAATATTAGGTCGATTGTCTGAGAGGTTGAGCCGGCCCGTTCATGCAGCAAACTGCGTGGTTAAAAACAAGTTATTTATAAATCAAACTCTTATCCATATAAAGTACCTTACACAATCATTTCTACTTGGATACAAAGCAATTAGAGCAATTCAAACAAATATCACATTGTCGTCGTATGCTTCATATCTCCTGACCTCATGACGACCTTTGACCCTATGACTGATTTGCATTGCAGAGATATATCAACCACTGCATACTGACCTTAGATTCTTGCACTTATTTCAAAATACACGAAAGTCTGAGTCTATTTTTGTCAGGTCAATCTATATTGGTCTAAATCAAATAAATATATGTATAGACATATTATTGAGGACATAATTTAATAATATATTATACGACAATCAATTTATAATCTGTTCGTCGATGAATTATGATTGATATATATTTTAATTGCTGTAAAATGATTTACAATTTACTACATATTTGATTTTAATTTTAGAATTGTGTGAATTGTTTACGGAAATTGGTGTATTTATTTGTTCTACTGATTGAGTAATGTTTTATTTATAGATATGACAAATGTATTATGAGTTAGCCGAGTAGGCTTCAATGAGGTTTGATATTTTTTTGGAACAACATCTATTAGATACAACTTTGAATGACACAAACTTATACCAGAATTTCCACTCGAATACCACGAATTACCGACGGGAATCAAACGGAAATGATAAGCAAATTGTACCATTATAAAAGTTATTATACTATATTATTGAAGCGTGGTAGAGCCAAGCAGTTCGCTGCATGAATGGGCCGGCTCGACCGGTGAAATACCACGACCTCTCAGAAGACCGACGTAAAGTGGCTCATGCCGCGTTTCGTTTGGTGAGAGAGGTACCCGGAGGCCCACCCCCCTTCCCCATCCTTTCCTATCCCCTATCCCTTAAAGGTCGGTAACGCAACAGTAACACTATATGTGTTGCTGGTGTCCATGGGCGGCGTTGGTTGCTTACCATCAGGAGACACGCCTGCTCGTTTGCCCTCCTGACTCATAAAAATAAATCCTATTGAAAATAAACCAACTATCAAACATTTACACGGTACCTACTAAATTGAGTTTTAATAGTCTTCTGATAATTTTTACATATTTGAAATAAGATAGGAATATATGTAAATATACATTTATATCTGAATTATTATTGTATAATACTTGTAACATAACATATACATAACATAACTTCAGACCTTTGTTACCCGAAGGTGTAGGCAGCGGCTGTTAAGCGTCGTCTCGCCGTTATGTTTACGTCCCAAATGGAACAGGTGGCGAACCTATTGCCATGCCGGGCACAAAGTTTTTCAGTCATGGATATTTATCACACTCAACTACCGAAAACAATTTCGAAAAGTCATTGGTGTGAGTCAGTGTCAGGATTCGAGCCCGGACCTCTGGATCAGGAGTCGCGTGCTCTACTACTGGACCACCGAGACGTCTAGTATATTTGTTTATATACATATATGTACAATAAAGACATTGTACAATGTACATTGTTAGTTGTGTGTGTGTAATTGCCATGGAATACCTTTGATACTCGAGATACGAGATTTTGTAATGAGATAAACATAATTTTAATGAAGTAATCAACTTGATGTATGTAACATTCATGTAAAGACTTGTTTTTAAATTTATGATTGGTTTGACGCGGTTATTTGATGCTGCCGTATACTTATATGTTAACAAGTGATCTTTTATAATTAAACTAGTTTTATAGTAAAAAAATTAAATTAAATCAAAATTGAACTTTTGAAGAGGAGGGAAGAGTCTATTCGAAATGTGTAACATGTGACTCACGCCCGAATACTGAACCGCCACTCAAATCTGACAATCAAAAAAGTGCTACTTACTGCTCAAATTTCACGTATTCTGTCTAATGTGAGAGCTACTTAAACGCTTCATCATTAGCCTGTTGCAGTCCACTGCTGGAAATAAGCCTCTCCCAATGTGCGCCACAACATCCGATTCTCTGCCTTCCGCATCCAGTCTTTTCCAGCAGCCCTTCTGAGGTCGTCTGACCATCAGGCTAGTGGGCGTCCTACACTACGCTTACCAAGTCACGGTCTCCACATAATGACCTTCTTGCTCCATCCACCATCGGTCCTTCGACAAACGTGACCAGCCCATTGCCACTTAAACGCTTAAGTAGCGCTTATACATTTGAGTGGTGGTTCAGTATTCGGGCTTGAATCTGTGGGATGTGAGAGAGGGGTAGCATGCTTACCGCTGCCGTATACGAGAAAAAGAGGCTAGATAAATTAGCGGCGTAACGCGTTACGTAACGGAGCAGTTTACCCGTAACTTCAGAAGATATAATTCCAAAATGTAAAGTTGTAATTAAAGACCTCTCCAAAGGCTTAACCGAAGAGTTTAAGGTCTAAAAAGATTGTTGACATAACCCATCGATTCGTGTAAGGATCGTGTCTTATGGAGCTTCGTTCGCTCTGTCATCAAAATGGTCATCAAAATCCAATGTCCAAGATAAGATTTAATTTTTTTTTTCTTTTGTCTAATTCTTTATTTTTTATCCAATTCTTTATTTTAATATAATGTGTAAATTCTATGTAATATATAACGAATTTAATCGTTAAAAGTCTTAACATAAATTAACTTTTTTAATGAAATTACAAAACAGTATCTTCTTAAACTAACTGACCACTAAATATTTACGATATTATCAGTTTCAAACTGAGTTGTTACTTATGATTTATCAATATTGAGGAACACAAGCAATATAAATTCCAACATTTCAAGATAAAATACATACCAAAAAGAGCAAATGTTTTTCCTTTCGAGACGCAGATAGGGAACCGGTGCTTACTGATAACTGATAAAACATAATTAGGTGTCTACGTATACAGAAGCATATACAAGGAATAAATCTAAAGAATAATATCTTCCGGCTACGAAAAAAATTCATGATTTACATCTGGATATTATCGTAGTTTCTTCCCTAATATATAGGGTTTACTATTTATTTTCATTAATTAAAACAAAATAATAACTTATGTTAGACTTAACATTTAAACAACTTTTTGTGGATTATATCGCGTTTATTTAGAACTTATTTTTATTTATATCCCGACGTTTCGTACTCTTTACAGAGATCATTTTCACGAGTGATGAACAAAAAGATGTTAGTCGTTCAAGAGCTATTTTCATTGATACAGAGAGCACCCACTTTTTGGAAATAATAATAAAAAAGTTGATGTTAAAAATATGATTTTTACTATTGGTAACATACTATTAAAGGCTATAGGTAACATAAATAAGTTAAACTCACAAATCAATTGAATGTATGCAATCAATTATAGTATCCATTATATACATAAATATGTTTAGTATACAAAAATAAAATATGTATGTATAAATATATATATTTACATATATATTTTCTTGAAATAGATATATCATATTTGTAAAGTATATATTATCATTGTTACCTAAGTATTTAGAAATTTTGACACGCCTTAATAATGTCTAATCAACACATTTTTCAAGTTTAACAGGCTAAACAGATAGTGAAGAAAACATCTAGGAGCTTAGTTATGCAATTTAAACATAAAATAAACTGGTTTATCCAACGCTCGGTAAAATATACATGCTTCATTAATGGGATACAAAGCAAAACAAACAAAGTTAAATCCCTCCCCTATGCATTAATAAGTCTATTTAATAATTCATAAGTTTCACGCAAAACCTCTAAGTACGAGCACATGAAAGGTTTTTCTTTACGAGGCGTTATTTTTTTTCTACTCAAAGTCTTATCGCATTTAAATAAAACGTTTTAGTACAATTTTTAGTTTTCTTCAACTTAACAAGTACAAGAAAAGTGTTTTCTTTTCAAAAATTTTATGTAGTTAAGCATGTTTAGGTAGCTTTTAACCAATATACTTATATATAATATATGTATGTGTGTTTTTATATGTACGCGTTTTAAAACAGGTTTATATTCAATTTTGTTATAAATAAATTGTCACTATGTATTTTGGTATTATATAAATGTTATTAATTCAATTTCATTATTATTTTCAAACCTAGTCACTTGCGAGTTAGGCAGAAAGAATAGACCGCCAACTAGTTGAATGGCTATAGAAAATCGAACATCTTAAATAAACATCTTACGTTTCAACCAACTTAGCAAGGAAGGAGGCACTCTTATCTAAAAATATACAGAAATAAGTAAAAGAGACAATTTAAATTCAGCCAAAATTTATTCAACGGCAGACTTGTTCGATCCGTCACGCTTCCCCATAATAAATATCTTTAGATACCCGTCCTTACTTACAGCATAAATAAGTTGGATCTTGTTAAAAAATTGCGGGGTGGAAACGTACGAATTTTTTTTTGTTATCCCTACATTTAAAAAAAACGACGCCTCTTCCCTTAAGGAGGCTTCCGCGGTCTCATAAATATGCAGATATAGCCTTCACCTGAGCTAAAAAAAATTCGCCTGAACAATTTATCGTAATAGAAATATTGTAAATACGTATATACATAAAGCGAGCTTTAAATTAGATTTGTGCTGTTGCGTGCTTTTGCATAAACAGCGTTCGTATCTCTCGCCTCATTTTGCATTGTGTGCGTAGGCCCTTAGCGTAAACGATACGTTAATAAATGATAATAATTTCGTCCGCGAACAACTGGAAACATTACTATACCGATATGATTAAAAGCCTTAAGGTTTATTTTTATAACTTTACGCCTTTTTCTACCAGAAGGTGTAGGCAGCGGCTGTTATCGATATTTATCGCGCATAACTACAGAAAACAATTCGGGGAAATCATTGGTACAAGCCCGGCTTCTATCCCACAACTTCTGATTTTGAAGTGTGATGACCGATCTCCAGACCGAGATCAAGATGAGAAGCCTTAAGTTCTCCTACCAAATAAAAGCCTCCAGATAAAGTTATAAAATAAATATGTCGATTTATGGATGTACAATATATCCGATTTTAATCACCTTAGTGGTATTAATTGCCCGGGCATTTCCCCGGGCAATAAGTCAGATAAAGGCTTAACAAAAAATAATAATAATCGCGTCTTAATTTATTCAGTAGTTTTTGCACTGACCTTGAACGGATTCTAGTCAGACAAAAATTATTTTATTGTGAATGATTCTTTAAAATACCTTTTTTTATCTCTCAAATATAAGATCCATATTTATATATCAAGATTTTATTCTATTAGACGATATAAAAAAACACGTAACATAGATACTTTTTGATAAATTTATATTTTGAACTATTTGTTGCACGCAGATTTGTACGGGTAGCCTATTATTATAATGACTTTAACGAGAGCATTTAGTGAAACTTAGTTTTATTCATTAAGTTTATTTAGGTACTTGATCTTAGTACAAACATAAAAGACAGGCAGACAGTTAAAACAAACATTGTTGGTTCCACTGCGATTTCTTCTACAAAGCAGTCCTTTTATAGACGATCCCTTTATAATTCCATCTATTCTCTCGGAATATCGTGCCACGTTTCGTTCGATGAGAGAGGTATCCGGAGGCCCGAAACCCTCTCTCCCATAAAGGACGGCAACGCACCATGGTGGTCATGGGCGGTGAGTAGTTGCTTACTATCAGGTGACCGACTTGCTCGCTTGCCCTCCTAGCCCATAAAAAAAATATAAATCAACAAAAAATCAGAGTAATTAACTATCAAAATTAACGTCCAAATTATCTTATTCTAGAATATTCTAGATAATACAAGACCAGATGATTTAGTAAATATGTATCAACGCGGATGTGCTAAATTAGAATTTCAGTGACCGTGAATTAAAAATATAAATCTGCTTAATATAAAAACATACTAACAGACATAGATTGAATCCAATATATTAGTCATTGTTCATGTAAAAACACTTTTGTTAGTATTTCTTATTTACTTACAACATAGCGTTTTGTTTAGTTCATCAAGAACAAATTGTTTTTCTTTAATTTATAGTCTTGATAATATTGTCCGCGGCTTTATCTGTGTGGAATAGAAAAAGAAATCTAAAATAAAAGTAGCTTCGTTATTAGATCAGCTATTTGCCAAAGAAAGTCTCGTCAAAATCGGTCCAACCATTTCAGAGATATCCCGAAACAAACAGATAGATAGTCAAACAGAAGTGTTAAAATAGTATACACTTATATCGTATACCTACATCCATAAATCTGTTTTTATCTTACAAACAGACACTCAATCTTTATTTATTTGTGTTATATTGCTCAAATTTAGGTACATTGGACAAGTCATGCGCTAACAATTAGGTTATTTTGGTATTTGCGTAACAAAAAGTAATAGTATACTAGTTATTGTATTTGACTCTGCACAAATATTAGATTTTATTTAAACCATATTTGATATATTGGCGATTTTCGCGGGATTAAAATAGTTATCTATATCATTATCGTCAACTTACTCCTATATTTTAAATAGACTTATAGCAAAACATCATCAGATCCTTGTATTACATGAAATTCGTGAATTTACAAACAAACAGAAGAAATATAGTTAAATTTTCGCTACTGTTGTTTTTATAAAGATATTAGTTTGTATCTTATATCTTCAATACACAGACGTCATACTGTTACTATTGTAAATATAGAGTTACATAACTTTATTATTGCCTAAATTCAAAGCTACAATATTTACCTAAATTTGCTTGGTAAAATGTCCATTTAAATGTAGCTAATGTAAATCAATTTGCAAATTGCCATAAATCATAAATTGCTATCTAGATTGATACGCGATCAATCATAAAGCAATAAATCATGGAAGTTATTATCATATAGCTAGTATAGATTTCATTTGCAAAGAAGATTAGAAATTGATAACAATAAATTTATTTTAAAATGATGAATTGTACATACATACACAATATATAACTTCACGTCAAGTCCCTCTCGGGGTAGGCAGAGAGAACAGAGCGTAGAAAGCAGATTGACTCCATCTACTATCGAGAAAAAATAAATACATAGTTAACAATCAATAGATGTAAGTTTAAGTACTTACATAAATACATACCGGACTGTTAATACCTTTATTACAGCATTTAAAATAAATAATATTAAATGATTATATTCTTGAAGAAGTCTTTGTAAGTCTCGGTGGCGCAGTGGGCGAGCGCACGGCTTCTGATCCAGAGGTCCGGGGTTCGATTCCAGATACTGGCTCACACCAATGACTTTTCGAAATTGTTTTCGGAAGTTATGTGTGATAAATACCGATGATTGACAAACTTTGCGCCCGGTATGGCAATAGGTTCGCCACCTATTCCATTTGGGACGTAAACATAACGGCGAGACGAGGCTTAACAGCCGCTGCCTACACCTTCGGGTAACAAAAGGCGTGAAGTTATGTTATGTTATATTCTTAAAGAATAAATTTATTGAATTTTGTTAAAAAAAAAAACTACATAAATAGATAGCTTAAAAGGCGTACATATAAGTATCAATCAATCAGTCAGTAGAAGCTGTTTGCTCGCGCCCACATTTAGAGCCGGTACAGGTCCGCATTTCACTCGGCACTCCATACAAAAAAACACCAACATTATCTCATACAAACATTACATAACTCGGTTAAAACGCAGGTGTTAAAAGCATATTAGCCAACAACAAACAGCGTGTTAAGCTTAGGGATTCGGCAGAATATCTCGCATAAAATGCCCGAAGATTAGCTCAATCCCCGTACACTTTACGATATCATTAAATGAGACAAAATATCAAAGGTTTCCTGTACATAATTATGTTTTAATTGGGTCTCGGATAACCTTAAAACGGTAAACATATATCAAAATATTCCCCCCCAAGGCGTTCTGAAAACGTAAAACTTTCGACGTGCATTCGACGCTATAAAGGCAATTAAAATTTGAACTAATTAGTTCATCTATAAAGAAATATTTCGACTCGATTATTTAGTATTTGAATTCATTGTGACTGGCTGATATGCGCTTCAAAAATATTATGCAATTTTCATAGTTTTAAAAGTAATGTATGTGCTGCCTGCCATTTGACCGAATTATTTTTAAATGTTCATAACATAAAAAGATACCTATATAAATATGGATGGTTCTTAAGTAGCATAATATATCAATATACGGATTTCATATTTCTTATGTTAAAATTATTTACAAAAAAATACTGCTATAACGCATTTAATAAGACAGATTTATTAATGACACCTCTTTGATGCATAATATTATTTTTCTCTGATCATTTATTAATGTTATAAAAGGGTATTTTTTTATAACAAAACATCTTGTAACTGCCCTCTATATTTATTCAAAATTTTGTAAAAGCATGATCTCAGTGGTCGAAAAGTCATTGGTTCGAATCCTAACACTAGCTCACACCAATGACTTTTCGAAATTGTTTTTGGGAAGTTGTGTGTGATAAATATCAATGAGTGAAAAACTTTGTGCCCGGCATGGCAATAGGTTCGCCACCTATTCCATTTGGGACGTAAACATAACGGCGAGACGAGGCTTAACAGCCGCTGCCCTGCTTTGGGTAACAAAGGCTTGAAGTTATATTATGTTATAAAAGCATTTATAAATTTAATTATGTATAACACCTCTGGATTTAGTGGACTCTCTTAAGTCATATAGTCTTGTTTTAGAGCGTGTTAATGTTACTTGCGAACTTTGACAATCTCCATGACATACCTACCTACACCCTATCGCGGTCCGGTTTCGTTAATTTTGCGTATACTGAACACAGGGTTTGAATTTGCATTTTGCACGCGTGATAAGTGAGCCGGATTACATGGGATTCACGCGAACAGCCTCTGTTTACCCTGAAATAAAGGGATGCTAAACTGTATGTTTTTTTTTACCATGGCAATTTGGGTCACCTTCAGAAGAAACGATCGCTGTAAATTTGTTTAAGTAGGCTTTAGGTTTGAGATCATTTGTTCAAATTAGGAATATAATACCCGTTTATATCTCATTCAAATGGGCTTTGTTTTTTTTTAAATACCACAACAAACATCACGTAACAACTTTACGATTATTTCGGTGGACTGGACGTCGAGCACCGTCGATATCTGGACCGAATACCGGCTCTAAGTTATGATTTTTTGAAAAGGTTGAAATAAGTAGCGCCGCCACCTATTTAATTTGGATTGTAATCAGGCGATTTGAGTAACCACCACTGCCTACACTTTTGTGTGGTAAAAGCGTAAAGACACAAAAAGAAAACGTCTCGCAAAAATAATGTTAAATAAATAACTTGTAAAACTTGTTTGTACCTAGTAATGTTTTGGTAGCGTAAGTAAGTACTTGTCTACCCAGTGACGTCCAGATAGAGAATGACTTCCTAGTGAATAGTATTTTTCCATCCAGTGATTAATGGGTAGCCACATTAAAGTCCCGGCTGACTTCCAAAATTTTGTCAGTAAATATCTTCTCTCGTTTCAATTCTTTTCTCCCGGGAATACTTGGCACCGTATTTTATACCCGTTATGCAATGCTTTGCAATGTATCTAGGTAAATACTAAATATTATATATATTCATATACTTAAGTATACTTATATTTAATGTATTTTGATATTAATTTACTACCAAATAATCTTATTTCTGCCATAATATAATGTTTAATCACCCTATTATGTCATGTTACACATGAAATGTTTTGCGTTTTACATATTACCCATACATCAAAAACGTTATATTCGATAAATAAATACATATTATACCTATACATAACTTCACGCCTTGCGGTGTACATAGAGAGAACAGAGCGCCAAAGGCACGACTCGTAGACACCTCACTACCTTCTTTGAAAATAATTTACTTCTATTATATTGAATATAATGTTAACTTAGTCAAAAGTAAACAAACAGCATTTTCGCTATTTTGATTGAGGTTTTGAACTTTAGTAATAAAAATTCTGTAAATTTCAGGCATAAACGCATGCCAATACCCACACCCTTAGACACCTATCTACCTAGGAAGGTGATAAAACTATCCTACTACCTTCAGTTGGCATCCAATCAGAACCCATTATTGCACTTGGGCAGGGTAAGGGGTTAAATAGTTAGTCCCGGTATAGGTAGGTAAGGTACTGATGAATTTATATTATACCCACAGAGAATAATTTTCATTTCGTCAATAGTTATCTAAATGCTTCAAATTTAATTTAGTTTGAGCTAAGCTCAAATCCCGACGGGCACTTTCCACTGCCCAAGTCCGTCGGCGTTTAATATAAACTAGTAATTAAATATTTTAATAATATGTATATAAATAAATATGTGTTAGAATATATTATTTCAACTAAATGCTTAATCTTAATTGGGCACAGAAATCTAGTTAGTAGGTGAATTTGACTTAGATATTATATGTACCTATGTGAATCATGAAATTTTAAACTAATTTATTATATTTTAGTAATTAACACAAGAATATAATTTATCTAATCATTAATAAGAGTTTATTTATACAGGGAAAGTCTCAACTTAGTCTAATAATAGAGTCTCTTCGCAATTTTTTTACTGATGTGTGAAGTTGTACCTAGTAGGGTAAGTGTGAAGTATAATTTGATAGTTATCTATTCTTGATTATATTTAATATATAAAAATAAATAAAAATATAAGAAGTTTATGATCTAGGATGCTGTATAAAATTGTTTTAGCAATTAGTTAAAGACAAATAAGCTCAAAAATGTACCTACGAATAAAATCGTAGCTACATTCTAGTGAGTTCAGTATTATTAACTAAGTTTCGAATAATAAATTAATATTATGTGATAATATTGTCAATAATCATTTTTAAAAGTGAATATTTAGTTATTTATTGTCTAATATTCAATTATTAATCATATTTGAAAACAAAATCAATTACCCGCTCGTAGTGAACATAGCGCTAGGTTTGTGTACACTGCAGCGTCCTCATAATAACAAACATTTTCACACAAAATCAACGTATAATTAAAAAAATAGACGCCCACAAAACTTATCGTACATTGTCACACTGATTTTATACAAAATTATTGATGAAAAACATTTAAATTCAATTGAAATACACAAAAACAGCAAGGAAAACACAAGTTACGTTTTGCATTTGTTGATATAGAGGGCATTGCGTTCGGCGTATCCAATATGGCGATGGCTTGGCGCTTTGTGATTGGTCGACGCTCGCAACGGTGTGAAGTTGGTTCGTTTGAGTGAGCGAGTTAGATTTATATGATGTTTTGGCGCCGATGAAAGACAGAAAATGTGTCGGTACGAGACTCGGGATAGTACATTTGTATGCTGGCGATTCTAGAGACCGGTTTTGTCAGAGGCGTTTACTGTGTATGCGTATGTGCCGGCTTAGCTATGTGCCGAGGGCAGGTAGCGCTCCCTATATATTTATAATGAAATATTAAGCAGCCTGATGTGATGAATTGGTCTATACATTCTTAATGATTATCTTTATTGTTTCAGGTAATGACATCGATCAAATAAAATGAATAAATACAGAAATGTAGCAGTACCCAATAAAATAGGTGCGGTAGGTACTGCTTGTAATGGAGAATTAGCTTAAGTTAATAAATATAACATGACGACAAACTAAATGCAGTTGCTGACTTTATTTTTAAACAAATCCCAAACGCATGGGTTTTATAATTTACGGGTTTACTACTGTTCAGAAAAATATTTTATCCATAGTAACATTAAAACAATTTGTTTTTTTTAACTATTGTTATTACAATTGTATTTAAAGTTACTTTAGACCTATCAATTTACACGTGGCTGCACCAGAAGTAGGGGGTATTTTAATATTCACTTAAAAAAAAATAATTCTTATAGGTAACAAATATCGATCTGGGTATGGCAGAGTGTGCATGAAAGTAGAATAAACGCGGTAGAAATGAGGGCACTACGCAATATCTGCGGAGTGACTCTCGCTGACCGCGTAGAAAACAAGGTTGTACGGAAGGAAGTTGGTTTGAAAGAGAGGGTCGGTGTAAAAATAAGAAAGGGCATGCTCCGATGGTTCGGACATGTAGAAAGAATGGTTGATGCAAGACTGACTAAGCAGATATACAATCCAAAAGCGGATGGATGTAGGAGTCGAGGACGGCCAAGACACACATTCCATGACCAAATAGAACGTGTTCTGGAGGAAGGTGATGTTAAGGGCCTCAAAAACCGACGCGCGTGCATGAAAAGAGTCATGAATGTCAACGAAGCGAGTGAGGCGTGTAAGAATCGTGCCCTATGGCGCTCTGTTCTCTCTGCCTACCCCGCAAGGGATTTGGCGTGAAGTTATGTATGTATGTAACAAATTTTTAGACTGACTATATCTATTAGGGAACTCACACTAATGCTTAGTTACAGATATTTAACACTCAGTTATAGATTAGAAACGAACATTTATCAGTAAATTCAAGAAAATTAAACAAAATCACTGCTTAATTAAGCAGTAGAGTTATTGTGATAGGTAAATAACAACGTCTCAAATAACATCTGTTACTTAACATTCCGTTATCAGATTTTCTTAACAAATATCTTTATCTACATACGCCTACTTAGAAATTACAAAACGACTATTCACTTGTAACGGAAGCGTGAATGTATGGAAAGTTGAATATGTATCTATAGTATAGGCTCAATGGTCTAAGATAAATTTATTTCATCGCATAACTAGCAATAAATATGCTAATTCAACACTATACCGTCCGTATGTCGCCTGCTATGTCTACGCCATTGGTACAGTGAAAAAGATATCACGAAATTGCACTGCGCATTGCTCTTTTCAGACATACAACCTTCGGACGGCATCAAACAAAATCTAACTCTATATCGTTATATATTAGGTCGTATGTTTTTTATCTGAGATTTGATGAGTTAAGTCATTTTGTTAACGGTGTGTATTTTTATCGACCTACGGCAACTACTAACCTAATAAATTTTTGTGTTTCTCTCTTTCGCTGAAACTGAATACGGTGGCTGAAAGAATGCAACGTACTGGCACTGATTATGTAAAACCTTTTTATTTATAGAACAAATATTAATATAGCAGTAATACATCATTTAGAGTCGAGGACGTCCATGATACACTTTCCATGACCAAATAGAACGAGCTCTGGTGGAAGACGCGTGTGTATGATAAGAGTTATGAAAGTCAAAGAAGCGAGTGAGGCGTCTAAGAATCGTGCCTTATGCCGCTCTGTTCTCTCTGCCTAACTCACAGACTTGGCGTGAAGTTATGTATGCATTTAATAGCCCAGTTTTAAATTTGAGTTCTTAGGGTATTTATATAACTTAACTTTTTTAGATATTGGAAACTAGATTATAGGCAGATATACCTAATACAGAAATATTATATATATTAAACCGCCACAGTGAGTTAGGAATCGAACCTGTCAATGTAACTCAATCAGATACCACCAGCCACAACACCATGCGGTCCAACTTTTATGAGTATTATTACTTGTATTAGTCCCCACTGATTTGACTCTTTTAGCTACACATAGGTACAACTGAATCGGGTTTTGGCTTTTCTATTAACATTAGACCATTAATTATAATCATTCGATAAAAAATTAAAGTTAACCATAAAAGTTTAAGAAATTTATGATGATTAATGTTCCGTGCTGGAGTGGAAGTAGTTTTGTGAGTTGGAGTTATAAATTTGACACTATAGGACAAATTACTTTAGGCAATTTAATAATACAGAATATTTATTCGACTAAAATATGTAGTAAGTACATTATTGTTCGAACAGTATATACATTTTAAAAGCAAACCCTAATACAAATAAAATCGATAAACACAACTCAATCGCCAAAATGAAGACAATCAAAACTAATATTTAAAATTTTAATTGATGGCCATACCTTAATTAACTTGTAGTTCAACGGGTCCACGGCCACTTTAGATTAAAAGAAGCCATCTGTATTTCGGTATTCAAATTATTCTCCAAACATGTTCCTCGTTCTGATGCGAGCAGATGTTAAGTTAAATAGTTGCATCACACTCACTCCTGCGCAGAGGAAACTGGCGCGAATGGTGCAACCCTTTCGTGGGGGAACTCACCATATCAGAGCCACAATATAACAATATACTCATATAGAACCCCAAATAACAAAACGTACAAAAAAAGCACTACACACAAAAGTTTTGTGTGCCTAAACTAACCTCGTTAAGAGATTTCTGGATAAAAGAAATACTGTTTTTTTCAGTATCATCACGATTGTAGCGTCGATCGGATAGCTCGATCGACTACGCGACTCGCACTGTCGGTTAAAAATGTCATTTTTGAGTGTAGTTGTGTGTTTTTTTTTTCTAAAACAATTTCTCTATAACAAAAGCCGTAAACACCGGCGCAAAGAGAAAGCTCGCTTTTTCTTGAGCTGAAGCTATTTTTTAAGTCATTGTTAAAGAGAAAGTAGCTTTTGTTAAGGTTTTTTTTCCACAAAAAAATACGAGCTTTTGTACCTGGTAAAGAACAGGACTATAAACGGCTTGAAGTTTTTGTAGTTTAGATATAACTTTGTAGTAGAACGGAGTGTGTTGTGGTTTAGTTTCGATAAAATGTGAGTTGATTTTGTGATAAAGTGATGAAGAGAAACAACAAACATCAGGTATATAATCAAACATTTTGATATAAAATGTCCATGTCGGATCAAACGAACATTTTGTACAGAACTCAATGAATTTTTTTTCCCCGGGAAAATATTAATTGTCCGCCATGTTTGGAAAATTTAATCTCGCGGACATGTTGTGTATACAGTTCGTCAGTACGTACAAATTAACATTGCTTTTTGACACAACGTGTTAGGAAATTTATGGTTGACATTATCATACTCCATGTTTGTTAATTTTTTTAACGCCAGAATTTATACTTTTACCACTAACATCAGTACTCTACTCTTATTAATCGCAGCGTGATGTTATATAGATTAAAATCTACCTCGATAACTGCACTATCTAACACAAGAATTCGAGCCATTAGTTCCTAAGAGGTAACGCGTTCATACAAAAAAAACTGTTCAGCTTTGATATTTGACTATGAAATAATGTGAACTTTTCAGTTAATTAAATCGCCTACAATTTCTATGACTATCTTGAATTTAATGAGTTTGCTTCGTCAATTAGATATACTGTAGTATTTGTTCACGAAAATCGTAGACAAGAATTTAAAGTGAAATGGTCGGTCTACTTGGTGGGGCTGGGGTAGGTTGGAATGGTCACAATGCGTCTCCAGTGGTAGCAACAACAACATTGAACATGTTGAATGTGTACGCACATAGATACAGACAAAGGAGCAGACGCTTAATTAAACTAGCGAAGCGGGACAAGCGAAACGTAAGCATTTAATTTATATGCCTGCAGTAAACTCCGCGGCTTCTCCATCTGTGCCTTTAACTCATAGTATCTAGCGATTATTTTAACTGTTACGTACATTTTTTATATAAATCTTTTAAATTGTTATAAAGGAAACTAGTGAATGCGTGACAAAATTTGTGATCGAACGAGGCGGACGAAAGTTGAGACTGAGATATAAGTTAGTGAATATGGCAAGAGAGACAGAGCGTCTCTTATATCTTTCATGTATTATTGTAGGGGCTAAAGTGAGAGGTGGGCTCATATATTTTCTGTATCTCTCTCAAGCATAGCGTATAAGTTATGTTTATATCTTACAGTAGTCTATAATAAAAGGCGCACGCTGTTTCCGAATTGAATTAAATTATTACTTCATTCAGTAAAATTTGGTTTAATATCAAACGGTTGATTTTCATCTGAACTAGTAGTACCTAGCGTAGGCAAGGTTACGAGGGAAAATACGCTGTCTCCTATTACTGACTCCGCACTTTTTTCTATATTCTGTATGTATAGATAGTTAGGAAAAAAGTCGCCTTGGACTTAGGATTTTAACAAACTATTTTAATTGCTTTTTCTGTTTACCATGGAGTGGCTTATAGGATTTTATGTTATTGTTTGATTAAGCATTATCAACTTCTTAATTAATCACAATATTATGTAGAAAAATAGGTGTACCTTAGACATTTCTCAAAATTATTTTTATTTTATATCTCTTATGCATTTAATCACCACAAAGTTATACTATTTATATAAAAATATAACAATTAAAAATATACTAATAAATCTTAATAATTATAAAAATAGAAGGTAGTAGGTAGGTACATATCCAACATATTAAGTACCTACATATACGAATGACGTACTAAATAACATACAATTATTGAAAATTATAATTAATAAGTATAATTTGTATAGTCGGCTAATGAAGAATTATATAATGAAAATTGCAAAATAGCTTCAAGTTCTTAATTGAACAGATAAATATAGAAGCATAGAGAAAACAGTTTCAAATAAATATACTCAGAAACGCTATCTCTTGAGTGCATAAATTAAATTAACGTTGGAAATATTGTTTGATATTCCCTAATGTTTCGACAGAGAATCCACTACAAGTGTGTAAATTTTGTATTTTGATTTCCCCACAGCCGAATTTAATACGAAATAAGCTATATATAGAAACACTACAAATATTAATGCCATAACTTCTAGATATAAAACTATGGATACGTTTAAAATGGAGATAGTTGAACCGATGGATTGAAATAATTCGTACAATTGAACAAAGTTGAAAAGAAAAACAAATCTAATCAAGATAAACCTAATTAGATTCTAGTAAAAACAGGAGTCATTTGATACAAAGATGACAATTTATACGCTAAAATTTATAATAATCCATAGAGCAGTTTTGAAAAGTAAACTCGGTCAAGTTGTATTCTCAAATATACCATTTTTTTCTATAGGAATAATTCTGCAAAGACTTTAAATATAGATATATGCTCTTAGACAATATTTAAAGTAAGGAATCAAATAAAGACAACACAGAAATATGGTTAGTTACAATCTCGCAAAAAACAGCAATCAAATAAATCTTACCATCATCACTTACAGGCAATAATTCTATAGCTGATGTATTGAATAAAAATAGAATCAATACACTAGCAGCTTATTATTCAACACCTTGTGGACCCAATAAAACCGGCTATTATGAAACGTATTTGGACATGTCTACCATCATTGACCATCCACCAAATACCAGTAGATCTTTCCACCCGTTCTGAACCCGTAGTTAATTAAGTCCATACCGGGTGGCGACAACAATGGTTGGCTACCCGATCCGCGCCAAGATATTCAAATACATCTGAGGCCACTATTATGTTGGGCTACCTTTATCGACCTATTATTTTCTCTTGCATATTACTAATACGAATAACGTTATTGTACTACATAATATAATAAATTGCGCATATTATTTCTGTATTTATTTAAGATGATTTTCTGTGCAAATATTTGGGGAAAATTATAAAATACTTAATAAAGTAATTACTTTCAGTATCTATATTAGGAAATCAACATCAGGTGATGCATAGTAGGTAGGTACTACTAGGTACTTTATTTGAGTTCCAGTCTCTGTTTCAATAATTTACTGTTAAACTTATAAAGAGAAAGGGAATATAAGCCCGAATTCTAAACCGCCACTCAAATATATAAGCGCTACTTAAGCGTTTAAGTAGCTGTCACATTAGACAGAATACGTGAAATTTGTGCAGTAAGAGCCACTTTATTGATTGTCAGATTTGAGTGGCGGTTCAGTATTCGGGCGATGGTCTTATAGAACTCTTATATAAAATTATTGACATTTAAAGATAGTTTAGATGTATTTATTAATAACTAACTACTTATTCAAAAAGTATACAAGTTAGAATTGATGAATGTTTTTAAAATTTTATTAATTTATTTATATATTTTCCTACTTACATGGACACACATAGAAGAAAAAATATAGGACAGTAATGCATCTGCCTGTATAAATTTATACATACATACATAACTTCAACAAAATTTATATGCAATTGCTAGTTTTTAGTCAGTTTGGTATTTTACTTTTGAAATTAATTATGAATCTAGTTAAAATAGTTTATTTGGAGTGAAGTTTAATAAAACCAATATCTTTAAAAAAAAAACTACTGAAATGTTTTTACTTTTGCGTGTGAGTTCTATTTTTATTTTTAATGAAATGTAACCTCTTTTAACTAAGCTGGTTCCCTTTCTGAACATCGATCCTCATTCTTCATCGACTATCTAGCGCTACACTCCACTCTATTTTTGCATTCTTCTATTTAAAAATCAAGTTTTCTAAATTAAAGAATTAATTTATGTCTAACATCATGATTTTTTAAATATATAAATAATAATATATTATATTAGTATATCTTTCATTAACGAACACCCGCGTGTCGTAAGTGCTTCGACGTCTTATTAATGTTCCGAGGGTAATTTGGGGAGGTAAAAATATCACGAAAGAACTGTTAAAGAACGCATAATATTTTTTGTAAATATTACTAATACATATAAAATAGCTTATTATATGATTTTATTTTGTTTAGTAAAACACCAGACTGTGTCCTTTTTTACTTTATATTGGCATATATTTTTGTTTATATTATAATAATATGTCTTATATAGTTGGCAGATGCACTTGCAAAATAAAAACTTAAAACAGTCTGCGACTACATGCTTCTTGATTAATACTTTAAAGGAAACTTGCTCCGTATACCGAAATAGGCTTCAGATACCAGTTTTTTTATAAACTTGGTATGCTACATATGCGTTCACCTGGTTTTCAATGAATACAATTACCCACGTAGGTAATGTATTTTTATCATTGCGTTAACGAGATGACACCTCAGCTACTCCTCGTATTACCTAATTGGGTAATGCTTTATGTCGGTGACTTAGTTGATCACAAGACCTCGATTTTAGCTTTGAATACTTGGATTCTATTCAATTCTTGTAAAAAAGATATTGATTTATAACGTACCATTAAGTATTATAACATACCTACCTACCTACTATTATTCATCATTCATCATCATTTGCCTTTTGAGGTCCACTGCTGGACAGGCCTCCCCCATAGAGCGCCAAAACTGCTGGTCCGTTCACTCATGGGGGGTTTTTGCCATAATCGCTACGCTTGGCGGGCGGGTTGGCGATCGCAGTAGGCTGTATTTTGTGAGAGAGAATGCTGCTGCCCATTCTTCCAGCCTTTTCCCTTAGTTGCCTTTACCCACGGAAAGAAATGGGGTGGCGGTATTCTAAGCCGGCGCCACACAGCTAAATATTATTATTACGTACTCGTATAATATAGTCCAGTCTTCAATACTAAATGTCATTTTAATAATAATGGCATAAGAGGGTGTGTAAAATAAAAAGATTTTGATAGAATTAAATTAATATATTTCGAAAACCAGAATGTTCACAATCTTTAATTTTTCATTATCGACATTTCGAGACATTTTAGCATATCAACATTGAAATTCTTATATTATTAAGTGATGGATTGGCATATTATTCTTGAAATCTGCATATCTGTACTGTAAGTTCAAGTACTTATAACACTTTTCCATTTGCTTCAATGATAAATTATAGTTAATTGAATTATGTTAATTACGAAAATTGTCTCGGTGGCACAGTGGTCGAGCACACGGCTTCTGATCCAGAGGTCCGGGTTCGATTCCTGACACTGGGTCACATCAATGACTTCAGAAATTGTTTTTCGGAAGTTATGTGTGATAAATATCGATGACTGAAAACTTTGTGCCCAGTATGGCAATAGGTTCGCCACCTATTCCATTTGGGACGTAAACATAACGGCGAGACGAGGCTTAACAGCCGCTGCCTACACCTTCGGGTAACAAAAGGCGTGAAGTTATGTTATGTTATGTTTATATCAGTACGATTTCTTTGAAAATCTATAAAGTACACAGTTCTATCGAAATATGTATGTAACTATTATTTTTAGTTGTCTAAATTTACTAATATGAATATGCAACTGAACTCATAGATAAAAAGCTACCTGTGATAATAGGATTGGAATGAAATAGCTAGGTATATCTGCAGCATTATTGTACTCCAGTTTTACATATGGGTCCAAGCAAAAGTAAGATACTCCATGGAGTCTGGTACCCATAAATTGGATGGTTCGTGATGCACAGTACCTTGTTGAATATGTATAGGTGAGCGGACTCCCTTCCGTATTTCTCATTTTACTAATAGATTTTCTCCATTGATTAAATTTGTATACCTACGTTTTATTCATACGGCGAAGACCACTATTGTTAGTGGCCGGCAACTTAATTCCGTTCGTTATTATTAAAGTCGATCTCTATGTATCTGATATGAAAACATGATACATATACGATATTAGGTATATTTTTATGTTATAATATTAAAATATACTATTTAGGTATATAATTACATAATTTCAATTTGTTAGCTATCTCAGAAATAGACTTCACTTATACAAGTTGTTTTTCTATGATATAGGGGGACAAAAGAACAGGCGTGTCACCTGATGGCAAGCGACAAACGCCGCCCATAGACACCAGAACACATAGTGTTACAGTTGTATTGCCGGTCATTGCAATGGGACATGTGGAATGGGAAGTGGCGAGGAGATGGGGTTGGGTCTCTGTATACTTCTCTCACCGAGCGAAACGCGGCATGAACCACTCTACCCCAATATTCTGAGAGGTCGTAGTATTTCACTGGTCCATTTATGCAGCGATCTGCGTAGCTCTACCACTGTTCAAATACAGCTGCTAAACTTTAATAAATATAAATTGCATAGATTTGCAATGTAAAAAGAATTGTAAAAGAATTGTTGCATTTGGTTATTTGCTGCTATGATTTTTTGAGTGAAGTTCGAATTATATATTACTATAAGTAATTAATTGTATTTATTTATAAATCAATTATATTATAACATATAAATTTATCAAATACATTAACAAAAGTAGCTAATCGTAACCTTATTAGGCGAAGCACACGACTGCACGCCTCCTGTGAGACTCACGATGTGTGTGACCAAATTAAACAAAATAATTGAAAGGCTGATAACTAATTTTATACCGCTATAACATATACTTTTACTAATACACTTTTATTAATCATATCGTGATAACATATAGCCTATAAACTAGCTCGATGAATGAACTATCCAACACAAAAATAATTTAATTCGAAACAGTAGCTCCTGATATTACCCAATTCATACAAACAAACTCTTCAGCTGTTTCATATTAGTACCTACAGATATAAATTATTAAATTAAACTTTGCACTGCTACTAATAAGGTATATAATATCAAAATATTATCGATATTGAATTTGAAAGGAACGATTCATTCGAATGAACGAATGATTCGTAAAATATAACCCTTTCTCTAAAGATTCGGCGCCGACCGACTGAACGTATAGCGTCGTATCAGATATTTTTAATGGCTCTATTAAGAGGGAACCATGGACTGAGCACACGCCCGCTTATTATTATAATTTAGACGATTGCCTAAAGCTTCGTAACACGAATGAAGTCATCAATACATTATAGAATGGTTTCAATATACTAGTTTATGTTTTAAATTGTATTTTGTTATTAAAAAATCATACAGCGATATCGGCAGGTTGTAAAACTCAACCACACGTTTAGTTTAGATGTTAAATATAAAAATTGGTGGATTTTTGGAAATCTTTTCGACAGTTATTTGTGATAAACAACAATATCTGATAATGCAGTATCTGGTATATGGTAACAGACTCCCCTACCTATTATACGGGAGTATGGGACTCAATTTTCATTAGTCATGTCAATGCATAACCGGTTACTATTTCAGGTATTTACTTTAGTTTTATAAAATTAAAACATATGTTGTTATTTTAACAGTTGTACATAATTTAGATGAATTTTTATTTGTATAGATTCTTAAATAAGCCATTCACATGGTAGCTCAAAGAGGAGTCAATAATATGAAAAAAAAAATGGTTGTAAAAAGCTTTTTGAAATGAAATAACTGTGTTTGAAACTGGAGCCACTCATCATACAAATGGTAATAATATTTATGGAAACCTTACCTCATTGGAGACATTAAAAGTTTACCCAACCCATAACGGTCGGGAGCAACTCTTACCTAACTCTCTCTCATTGTTCATTCCGGGTGCGTATATTGTTTGAGTTGAAATTTGTAGGCACCACTGAAAAAGTGTCAATTCATCATAGCAAAGCCCCGGGCTCGAGACCGAAGTCCCTCACATAAATCTCACTTCCATACTTTCGCGTGGGGAAAAACGACTGCTTTATGAGATCCTTAAGGCTGTATGGATTTGGGAAAATATTTCCTCTGCGTGCTGGCCCCCCGACAAATGAAGGAGCATTGGCACATTAGAATGTGTGAAGTGCCTATCGCCGTTTTTACTGTTATGCGAAGCAATTCATTTAAAAGCCAACGCGTTACAGTAGTACATACGAAGTGCCTATTTACTAATATTTATTAAGCCGAATCACCTATTTTGGGGTCTCGGAAACGTGGAAAAAAAGAGTGAATTAATGTTTATGTGTAGACTAATATTACCCGCGTACCCTTTTGATTCCATCCATCTACCGGAGTCACTTAATATAAATGGTCGCGATGTCATTAAAGAACTATTCCCGGCAGTCGTGTATCACTGTTGTTTGGAAATCCCCACTAATCTTGATTAATGTGCCGGTCTCTTGGCGACGTTTATTTTAAATATGATTTCGTAGCTTTTTAAAAATATATATACGAAATAATTGCGTTATAATATATTTCCTACTTTAACACATTGTTGTATTTCACTTTTTTAAATAAGACGTAGATGTTTATTTTTGTTTTGCTGAATGCAAAGATGTTTGCGTGTGTGCGTGAACCCTGCGCTTGCGCATACGAGGCGCATCGCTAGAGTATGCGTCTGTCCCGCTCTAACACACCTCTCCCTTTGTTACTCTAGTATAATCCAGTTCCGGCGACATTTCCATTGCGGTTCAGTAAATAAACGTTTTAGGAAAGCGGCTACGAATACAGAAGATTCTTCTTAGATAAGTTTATTGTGTGCTAATACATTGCCACAGCGTAGTTAGTTACTTATATCTCTGCATGTACGTTATATTTATATCTACAGTCTAAAATAGAATATGCTATCTGTAATATAAATATCGATGTGAAATCTAAGAAACACAATCGGATTCCGTATACGTCCACCAGATAAATTGGAAGCAATACGTAGGCGATGTGATTTGAATTGAATAAATTATTAGAGACGCTTGACTTATAACTTTAGAAATATTAACATCTTTTAAAAGAAATACCGTGAAAATTTAATTATAAGTTCTGTTCGTACTACGCGGAAGTATTGTCGGGATAAAGAGTTCAACAAACCGCTAAACAAGTATCTCGCGACTGCTTCTACGAGAATTTATAAGATATAATAACGCATACAGGTGTCGCATACCCAGGTGCTACAGAACAGCCGCCTATGGGAACTGAAATAGG
This sequence comes from Euproctis similis, assembly GCA_905147225.2. Lineage (NCBI taxonomy): Eukaryota > Metazoa > Arthropoda > Insecta > Lepidoptera > Erebidae > Euproctis > Euproctis similis. Next base: position 14,938,310 of record LR990108.1, on the reverse strand, counting down.
CATGAGGCTTCTAAAGTCCAGGTTACCAAAGAGTTCTCGTTGAGACGTGCTCGATGCCCTGATAGCGGCCGCTACATATCCCCAATTACAATTTATATAGTCTATAAATGGTAAGCAGTAATGACTGAGCAGACCGCGGTCGCTTGCCTTTTTCTCGCACAATCGAAAACCAATTATTTTGAAAGTAACTAAGATACCCGTGGTGACAGAAGCGTGGTAGCGGTCCATAAATTGGCTGTGTGGGCTTGCAGCGCGCTTGGAATATGAATTACTCTTTGTAGTCGGCTATATGCTTGGTACCATACTCATGGTTCATACATGAAGCGGGAAATATTTTTTTTTTCATATAAATTCTGCCATCATTATTTTTTTGTTAATTTTCATACTTACCTTTCGTGATACACTTATGTTTCTGAGAGACTTATTTACTTATCATTATTTTCTCTTGTTTATTTAATTATTGACAGTGAAGTTAATTTGTTTAATACTTATAATATTGGCGCGAGAAAACGAACTTTATGTACCATGTTGATATACCAAATTAGCTTGAATGTATCTTTTCTGAAAATCTTTTTTATCAATCGCCGAACTGCGCGGTTGGTAATTGGACGGAGTGGGTTTGCGAGGCAGTCCGCGATAATTGCCGTCGATAATTTTGTGATTTTCTTAAGAACATTCGGGGAAACTGTTAATTGGTTCACCTTTTGTGATTGTCAATAATGCCGCCTTAATATTTACAGCGACTATTCAGTAAGTTTTGTTTGTTGATAACAAAGTTTGAATACTTTTACAACACTTCATACTATCTCAGTGACTAATTCCTTATGAAGACATAAAAGTATATTTAGCATTCGAAGAATTCAGCTCGAATTTCCAGTAGTTATATAAATACTTATTTATTTGGTTCTGTTTATTTTGAAGTCTTAATCTTATGCTGTAACATTATCTATATTTAATAGATCGTAATCACAATTTATTGGTTTATCCGCTCCATTTTAAATTTAATATTACCTACATTTAAACTAAAGCAATAAACCAAACTTTTACACTCACATAATTATGTGGTCCGAATACCAATGCAAATGACCAAAAACAGGTCTAAAATTGTTACGGATGTATCTCGAGACTCCAAAAGAAATAAGCTTTTCATTGGTTCACAATTAAAGAGTTCTGAAGGTGACCGTGCCATCCCTGACGTGATAAAAAACCTCACATACGTAGCATTACTAAACGGGAGAAGCTTCGCTGAAATTCGTCGAAGATAATAAAAAAAAAGAAAATACTTCAAGCGATACTTATCAAGTGTTTGAAATGACACAACTGGATTCTGGTCTTCCAGACATGTTGCTTTTTGCCATATGAGTATAAAACTGACGAATTTCTCAATAAGAGAGAGATGACCGGCGTGTCGTCACGTAGCCAAGGGCCCAAGGGCTCAACCCGGTATTTGGAGCGGTACGGCAAAAAGTATTCAGGGACCATTATTATGGCATTTTTGTCGTCTGACTGGGGCCGTAGTGGCAGCGGCCATTACTGGCAAGGGGGCGGGGGCTCCCCCCGCCGCGCCGCGCCAAGTCCTCTACCCCCTCTCACCCGCACGCCATCCATCTTCGATATGCACATAAAGCGAACCGGCTCCGTAATGGCAGACCACATTCCCGATGCTCTTAAATTTATTTATCTCTTTATTAATTCTTAACTTTTAATTTTTGTATTCGACTTTAAACACGATCGGAAGAAATGCATTTGTATGTTGAGTTGAGATTGCAGGACGTCGTTTAGACATTTCTATGTATATGTGAGATCAGAACAATCGGTCATAAACACTCCTTACTATTAATGATTGTTTCTCTGTTTGTATATCTATTTAATAAACAGAGTATTAAGCAGTATTCGTAAGAATTATACAAAAAAATCCAAGTTACTTAATTAATAGTACCTGGTTCATTAAGAGTCTTTCGTCGTACAGTTAACAGTGAATGGACGATTAAACTCAGTTGTTGGCTAGTTTGAAATAATTAAATAGATAGCCATAGACACGTTTAGATTTTAATAAGCCCTGAATTTAATTTAATGAAAAAAAACATTAACCATGTAAGAAATTACTACAAAAATAAATGTAAGACTAATTAAGTTGAAGCGTTAAATGTTTTGTTTTATAATTTAGATGATTATTATACCTATGAATGAATGCCTATTAATTAAACGAGTAAATTTGTTATATTTAGAGCCTATTTTATGGCTACCAAATATTGCTTATATAATAAAATAAATAATATAAACTTACATATTTAGAAATTTTAACAAATGCATATTTCTTTTATCGACAAAATAAAATAAGGTTTAAGACACTTATGTTTCAGTAGCTCAATTAAATTGACACTTTCTAGAGCCAAATAAATCAAGATGAATTCATTACGACCCATTAAAAAGTGACACCCTATTTCCTATATAAAAAAGAGACAGCAGATAATATTATTACTACACTAAATAAAACAAAAAATACATATTTCGAAGAATTTGACACTTCCCCGTTTCACTTAAAAAAAAAACCTGATTTCTATAAAGTTAAGTTACGCTCTACAATTTACTGTCCCATCAGATAAATATCTTTGCAAAACAAGATGAAAAACAATAATATATCCTGATCTGAAGATAGCAAAACAATACATGTATCAGGAAAAGAGCAGTTTTATACATACATATTTAAATGGCTATGTTACCACCTTTTTTTAACCGACTTTGAAAAAAGGAGGAGTTTCTCAAATCGTTTGTATGTATAACTTATTTTTGGAGTCGGCGCCAGACTAGGTAACGTACTCTATTGTGTTGCACCGACTTCAATCATAAGAGACAATTGTAAATATTTTAGTAGTTAAAGATGACTTTATTAAAGTATTACGTTTTGTATATTGCATTAAATATAAAAATTAGTAAATTTATCGCTTTTTGGTTATAGATGTACTGATTTCATATACTTAAAGATTTTGTGGTTTAGGTCTCTAGAACTCGGTTTAACTTTTTTTAAAGAATTTTTTTTTCGCCTTCACCTTGATTCCCGAAGGAGTAAGGCTGCTTTGCTTCCCAATGCCGAAAGTAATATTTAAAGATTATTCACAAGTAACTTCTGAAAACCCGACATCTGCCAAACAGAAATCCACATATTAAACTATATAGGTACACTTCTACTATAAAATAAATTATTAAGTCTATTTTAAACTTGAATTTTAATCGATCAAGTGTAATCCATTTATTATCACATCGATTAATTAAATGAATTATAATTCAAATGAAAATTTACAATCAAAATTACATTTGAACTATCCAATTGCCACACAAATCATTCAATGTTTAAAACGTGTAGGTAAGTAAATTGCTCAGTTTTGTAATATGTAAATTAAAGTTTGTTAATTTAATTAACAATCTATTTTGATTTGTTATTAATTCATATAAACAATAGTATTAATTAATATTTATATAATTTGATTATAGTAATAAAGTGCAGTAGTTGTGAATATCTAATAGGTAGACTTATACTTAACCTCTCGGTGGTCCAGTGGTCGGGGTTCGAATCCTGACACTGGCTCACAGCAATGACTTTTTGAAATTGTTTTCGGAAGTTAAGTGTGATAAATATCGATGACTGAAAACTTTGTACCCGGTATGGCACGACCACCCGACGAGGCTTAACAGCCGCTGCCTACAACTTCAGGTTACAAAGGCGTGAAGTTATATGTATGTTATGTAGAGTTATAGATCTAGGTAACCTATAGGTGTAGATAGGTGACCACTTAGTAGTTAGACTAATTTACAATAGTCCTTTGTGTTAATTAACCCTGGGGGCGTTGGTTACCTTAATTGCCCATAAATTGTTTGACAGACACATTTGCCTAATATTTGAGTTTTAATAGTTAAATTTGATTGGTGATTCATTTACTTGTTTTATGGGCCTTTATATCACTAAACCGTTCTTGAAGTTTATTTGATATTTACTGTTGACATTTGTCGAATCAAGGTCTGATAAATACGTCAAAAATCATAATTATGAATGTGGAAGGTATTAAGAGAAGTGGGTGGATAAAAAAACGTGGATATTGGTGTGGAAGAAGCGAAGTGTGGTAAAGAAAAACCTATAGGTAGTGGTGGCCCCAAATAATGGATAGGATAGAAAAATGATGATGGAAATTAGTCTGTCCCGCAAAAACTTTTCAAAACGTATGATAGGTGCAATGAAATAAATTAGATAACATAACACATAACTTCACGCCTTTTGTTACCCGAAGGTGTAGGCAGCGGCTGTTAAATTAGATAGATATGTGCAATATTAATAAATATTTTTATGCTACAAGTTTTACTTTGATATGACTTTGGATTGCATTTAATTAAATTCAAACTTCCTTAAAATTCATAAGTAATATTTAGTGTACACCAATCAAAGTTTGTTTAGATTTGTCTTATAAAATTTTTGAGAGCTATTAAAAAAATCGAAATACGTATTTACACAAATAGAATGAGTGAATGAATGAATAATATTCACATTCTACTGAACGATATTGAATGTATATCTTCATTCATCTATAATAATTCTATACGATACATTTGATTTCTTAATATTAACAAGCGTTTCATAGCCGTGTTCAGTTCAATGAGGCTTGATACAGTTGATGTGTTGTCACAAGACGTGATCGTAACAGTCTACATTAGTAGAATATTATTGTTTATGGACTATTAACTGGTATTTACTAGCACATTAGTCATGCTTGACTATTTCTTTATATACATCTAAATATATAAAACACAATTTAGTGATAGTTGAACATAATTTTAGAATTGAACGAATGATTTTTTGCATATACTTGACACAAGTTTTATTATTTCAAATAGCTAAGAAAAAAAATTAAATTTGATCTGATTTGAAGGTTCTCTGATGGATCGAAAGCACGAGATTTATTAATGGAAGTAAACTATAATTTTTAAAAGTGTTTAATATTTAGTATAATATTAATCTAATTTTGTTTCAGTTTGTGTTAGTTGAAAATATTTTTATAATACATATTTTTTAAACCGAATGAAGAAAACATTTACGTGACCAGGGACACATTAACCAGGGACCATTTTATAAATTATTGACAAAAATACAAAAAAACTGATTATTATAAAAACTAAACTGATTATATATATAAATCTGTCAATATTATATTGTATTCTTATTTCTTGAAGTTTTTATATTCACAATTATTTATTTATTATTTTAACTCCCCAAATAATTAATACGAATGTTGAAGAAATGTATTTCTTCATCCATCCACACAATGTCCCACCATATCTAGATAGGACAAACTTGAATACTAGTACATGTACACTGGCATTGTTCGCTAACAAGCGCTATAACCGCTCCCCAGCACGACATCGAACCCGCACTTATACCTATTCAAAACTATACATTTAACTATATGTCGCGTGCTATTTGTCGTATTTAGTACTAATGAGTGCTATATACAATTTATTACAGTTATTTATTGAAGTTTAAATGAGTAGGTATATTAATAATTGTACCTAATTCTTGTTGAAAGTACCTATAGTATTAAGCAAAATAAGAATCGGGTGTTAAGCAATACTTAGCTTATAAGTGGCAAATAAATGTTTCTAACACACAATATAATATAATTATTATACCAAATTTAGTGAGTTTTTTTTACCAAAAAGCAACTAAGCTAAGCAACCCTAAAAATTAATAGGCGAGTATGAGAAGAGTCATGAAAGAGGATGAGAATGAGATGTATGAATCGTGCCCGCTCTGCCTGCTTAGCAAGTATAGGAGCGAAGTAACTTTATACTTGAAATACTTAGTATTAATTTTAATAGCAATATTTAAATATATTTTCTATTACCTTTCAATGTGATCATTTTTAATCTTTTAGTTTTTTAAAAAGCGTACTGTACTTTCACAAAAAAAGGAACCGTATTCCTTTATTAAAGGCTCTTTCTTTCTTTCAACCCATATAATAGACAATACCGTTGCACAATGATTAAACGACATCGAATTTTAGAAAGCTATCCCTTGTGCAACTTTCTCCCTTTATCTCCTATACAAAAGGTGTTAAAACTGTAGAATTTGTATTGTATAGGTGTAGTATATTTTTTTTCGCTAAATTCTTACCCTAAAATTTATTACTCGTGTTTTTTTTTAAAATACTTTTATGGACGTTGTTCTTGTGACTTTCTAAGTTACTGGTTTGTTGTAACTGAATACTTGAACTCTTTGACTTGTCTTTGACTTATTTTTAACTTTGCTAATAGTCTATTTCCTGACTACTCTTTAGTTGTGGAAAGGCTAATTAAGATTAGACAATAAAAACGACGTATTTTAATTTTGTCAAGATGTTAGATAATCTTGACCAAATTGACTTTTCGTCACGAAGGAGTAGGTTCTATATTTAGATTTTTTTATAACTTGAAGCCTTTTTCTAATCGAAGGTGTAGAAAGAGGCTGTTAAACCTCGCCTCACCGAACTTACCAAATTTTTGAATAGGATGCGGAACCTATTGCCATGCTTAGGGCACAATGTTGTCAGTCATTGGTATTTGTCACACTAATTCTCGATCCTTTGACAACTTGATTTAGTAAAGGGAAAGAACATTTTTTTTTTTAAATCATGAGTGAAAAAATGCTTTGAAATAAGAAAATTATTCACATAGCTGAAGTAATTATTAGTGTTTAATGAATTTCAAATACTAATTATAATAATTGAGAACCTGACGAGTCATATATTAATCTATAGTAGATTTAGGGGGAGATAGACATCTAGATATATGGTGAAGTATTAAATTGTTGTGTCATGAGATTTACGAGCATATTGGCGATGCAGCCAGGGTGCAACATGCTAACGCTATCATTTAACCCCCACCCCTCTCGCCCCAGTCCGTGGCTAATTCACTGCGACAAATTATCAGCAGCTAAATTCAGGGTCCGATGCTATTGTTTCACAAATAATAATGTTTTAACAAAAACAACATAGGTACTCTTAAACGAAATATCTGCTTCACAGGTTTTGATAAAATTACATGTCATAAGAAGCTCTCTTTTACTATTGTGAAATAACATTGTTTTTTATTAAATGACTGGTATCGGTCTGGTGACTACATTCATCAAGGGTTTTCAATGTTTATGCTGCTATCCCACTCTTCAGAACCCAATGTCTTTTGGCACATTAAGATCTCAAATTTGTTCTTTATTTATAACCGAATGTGTGATATGCGTAATGATACATGACAAGACACAGTACCTAACTACAAATATAAATAGCACCTAATCAAATACCTTTTATTAAAAAAAAGGATTTAAACTTCACTTAAATATTATCAAATCCAACAGGAACTTCATAATTTAATCATCTATTTATACACACAATGTACAATGTTCTGCGAATCAAGATAGCTTCGTAGCGAGCACATTGTGTCCTAAGACCTAAACCCTACTCTATACAGATCTAGCCAGACGGGAAGTAGATACAAAGAAGACTGAAATACTTGGGCACCACGACATGGCAACTTTGTTGTCTAACCGGATATTTGTTTTATTTTCAGACTTGAAAATACCGACTGCATAGACATAAAAAGTAGTTGTGATATAACACTTTTAAAGTAAGATATACACTGTTTTTGAAACATAAAAGTTTGATTTGCATAATATTTATAACTAGCTGACTCGGCGAACTTTGTTTCGCATCAAAAGTAATTTTTGCAGCATTTACAATTCAAGTGCTAAATCTAATTTTTTTTTTCTTTACTACATCGTACATGAATTATACATAAAAACCACCCCCTTTACACACTATATCTATTAAAATAAACTACATTTAAGCCCGTTGCTTAGTTTCACAGATCTTAGCACATAAGGGGACAGGTAGCGGAAAGCGACATTGTTTTATATTATGTAATGATAGGAACTAGAATATCATATCGGATAAAATAGTCATGTTAGGTAAATTGGACACTAATCGATAATCGAATCCCTGCTCTAAGATTTTTCTGAAATCAATAATAAAGGCTGTTATTACCAATATATGTATAACATATTTCTCTTTATAACTCGTACCCTAATTTTGTATTCATACAACCTTATCTAAGTGTAAAACTTTGTTAATATAACAACGAGAAAATATTACATGTTGAGTTTATTATTTGATTTTGTGCGAACGAATTTAGTTATTTTTTTATTACGGCAATACTGAAGTTATAAATACCTAATATGATTAGTAACTTTTCAGAATGGCGTTACATATAAAACAATTATAATAAGGTCAAAATTAAATAACTCTAGCAAATATTGGTAATTTCAAACTTAAAATATTATTATAATTTTTTAGAAAAATATAGAAATCTATATCTGTAAATTTATTAGCAAAAATTCAGCATCAAGAGCATAGCTACCTATACTGATAGAAATATAAATACAGTAGTACTGGCATGTAAGCAGAGAATAGACATGTCTCAATAGGCAACGTGATAAGTAATTGAGGATCAAAAATATTTGCTAACGATTATTTTTTTGCTTCTGTTTTTTGTTTTATTGTTATTAAGAAGGTACCTCATACAGAAGCTATTTTCCAAATACGAATTCAAAGTTTAGCGCTTAAAAACAATCAAACTTTATTACATATAGCAAATATGAGGCAGATTTACTTTTTCTTATCTATGAAAGTAATCATTGCTTTAAAAATAATAAAATAACAATAGAACTATGAATGCAAATCGAGTGTTCATTGAAATTATTATAAGCCTAATGTGCATATAATTAGAGTCGATATTTCCCACACCATATTGGAGTCAAATAAATTATAAAATAAATACTATACCAGTTCTAGGGTTTAATATTCTTATATTAGACCTATATGGGAGCTGCACGTAAAGCTGCACGCCTACAATTGTGAGACTTTGAAAGCTTCTTCATAAGTAGCTACGAAAGGGGAGACAGTTCCAGGTTCTAACTGTGTAATTTATTTTACTTTTCTGCTTTAAAATAAACTATAATATTATTTTTTAAATTGGTTAGTTACTAAAAATATAAATCGTACCATTGACATACATTAACGACTAACCAAAGTTCCTTGCGAAAAAGAACTTCATAATATCACTCGCTTCTTTGACTTACATAACTGTTAATTTAATATTTACAGTACAAATACCTCAATAATAAAATATATAATAAATAAACGTATTGTTTGTGTGTTTAATCTTAAATCAAAATAAACTAAACTTGTAGACCAACATTGCAATAGGGCTTCAGTACTTCGTTGGCGGGCGAACATACCAACTATCGCGTCAATCTCAGCCGTCCAATACATACTGTTTGAAGCCTTACTGACATATGTACAGGACAGTTCTTAACAAACACAACCTTCTTTGTATTGTCCGAATAGAATATAGTTTATAGTTAAATCCTTATATGGAATAATAAATGTTTTATTTGACGATCAAAGATTTCTACAAAATATGTTTAGACCTATAAATGTAGTAGCAAGCATTAAACGAAGTTGGTTGTCTATTAATGACCGATATATTTTTAAACTAGCTGACCCGGCGAACTTTGTTCCGCATCAAAAGTAATAACTGCTGTCCCGCTACGTTAATACTTTAATTTCTTCGTAAATATTTGTTTAAATTACATACTGTAAAGGGTCATTTTGATCTATATTAAAATCACAATCTATTTGAGATACGTAACTGGATGAAATGTAATCCTGTAATGTTTAAAATTGCTTCGTAATTAAGCCATTATTTCTCGTAAAAAGTAAAAAAAATAAAAATGGTCATTGTGGGTTATCCTTAAGAGATACACATATGTCCTTGCGGACTTTTTTGTAGACCTTCTGAAGGTGTTTATTAATGTAGAACATTATTTTGATCTATTACTTAGGGTTCAGCCAGTGTTTGCAATTAAAGTGCTAAATCTCGAAAATTATCATTTTTTCTCTATAACATCATATATAAATTATAGATCAAAACCACTCCGTTGACGCCCTCTAACTATTAAAAAAAACTGCATCAAAATCCGTTGTATAGTTTTAAAGACATACGCATATAAGGGGTCAGACAGTGGAAAGTGACTTTGTTTTATACTATGTAATGATGTATTTATAAAAAAAACCAAAGCCATGATGGTTACTCAAAATAATGTATCTATTATATAATTAGTTCAACGAAAAAAAAAACTCACTCAAAAAACAATAGCAACTGATTTCCAATCGATTGATTAGATTGTCATTTTATAGTCAAATGTTATGTTTGTGTGATGTTTTGGATATATAACTTATCATGTTAGTGTATTTTGTTGATTTGTACGCCTATAAATCTCGTTCAAACGCGGAATTGTAGAGCATACATAAAGCACGGTGCTCGACTGAAAATTACTATCTAACTGACAAATACAAATATTTCATGTTGTTACAGTGTTCAAACAGTAGTTTTATTGTTTTATTAACTTACAACAAACACATATGCTGGATTGTTGTGGCATTTCTATACGATAGAGTTCTCTCTTGGAAAAGTGTCTAACTTCACAACACTTGGACTAGCGCCAAACGTAGTAGCAGCCTAATAATGCATTATGGATTAGGACTTTTAGTTGTTATCTAAATTCACAAGGGAAACATGTCGACATTGTTATATATATTACGTATATGAATTGTGGGTTTTTCCACGGATGTGAATGTCTACAATGTCACAATTTTATTCAACTCTATAGCGGTAGAATAATCCCTCAAAGCTTGCTGCAGTGCGCTCTCTGATAAACGGCATAACTAATGCCGCGGGATTGCATTACGAGGCAAAACTTTTTCAGCGACTGTACGCGGTCGGCGTAAATTGTGTGAAAATAACAAAAAAAAAACAAATAAAAACTATTGAAATATATCGACGTGGTTTTGCCAATTCGATAATACAGATATTGGATAGCAATTTTGAATCTGTACAAACATTATTTGTTTACGTAGAGCACTTTTTTAATATTGTCTGTAAAGGTCTATCTCAGTGGTTCCCAAACTTATTTTGTCTACTGCCCACTTTGAGAATAAATATTTTTCATCCATTTTTCACCTATTTGAAAACCACTAGTATATCCATATTAGAAATCACCCCCCAGGCCTCTACAAATGCCCCCATTTTCTTACTGGGTCTCTTATCGCCCCCCTTGAGACCTGCAGTGCCCACAAGGGGGCGTTATCGCCTACTTTGGGAAAGACTGGTCTATCTAGACGAACCTGCCATCATAAATTTAATGATGTATTATAGAATCAGGTGAAAACTGTTGACCTGTGTGTTTCGATCGTAGCAAATGGAAAGTTTCTGCCTACCCTCATGGGAATAAGGCATGATAGTATTATGTATTGTGTTTCGCGAATGAATTACAGGCTTTCACGGTTGTGTATCGTGCGGTACCTACACACAGTAAATTTGAGCGGCAAGCGATGTTGCCAAACCGTATCGTCAATGCGTTCGTGTATTACACCACGTACGAAGCGGGATTCTCTTATGATGATTTAGTGGTGTACGCGACACTGCTGGATGGATTTACCGCCATATGAACGGATTATGTGGGCGAGAGCAAACACGGGGCAGAGAGCAGAGAGGAAAGCGGACCGCGCGCGCTACATTGTGAGTTACGACCAACTTTTGATTCGCGGCTTTATTTGCGAATCGTCGAGGGATGAATTAAAATTAAACGTTCACTACCTATATACCTACTATAATATAAATTTCAACCTCATAATATATTAATACGTAAAACTTTAATCTTTCTCAGTTGATAGTAAAAAGGTCTAATGAGCTTAATTCAAGGAAATTACCACGAATTATAGAAACACAGGAGTCCGGGTATAACGTTGTATGAATGGTCTCTATTTAGGGGAAATAATTTCGATATGCACTCATTTTAATTCTTATGCTGCAAGTTTTGACATTGACAGCTTAGCGCGACGTACTTACATACCTAATCATCACTGCGTCCGAAATTGTAGCGCAGCCAGTGTCAGAAAAGAGAACTAAGATTTCAGTTTATTATTGACTACATTAATACTTTCGCAAATGATCAACATTATTCCATAGGTTAATATTTCGATCTAATAAAACCAATGTTTGGCGTGATTTTAAATTAAATTCTATAAAGGTAGAAACTTTCCGATACAGGATTGCACTGAGTAAATAAATTGCAATTACTCTAACCGCAATATCTTGAGTGTGTTAATAAACCTGGCTATAGTTCAAATATTTTTTCCCCACTCCCTCCAAATAATTTTTCTCTAGGTCCGAGATAAATAAGATAAGAAATAAATCATAACCGCCCATTTCCTCGCGAGCTACAAAACAACGGAGCGGGCCGCGGCACGGCCGGGAGGGGAGACCGGGGAATTATGACAAATCATGCATTAAACATAGGGAATAAATGTTTTCTTATCACGTACCTATTCTTGTTTTGATATTAGTTTTTCCTTTATCTTTATTGACACAGCTTTCGAAAGGGAAACCATTTTTATTGACGCTTTAACATCAACCGTTAAACATTGACTGAACAACTATTATTTACAAGTAATTGGTTTTTGGTTTTTTATTTACGAAATAGAAATTAGAATATTGTTCATAAAACTCAATATTCAAATGTTGCTTTTCAAGAGCCAGTAAGAGGCAGAAGTATCTACTATCTAGCTACTGTTTGTTTCTTAAGATAGAGTTGTGAATAAACATTACAGTCTCGCCATAAAACTGCACAGACTAAGAATCTAGTATATTTATTTGAATAGCGTTAAAATCTCTGCGCATCCTCTGAGGCGAAATTTACATTAAAGTACAATGCACACTGAAGTAGACTGCAAACTATTAAAAGCGTAACTGTTAGTAGAAGTATACTTGCCATCATAAACAATTGGTACGGGAACAATGGCAAAATTGTGCGGAAAAAACCGGATGAAACTGGTTTAAACTAGTTTTTTTTTACTAACATATATCTATTAATTATCCTTTTTTCTAATATCATTAGTGGCTAAAGTGTTTTGTCTGAAATTCCCTTTGCATGCCATTTAGCTTCATTTATTAAGCAATATACATACTTCAATTGTATACAATTTTATTTTCTTACATTTGTTGGATGTTTATTGTATACAACTCTTAATACCGTCTGAGATTTAAATCTTTCTTCACAGAAGCCTGGCGTTGTGGTTTCTTTAGTTAAGTCTAACTTAAGGAGGGTAGGTACCGCCCAACTTGGGTTACTGTAGCTTCTGAATACCAATCTGAAGCCTTTTCAGGTAGCATTTGCTGTTTCAGCCGTACAAAATTTTCGGAAAGAGGATTCCACCGAGCCGAGAAGGATTTAAAGTTTGCGAATTTCAAATGGTTTTACTTCAAATATGATATTTTAAATGAATTTATGTTTGTTTGTTTGTTATTCGTTGTTTTATATTGCTGTTTTGAAGTCGTATTTACGTTGCGAATGATTGAACGAAGTTAACCGAGCAGCGGGCTTAAGGGATCAACTTCAGTTTTCATTGGTTTTACAATTATTTCACACGAGTCTTCGGTCGGGATCTTTAGTTGTTAAGATGTTCTAAGAAGTACCAAAAAACTCCTATTATTATACATTAAGACTTATGTATCTTTTTTATCTAAATAGTTTGCAAAACCTTTTGCCATATACCTGGCACAATTTTGTCGTTCATCGCTCCTTATTACGCACAACCATCAAAAATAATGCCGAAAAGTAACTGATGTGAGCCAGGATTTGAACTCGAGACTTCTTTGTATAGGTTCAAGTTTCACTCGATCTTATTTAAACTCAACTTGATGGTAAATTAGATCATGTTATTATGCTTTCTAAACTTTCCCAAAAATACTCTTTATTTTGGAATAACGAAATATATTTGACGTCTAAGGTACACCTACATCACAAATTGGAAATCCTTATAAGTAAATATTCGTGATACCTCACTCTTGTAGTCAGCAATAATAGGGCACATAAAAACCATTGCCTTGTACCCTGAAGTTTGTACTCATTTTACTCCATTCAGTAATGTGGTGGTCAAATTATAGACCAGCTTAATACCTTAACCATACCCTGGGTTAAGTTACTTTACGATTGCAAGATAAAAACAATTTGCGGACACGTTCAATTCAAGATCATGTTGTTATGATTACTGAAATGACTAGCTTTTACAAACACTTGGCTTCAGAGATGGTTCTACGATATATTATTATGTTAATATCACGTACCAAGTAGGTACTAATGTACGGGACCATCAATTTAGTAATACGATTCCTTTTATATTAAGTATATCTTTATTTATGTATAAAATTAAATATAATTGGTATGCTTGTTTGTGAAAATGTTAGTAATAAACAAATCTGATTTATTTAGCTTCTGTTTATTTATTACAAATGATCTCCAAAATAGTAGGGTTTTATACAGCGTTTAGAAAATATTATAATGAAAAACTGCTAACTATAATTAAAACACTAAAATTATGATATTTTAGAAGGGTATAATCGATCGATCGAAATATCAATGACTATAAACTTTGTGCCCGGTATGGCAATAGGTTCGCTACCTATTCCATTTGGGACGTAAACATAACGGCGAGTCGAGGCTTAACAGCTACTGCCTACAACTTTGGGTAAAAAAAGGCGTGAAATTATGTTAGGAGGGTATAAACTAGTTGATGAAGTCACTGGCTTAGTTACTTATTTAATAAAGTACTACATAAATAAAACTAACGTACTTTTCAACTTAAAACGATATTTCTCTAAAGAATACTTAGTTTCCGCTGTTAACAATATTAATTTTATATATATTTAGATTTTTATGTTATTATTAATAATGAATTATATTATTGTGAAATTCATGTTTCTATTCCTTATCTCTTAATGCCTCATGAAGTTTATAACTTATAAATTCCTGACTAATTCACAACAAAGGGCCAGTCGATTGGTATAGGTGTACTAAAAAAAATAAACTCGGAACGAATGTTTTGATATAAAATGTCAAAATATAAATCAAAAGGTAACCCGCAATAAAAATCGATGTCCAGTATAATTTAATACTCTGTGAACAATACGTCAATTTTTCAAACTATCCTGTGAGACGAATGTTCTTTTTTTAAAATTTATAAATAAAAAAAAAGGTGGCCAGTCATTTATATTGGTGTGTGCGATTCGTTCATTGCAATCTATTTTTAAAATTTAATCTTTGATCACGTGATACATGGCGCGCACACTTGAGAACACCAACGGTAATAATTCAAAGTTTGACAGATACAAGTCTCGGAGCAATATGGCGTCCGCGCCACCCAATGAGCGACTTGCCAGTCACGCGGCGCGCACCGCTCCTAACTTGGTATACATACATCACGTCTGATTTATCGGGGAAGGAGTGACACATTTTATATTCTATTTTCGAAAACTCTAACGAGTTTTTCAAAATGGATACCCACGCTTGAGAGATCGCTACCAGCTGCATCTAGTTAGCCTTACAGTTTTGTATTTGAAATTATTTGCGTGAATACACTTATATTTTTGGAATTGTTTGAGTTGAAATGTGCCCCTTGTTAAATATAATATCATAGTTATAGACGTTATTGATGTATTGTGTAAATTATACACTTCAAGTACATTTAATAACAGGCATATACAATAAATTTATAGCGTCGTTTATTTTGAGAAACAGCTGATGTGTTCATTATAAATAATGGCATCTCTTAGATCATTTTGAACGTCAAATAAATGTACTTGAAACGATCGGTGTTTTAAGGGCTCGCTTAAATTGATTTTTAAATAACACGCACACCGCTCCCCCCTTTAAGGGGTGAATAGTGAAGGAGTAGTCAGAGGCTTTCGTGTGTCACATATGTCAGGGTTTGGCCTAATCCTCTCGGGACGTCCAATTTTTATTGCGTTCAACCCTGATCTATGGACTAATATCGGAAAGAATATTGATGTGAAAATGTTTGTAAAGTTTTAACCCTTTTCTTGTTGGTGTATCTGTAGAGATACACCGGAATTAAAAAAATCTAGTGTTGTTATTTTTAAGCGAAACCATGATATTTTTTTAAGAATATTTAGGTCATTTCTTAGTTTCGGAATGCAATTTAAGTTTTTTGTGTTGGTAAGACTGATGAGCTGTAAAACTTCACTTTAGTTCAAGTTCCGACATGTTGCCTCGCAAAAAGGTAAGAAAAGTTATGATTTTTTCTCTTTTTTATGTATTGAATGAGTGGATGTGTTAAGTTATTAATTATAGATATATTTAGCACTAAAATAATTACTTTGGACATTCTTTAATTGTCTGGTTGATGCTTCATGTGACTTTTTTAATGAATGTATCTCATCGTGCACATTGCCAAGAAACTAACAATTCTATATATATTTGATATGTATCTCATGGTACACACTGCTAGCTTTACTAACAACTTTTACAAAATCGTCATGTATCTGTATGTGCACACTGCCAAGCTGAATAACTGTTCATATGGCTATGCATGCCTTATTTTATATTAATTGTAGGTCCATATGCTTTCAAGAGCTAGCAAAATACTCACATTGGTGCCAAAACACAGTCAGTCATCAAATGATGAAGAAAGTTCGGATTCTACTAGTGCGTTTCGGGCTTCATTTATGATTTTCTCGTATATGGAGGTGAAGACACTTTCAGATACCACCTATTTTCACCAGAAGAAATGAGTTTGGGCTTTGGGGCAAAAGTCTCGTCTTCTCACTATATAAAACTATTACTGTTCCAGCATGTTCAGTTGTGTACTTTGGCAATTTTTTCACCAGTCTAG
Organism: Euproctis similis; assembly: GCA_905147225.2. Taxonomy (NCBI): domain Eukaryota; kingdom Metazoa; phylum Arthropoda; class Insecta; order Lepidoptera; family Erebidae; genus Euproctis; species Euproctis similis. The sequence continues at coordinate 14,921,484 of LR990108.1, read as the reverse complement.
AGCTAATACATATGCTCCGATATAATATGGGTTCTTAGGCACCATAAGGTCAAATAGACTACGTGGTGCAGAACAAAAGCTTATACCTGATAAAGCCCTCAAAAAAAAGGCCGTGGATCTTATTCACGAGTAGTATGCAATACAAACAAAGTCTGTATTGTCAAATGGCATGACAACAAAGTGGTTACTGTGGCAAGCAGTTATGTTTCTGAAACTCTTGTTGGAGTTTCAGAAAGAGCTGCTGTCCCCTGTCCCAATATAATAAAGCACTACAACGCACATATAGAGGAGTCGACCTTGCAGATATGTTAGTGGCTTTGTACAGAACGGAGATAAAAAGCCACCGATGGTAATAAACGATATTTTCTCAAATGTTACATATGTGCGTGAACAATAGCTGGTTTTTGTATCGCAGACATATTGGCGTGAATAACATAAAACGACTGAGTTTGAAGAAGTTTCGACATCATATTATACAAGGGCTCTTACATTCTGTGAGACAGCAGCCATTCAAAAACTATGACTCTGTACCACCAGCACCAAAAAAGATTACAAAAACACCCTGTACCGTAAGGCCAACTGCGGACGTTAAATATACAATCATTTCCCTACTTTTGGGTCCAAAGGACGATGCAAACTATGTATCAAAGGTCAGACTACTGTTATGTGCATCAAATGTGGTGTGAGGCTGTGTCTTTTACCGGATAGGACTGGTTTTTCAATTTCCATATTATGAATGTCTAAAATTAATCTGATTTTGTATTTTTTCATTGAAGTTCCATTTTTGTTATTAAATAAATAGTACAAACTACTGATTATTAACGTGTTTTTTATATTTATTTCCATAAATTATTATAATAATCAAGTCATAGATAATTTGGCAATGTATCTGTAGAGATACATTGATAGCGTAATATATTTATCAATGCCCTTGGCAATGTATCCCACAAGATACGGGTGGTTTTTTTAAAGGGGTAGTTTGAATATTTTTTTTAATATTTTTTCTAGACCCCTTGGGTCATTAGAGTTAAGGGCTATGAATATTATTTTTATATTCGAAAAAATAAAATTCTGCCAAGTTAAGGGTTAAAAGGGTAGTTTATAAATATAAATTAGTATTGACATAGAAAGGATTGAAGTGCACATATAATAAATAATAAAATATTCATCATAAACATTTTGACCGTAGTAGATAGAACTTAAGTAAAATATGAAGAGTTATAGGAATAAATTAATCAGAATTGGTAGACAATTTGTAATAATAATGATAATTTCAAATGTTTCTGTTTGAAATAGTACTTTAAACTAAATATTAATGGTGACAAGGTATCTGAATATTTAATAGTTTTACGTTTATATAATACTAGCTATTTAGTCCTTGATTTCGTCGGCGTGGTAATTACAAACCCTGGATTTCTTCGTTCAGAATGTCTAGCTATACTGCACCACGTCTCCAATCACAATTTTTGCACGAAAAATATATAACTAATATTTTCATTATTAATCGTCATTTTTTTTTTTTAAATAGACATTGTTTACTTTTTACTGTCTACGTCCAAACATATATCTACAATAGTATATACAACTTAAAATTACATTCCGTTACTTACTTGCCTTATAGGTATGTACTGATTGCATAAAAAGTTGCCGAGCGCCATCTGTGTGTGAGTAGTTACTCCAGAGTTTCGTTTTCAACGGTAGCTTTACAGTCAATTAAGCTTTGCCAATTTAAGAGTGGCCGTGTACCACTCACACCGGCCACTAATGTATTATTCATATTGTGTTTTTGAGATAACAAGCAAACTCTCAAGTCGATACACATCTAGTTGGTCTGATTGGAAGTCAGCACCGCAGATGGCGCTGGGAGAGCAGCCATGACTTGGGTAACTACATTAAAATTACTCCTGAATGTTGGCATCGTTATGTACTCCGCGTCTGTCTTGTACAGAATATTTTAGAATTAATTTTAAAATTGCTAGTTAGGCTATCTGTAGTGTAGGTATGTAAAAATACGTTAAGATTTTTGATTGTGATAAAAATGGTGATCTTTTTATATTACTCTGTATAATAATGCAGATCTAGTGAAATATCATGTTCTTCGTTTATCTATAAGTTTTTGTACCGAGAATCAATCTATTTAATTCAGAAATTAAACTAGATATGATCACGATCAGCTTTTGATAACACCAATACTATATTTTACAGAAAAATAATTATTCACCTCACAAAAACTCTCTTGATAATTATTAATAAAGATATAAATCATGTATTTTTAAAGCACACCGTAATATTCGTATGACAGTTTTCACGATAAAACATTTCGTTCCGTTATTGCAGTTCACTGCTGACTTAATAATAATTAAATCGTAAATAATTGCTATATATATATATATATATATACCAATAAAATATTTTCTCATAATAAAATGTCCAGTCCGCGGATCGACTCTGTTATGCTGACTCTACAGAGCTTTAATTACGCCGTATATTGATACAGTAATTCTTGGCAGGCTTTTATTTTAAAATAATGATTTATGTATAGATATAAGGGTATGGTAGCCAATGTGTTATAAGAAAGTACATATATATATACTTTAGTAATCGGTCAGTTGACTCTGAGACCACCCAGCGAGAGGAGGCTGGACCTTTAAACCAGTACATGATACCAACAAAATAAGGCTCTCAAGATTTTGTACCCAAAGTACAGTTGAGCCTTCACCTCGACAAACTTACAGCACTTTTAACTACCAACAGATTCGGTAATTTTGGATTCCAGTTGCAAATTTGAGTGATTATGTTTCATCGAAGCTGTTGGCTCGAATTTTATAAAAATAAGAAAGAAACAAATTATATGAAAATTACTTGATACCTAAAGATTATTCAAACTCGCTTTTATCATCAGTAATAAGATGTTAATGTATTACAAAAATTTACTGAACACGTTTTTTGGTAGTAGGGGAAGGTTCGCTAAAGTGGCCCAGGCGGGTAAAGTGGTCACCGTCGTTTTTATGACCAATAAACTAGCGCTATCTATCAACGGCATGTGTAAATACTTCGTTGACCGACGCCATTAGTACTCCAGTAAACACAGACACGCTTGCTTCACGCGTTAAGTTTTTATTGCAAAAAAAGTGATTTTTGTGGTCTATGATCTAAGGTAAGTGGTTTAAACATTATGATATGTTACTGTGTCGAACAAAAGTTATAAATAATGTAATATTTTAACGGTTTAGTCTGTATTATGGACTTGTTATTTCACGGCAAACGCGCACAATATAACCTCATTTGATTTTTGAGCAATTTTTTTTTCTTCGCTTTGCTGTTTCGGGTAAAGTGGCATACTCAGTAGTCAGGTAAAGTGACCTAGTAGGTCACTTTACCCGTCTCAATTTATTTTTTCGATTATGTTTTAATTGTTATTGTTTTAGATAAGTATGCCAAATACATACAAACGGAAGACGCAGCAACAGACATGGGACTCGGCAGCAATGGAAAAAGCTATAAGAGCTGTAAGAAACGAAATAATGGGCTACCTCAAGGCTAGCAAAGTATTCGAAGTTCCTCGATCGACGCTCAAAAGACGTGTAAAAGGAATAAATAAAGAAGCCGTTGAAAATAAAAAACTATTGGGGTCTTGCCGTCCAACTTTTAGTCCGGAGCAAGAACAAGAATTGGTGCATCACATTTTAGACATGGAAAAGCGATTTTATGGATTAACTTTACAAGATGTACGGAGACTGGCTTATCAGTTAGCTGAACGCAATAATATAGAACACAAGTTTAATAAAGAAACTGAAATGGCTGGAAAAGCATGGATTTCTGCTTTTAGAAAACGTCATCCGGAACTGGCACTAAGAAGCCCTGAAGCAACCTCACTTGCTCGAGCACAGGGCTTTAATAAAGTAAGTGTCACAAAATTTTTTGATCTTCTAGAAGAGGTTAGGTCTAAAACAAGCTACCCACCTCATCGTATTTTCAATGTTGATGAGACTGGCTTTACGACAGTGCAGAGTAAGAGCTCTAAAATATTGGCGCAAAAGGGCAAGAAGCAGGTTGGCGCTATTACCTCAGCAGAGCGAGGTACATTAAGCACTGTTGTAATTTGTATGGCAGCTGGTGGAAACTACATTCCTCCATTTATTATTTTTCCTCGGAAAAGAATGAAGGTGGAACTTCAAGATGGGGCACCACCAGGTACAGGGTTTGCTTGTCATTCATCAGGGTGGATGCAGTTGGACATTTTTACAGAATGGTTTAAACATTTCCTTAAATTCGCCAAGCCAAGTGAAGATGATCCAGCTCTCCTGATTCTTGATGGACATAATACGCACACCAAAAATTTGGATTTTATTGACTTGGCAAGAAAAAATCAGACCACCGTCTTGTGTTTGCCACCACACTGCAGTCACAGGCTTCAACCACTAGATGTGTCTTTCATGGGGCCTGTAAACAAATACTACATCCGAGCAGTTGAGAAGTATCTTCGCAATAACCCAGGGAGAGCAATAACTGTCTTCCAATTTAGCAAACTCTTTGGTGAAGCTTACAGTGAGGCAGCCCAACAGTCTATTGCAATCAATGGTTTTCGTAAATGTGGAATAGAGCCAATGGATCGCCACGTCTTTAAAGATCATGACTTTTTGGCTGCAGACACAACAGATGTGGCTCTTTCTGAACCGGAAATACAACAGAATGAAGCCAACAAAGAAAATGAGATACCGGATAGACGAGCGAACATAACAGATGCGGTTCTTGCTGAAACGGTAAGACAACAAAATGATCCCAGCAGTGAGGATGAGTCACTTGATAGAGGAGAGTCTCCATCAATTCTACAGGATACCCAAGAGGAAACACTAGCAATGACACCACCAATGTTAGATACGCAAGCAAGCACGTTAATGTCGCCATTATTAGATTGGCAACTTGGCACATTAACCTCGTCAATGTTAGCTCCACAACCAAGCACTATCACGTCACCAATATTAGAACCACAACCAAGCACTTCTTTCGCAATAACGCCTAAAGACTTGTTTCCGATTCCTAAAGCATTACCTAAAACAAAAAAAATTAACAGAAAGAGGGGTCGCACGGCGGTCTTAACTAGCAGTCCATATAAAAATGAGTTAGAAGAAGAGAAAACACAACAGAAACAAAAGAAGGCACCAAAAAGAGTTTCTAAACTTGCTATTGTTTCAAAAAAAAATGCTAAGAAACCTAAGATTAAGAAATGCGTCCAAACTGATGGCGATGATGAGGATGACGACCCTGGATGTTTTTACTGCGGCGAAACTTGGTCCAAGTCAAAATATGATGATGGCTGGATACAGTGCTCTGTCTGCAAAAGGTGGGCCCATGAAGCATGCTCGGGCTGTGATGATTTAGACAACGACTTTATTTGTGAATTTTGTTCCTAAAATATTTCTTTATAAGAAATTGACACCAAAGTTAATAATTAAGAAAAATTGAGTTCCTTTATCTTCTTGTCGTCTATTATATTATTTCCTAATAAAACTTGAATAAATATTACAAAAAGTGTATTTTATTGAGACTATGCCACTTTACCCACTTCGTAGGTTTTTGTAGGCCACTTTACCTGCCCTGGGTAGGTAAAGTGGTCAATTTCCCATTTTTGTTAAAACTCATAAAATAGTAATATATTCTTTGCTTTATGTGAAAATAACAATGTGATATCAAAACTACATTAACTAGAAAGTATATATTAATAATATAAGATAAAATTATATTAATATATACTTAAGCGGTAGTCATTCAAAGCTTAGGGTGGCCACTTTACCCGACCTTCCCCTACCTACGCCTTCAATTATGGCGTCATGTAGGTATTTTCAGAATACTGCAAGCCCAGGGGAGATATATTTAGTCCGCATATACATTATAATTAATTAAGCAGTTATTTATAAGCGTAAACTTTACAAAATTTCATGTAGCCATGTCAAGTAATTTTATGTAAAGGAAGAAAAAAAAAACGTCGTTTTCTGATATATTCTGAAGCGGACAATTATATATTTTAAACAGTGTTATTAGTGTATCTTATAAAACTCAAGGCTTCTATTATACGATTAGAGCAGGCAGCCAAGCCTGTAAGTTGGATTATATACCTACCTTGTCATAAATATCTATATATAATAAAGTTTATGTATGTCTATGTATCCAGCCTCGTCTCGACAAGTCCTAGACACATTTATCGACTTGTATTATATGTTATATATATAGTATATATACCTTAATCTGTCTCATTAAACTTAGAGCGCAAATAACTAATTTACATAATTTTATCGAGGAAAATTGTCCGCGTGGGCATGTCAATGTAGACATGTTTCGTTTTAATATCACCCTTCCATAGAAATATGCTAACACAATGATAATAGTGCCAAACCCTTACTGTCATTCAACTTACATAAGCTTGTAAGAAAAACAAAATATCTGAAAAAATATTGTTTTTGTCATTAAAAAAGTGCTAACGATCCCAGTTGCCGAATGTAAATAACCACATCTCGTTTTTGTCAACGACATGCCACATGTTTAACAGTTTATAAATAAAAGAGAAAAAAAAACATAAAACCCACTCAAAAGCCGACCGATCCAGTGAAACAAAACAATTGTAAATCATGGTGAAAAGTTTTACGAATTACTTACAATTAAAACATCTGAAGGCAAACAACAGTTGTTGCAAATGTCCTCGGGCCGATTGCGGGCCCATTGTGAATTACGAGCGGTTTACAACCTTATAGATCTTAGTCCCGAAATTCTTTACGACTAATATAACTTGCGCAATCCTTTTGTCGCAAGACAAGGGGTGAAGGGGGGGAAGGGCAATTGGGACAAGTTTCTTTTGTTTGCGACACGTGTTGCAAAACGGGTTGCGCCTGACACTTGTACCCCCGGGCCAGCATCTTGGGAACGGTTCCGAGGAGTCGATTTCCTTGCAATTTCCAGTTCATTGTCTTGGTATTTTTTGAACATATCTGTACATTTTTTTTATTGTGAAATCGTAATTATAACGTAATATTCTCTGGTCGTTTTTCATTGAAAAAATATTTCGAATTTAATTGTCGTCGTGAGTCTTTGCAAACAAGGAAATCTCTCAACGTGTTTATTTTTTTAATTTAATTTTTTGTGACCGCTGCCGGCCTTTCTGCGATGCAATCCAGATTGGATTGAGATCGCATAGCTACATTTGTATTTGTAGCATGTACACTTGGTACTTTGGCGTCGGTAATTCTGGTTATTAATTTTGCCGCGAACCTCAAATTTCATCTCTCCCAAATTTCTCCCGTTATTATTTGACCACCAAAGTTTAATTGGCAGTTACTGTCAACGGTACATCGATGTGCCATATAGTGGGTTAAATTTTTAATTTGATTTTTTATACCTCTCGTGGGCAAGATGTATGTGGATGAATGGGGTTCGTTCAGCCCATAGATATCATTTATCTTTGGCTATGCCACTTCTCGTTCCGGAACATATAACGTGTCTATGGTTACAGCAGATGTCGTTTTCAGATTTGTGCAGAACGGAAACGTCTACTCATTATATATCTATTAAATATTGTGTGACTTATTTTTTTTTGCTTTTTTATGTGACCGAACCCCGCCTTTTGGCGTTAATGAAGCTATTCGTGTCACTTTTATTGCTTTTATGGTGTATACTTGGATTTTGTAGTGAATTTACAAGCTGAAAATTGACACTGAAGTTTTGGTATCCCTAATTAGTAATAATAATAATATGTGTGACGTCTGCATCATTTAGATACGGCTTCATGGCGGTTTTAAAGATAAGAAAATAACAAAAAAAATACAATGCTTTTTCTTTGATTCTATTTTAAATTCAGTGACTTAAATACTTTCAATATTAGGTGCCTACATAAATTTCCTGGCGGTTATTTCATTTTTATGTTACTTTATTTTCATGTTAACTACTTTTAAAATTTTAATGTATTTTACAATTTTATTTATCTATATATCTATGTAATCTACTTTTAAAATTTTACTTTTACAATTTAAATTATTGCCTATACAATAACACGTGTATAAAATACATAAATTTGTATCAAAAGTAACTTACTATAATAAAAATATCAACACTAACATTTAAAGCTGGAACTTAATTAATAATTCATCAATTCAATGTCTGCTCCATCATTAGTGAGTTTCCACTCATTTGCTTATCAAATCCGACTCACTTCGTTATTCGGGAGCTGAATTTTATTATTTTATTTATTTCTTTTTTTATTAATCTTACTCATAAATCTGAAGAAAGTAATTACCGTTACACATATTTAAATTGATTGTCGTATAATAATATCCAATTTACTTACGTTTATTGGAAAAAGGGTATTATGTACTGTAAAATATTTGATTAAATATTAATCAAGAAAACCCTCATAGGAAATAATGTTTTGTTATAAACACTAAACAACAAACAAATTTCAGTTAGGTAATTTGGTTGTTGGTAATTTACACCGGAGCGTCAAATTAATTACTCCACTCTAGATATATAGGTGTTCCCTTTAAAATTGATTACAATCGAAGTCGGTAAATAAAGATTTGGAGTTAATCCCGTATATAAAGAAGAGTCTAGTCGTAATGTAGGTTTTGCCCCCGGAAAAGGCTTTTACGAGTCGGGCAATTAGCGTCACTCAATTAACCACCACATACTGGTAGCCTCGAGAATTTTTCGTTAATTATTAAAAAGCCTACACTTTCCGTATGTGACAAAATGTAATTTGTACTTTTGTTAACAATATATATAATTCATAGTGAAAGATTAAATTGATTACCAACTAGCAATAGTATTTAAAATTCGTATTTGTTACACAGATGAGCCAGCTTTTTTACTTTTAAAAATATATTTATAGTCAAGCCCAAAACAGTTCAATTATTTACTTATGAATCGATTACCAAGTCTGGAAACGATTGTGAGGAGAACCGATTTTAATAATTACAAATTAGATAGATACAAAACAATAAAAATCGATATTATCTTGTCGTTCTAAGCTTAGAACCACTCTTACAATCATTGAACACTTAATAAAAATCACTAAATTATTATCAATATTTCTTATATTTTTGATACTTTCTCACGATTTCTCTCTGTTTCTCTGTTCTAAACGTACAACACGCAACTCAATTGATAGATAAACAGCCTCCATTCTTAATACTTGAAAGATAATGAAGCCATTAAATCGGTCCGTGTACCCTTTTATGCTGTGAGAAGGAGCTGTACTCTTTTATTTTCATACCACTAAATGTCCGGGCATATGTTTGTTGGAGTGTTTTATCCTCCTCTTCAACATTTTATTAATTAAGACCAGTGTTCACGTTTTCAAATTCATTGAGGCAAAAAGCATTTTATTTCATATATAAAAACATAAAAAAAAAAATCCACACATCAATGCAAAGCATAAATGTTTTAGAACCTACCTACAGCTTTATAAATTAGGAAGTACCTAAAGTTCCAAAGAGATAAACTAGTTATAGGTATAGAAAATTCTTATTTCAAGTTAGACTAAACCGGCATTCGTATATTCACTCAATTTGTAGCATTACAACATTTTGATTTGGAAACCACGAGCCTCGTAACGTCAAAGAAAACCAGATTTCTCTTGTATCCAAATTTACATTCAATTCAATACAAAGTACCCTTCGGTGAAGTTCTTCTTCATCACGAAACAGTAAACCAGGCACCATACATCAAAATGATAAAATCTGACAACGGGTATGCAGGTATTAAACTCTAGAGACTGCAGCCAAATTTAATTCGGACACTTTCTGATTGGTCTTAATCTTATATATATAAGTGAGTACTGAGAAAGTTCGACATAAAAAAGAAATAAAGCATCACAGCGTGCGTTCAAAGCACTATATTATATGGAGGTGCACGCAACTGAGGCATGCAATGAGAGCTTTCGAATAACCGCGCCCCGACTCTCGAGGGCTGCCATTTTATTATCAACGATATTGTATTTATAAGTATTAAATAACCTTTAATTGATATATCTGAATTATGTTGATATATTAATTATGATTCTTTCATATTAAGTCTTGATAAAGCTACCAAAGTCGCATTTATAGATAATAAAAACATTGATTCAGTTGTAACCTCCAATTTGTTAGAAGCTTTCAGTTATTCGATTTCTGGAAATTTAGCTGTTGTTGTTATGACATCGACTTTAAGGAATTGAAAATTTGGTGGTTTCTAAATTTAAACTAAAATAACAGTAATATTATATATACAAATATAATTTATAAATGAATGGAAATAGTTTGAAGTATTGTAAATACGAGTAATAGGTACTTAAATTGTTAAAATAATCAATCTAAAAAATTAAGGCGCAGCCCTGAAATTGACTGAATTCCCAAGAATTACGGCACTCCGTACTGTATTAGCGTATTTGGTTTTCGGAAGGTATGGCAATGTTAAAAATTTTCACAATCGTATAAATTATTTAGACAAAACAATCCCTATAAAAGTTCCTACTATTCCACTAACTCAATTAATGTATAGACTCTAATGAGTATTTCAAATGATTCTTTTAAAATAATACATTATTTGAACAGATAATTTTATTCAGAGTATCATGTTGATTCATTAAGATTTTAGTTCTAAAGTATTTATGTTTCTTAATCAAGTTACCTGCCAGTCTAAATCTTGGGCGGTTTTGCCTCAAAGGCATCTCTCTTATATATGTATATCAATATCGACGTTTAACGAAATGAAGCTGTCGTCACCGCCAATTGTAACGTCATTTGAACGAACCAACCTGAGACAACCATTCCCATTCAACATTCAAACGCGCATCTGAAAGAGGAACCGGTTTTAGAAACCCGCAAACATATTTAGAATTCGATGGTATTAAATATAGAAAATTATCTTTGTTACAGGAGCGAACGGTCTCAGAAGACGAGGAAGACAAACGTATACGAGATATCAAACGCTAGAGTTAGAGAAAGAGTTCCACACGAATCATTACCTCACGAGGAGGAGACGCATAGAAATGGCGCATGCACTATGTTTGACAGAAAGACAAATCAAGATATGGTTCCAGAATCGAAGGATGAAATTAAAGAAGGAGATACAGGCTATAAAGGAATTGAACGAACAAGAAAAGCAAGCGCAAGCACAAAAGGCAGCTGCAGCAGCAGCAGCTGCAGCTGCTGCTCAGGGTCATCCTGAGCATTAGGATAAAAACCCTTTGCGTCTAGTGCAGTGATAATATTTGCAGTACGCAGAACACTCCACACATTTTTGTGTTTTTTTTTTAAATTTTGTAAATTGTTTTGTAATTAATTCCTCGTTGTTTAAGTGTTGTTCGGTTGTTGTGATTATTTTTTAAATTAATATTTTTTTTAAACTAGAACACAATGTTTTCTGATCGATTGAATATTATGCTGAAATGGAACAATAAACTGTTGAATGATAGAGTAGAAACGGGTCGTATTATTTTTCTGTTTCGAAGATTTGTTTTTTTTTTATTTTTGTTAATTTATTAATTTTTATATACATATATATAACTAAATATATATATTTTAATTCGCATCATCGTCCAAGATGTTCGCGTTTGGAAACCAGTGCAATTTGTAGAAATCTCTTCCGTGTATGATAGTATAGGTGAATTGTAGTGCGTTTTAATTGTATGTGGAGGTTGTTTTTATCGACCAGCTCAGTTCAGAAGCTTCGGTGACCGCCAACCATATGTATAACATTGTACAAATTTAATATGCCTACCAAAGAGACCCGGTCTCGTACCTTTAAACCTAAGTAAATAAAGAGAGTTATAAGTTTAAAAAAATAAACTATCCGATATATTATAATAATAATAATATAATAATAGACGGACAGTGTGTGACAGTATGACAATTCCGCGCCATCTATCTTATTAATTTCAATACTCTCGCATAATAAATATAAATAGATAGTGTTATAATAACTTGATCGTGTTCCTGCAGTTTAATAAAAAAAAAATAGTTTGGTGAAGTTAAAACAAATTGCCATAAATATAAGTAGTTATTATTATTGTTTAGCCAATAGCGGTGTAAATATTTATTAGGAGTTACAACATCACGTGTGTGTAATGGATGGAGGAGAGCCTCACCTCTCGCGAATGCGCTGGAGTCGTGGAATGGGCAGAAAAAGAGAGCGGGGTGTGGTGAGGCGTGGTGCGGGGTGCATATATGGACGAGCACGTACATTCTGGAGGAGTTCGGGGGTGCAACGGTACATGAGGCGGGTGGGGGAGCGCGCGCCGTCGGCCACCGAACAAGACTAGGTGAGTTTTTGTCAAAG